>OX463782.1:6464767-6482267 GCA_949825025.1 Siphlonurus alternatus | reverse complement strand
TTCATCTCAAGAGCTATAGTATCGGCCATTTTTTTTTTTTTTACTTTTTATTTAATGATCATTCAATTAATTTTTTAACTGTTTCTTATTAATGTTGTCATGTACTTACAATAAAAAAAAAATGTCCTTTAATTACTTCTTACTATAAAATTTTGCCTTGGGATTGGGTTTTTAACTTTTTGACCCTAGAACAAAGAGGTTTACAATATGTGACAGTTACCTTTTACCCCTGCTGCATATATGTCCCTCTTCATATTGGTGAGATGACAATGACAGTTTTTTAAATTGAGAGCCTGTTAGCTCAAAAATTCTCAAAATAATTTTATCTATATATAATGTATTACTGCCCAGAAGAGTGCAGGAAAGGGTTCTGGGAGCCTGGTAAGCCCCAGCATGGTCGCAAGATAACTCTTACTGACAAGGCTAAATGTCGGCCTGGCCACACCCGAAAGGGTAAAATAATATATGGTGTCAAGGGTATTAACTTTATTATTAACTTTTATTACTTAACAATATTCCTGATGAAAAAAACTAAGGGGTTGGGGGGACAGATTAGGGGACAAGTAGTCTTCTTGATTGATTTCAGCTCAGCATTACGTCCCCCTCCCCCTCACCTCCCCCACCCAAAGTTTCAATAATTTGGTTTTGTAACTGTCCCTTAATTGGATTTTCATTACATCAAATTTTCTCATATAGTAACATTTTGGAAAAATAATAATTAATACTGTATGTATGATTGTAAAAATACACATTTTATTTTGTGAAATGACAACAATTAAACAAGTTCATTTATGTGTACATTATATTTATACATTTACCAACAATACCCTAATAAGAAAAAGGTATACATGTATTGCAAGGCTAAAAATAAACATACTTCAAAAAGCAGCAATAGTGATAGTTTATAGTAAACTAAAACTTACACTTGCATCACAAAAACTCAAATATTTAAAAAAAAAAAAAAAGTTTGGGGAACACACTAAATAATTCATCAAGTCGGTGAAGCCAGTTAAATATTGCTGACATTATCAGAGATTACAAGCACCACAGAAAGTCACAAACCAGCTCTATATATTCAGCACGTTCAAACTGCACATAAACCTACTTATAACATTGGAAAAAATATTGAGAAAGGTGCAAGTTTTTCATTTACATGTTGTGGGAAATGGACATATTGCTACGTATTTACTATACATTAGAGCTTGTATCTCTCAGATAAATTTAATTTATAACCTTTGCACACAGATGACTTTGGTTTAGGCATGTGTAGCATGGATTAGTGACTATATAGTTATTAGGGTGGAGACGGGGAGACAAAAGGAGGGGGGGGGGGATGGAGGCAGCATTGGACAAAACACACTTAAGTGGGTTTCACCTTCAATCTCCCATGTACTGACATGCACAAAAACTGAGAATTTCTGTTCATTGAGTCTAACAAAATTTTAGTGTTCCATGATCTTTCTAAAATCATGTTGTGCATCCATACCTGAGAAGATCATGACACAACAGGGCTGGGGGTCCATGACCTCCTATTTTACCTGTTGCAGTTTTTAACTCAAGTTTGTTACACAGAGGGTATGGTGTGGGGCTTTTGTGAATAATTGGGTTCTTAATTTCAATGTAAGTCTTATAATTCAAAAGGACAGTCTTTGTATAGAACAATTTTTCTATTTAACTTATCACATCTAGGTTATTAAAAATTAACAGTAATCTGTTAGTTATAACAAAAAATACAATAAATATCTCTGGGCAACCAGAATGTTATCTTGCTTTGCCTGTTCACGTTGGTAATGATAGTGGTGATTTACCCAGTCAGTCAAGCAATACCAAAAGTTTCAGTAAACCTCATCTTAATGGAACCCATTGCAATTCTTACAACCAAATACAGAGTTCAGGCTCTCCAGAGGTGTAAATTGTAATTTGTATTTGGTCACAACAGACAAGAAGCGAGCAGGGATGCACACATCTTGCAGGGACGGACTGACAATGTTCACCAGAGGTGAGACCATGTGATCGTCAGGGTAACACGACCTGGCTTACCACTCACAGCACCAGACCAGACCAGCAGCTGGAAAACAACACCAATCAGACCTCTTGAATTATGACATCTTCTTGGGAAAGCAGTCTGTGTTAGCTAACTATCTATCACACAATTTAACCCATATAGAAAATAACATTTTATGGTCAATGCAAATATGGAAAATCAACCACTTGCACTTCCAGCTATTTTCTGAGATAATCTTCAGCTACAGTCTTCCAAGCCATAAACCTGTATTACACGTACGATACAATTTTGCATACAATTTTTTCTTACAAGAAAATTTTATCTCTACATATATAATCAAATAGAGTTGATGTTTTCTTGTAAGGAAAATTTGTATGAAAAATTTAAAAAATTGTACCATATAATACCGGCTTTAGATTATGTACGCCCGGAAGATATAACATTTTTGCTCATTCTGTTTATGGATTAAATGCACTGTATTTTAAATTTTGACAAGAAACTGGAGCAGCCAAAAAAGTACAATTTCCAGGCGTAATCTAAAATTTAATAGACTGTATTTTTACTATACTCTAATTATAACTCTAAAAACTTTGATAAATATCAACAAATGATCAAGATTAGCTAGGGGATGCAACAATATGTAAACTTAAAAAATGTGAAACTCGAATGATAAATTATTTTAGGTTTTTCCACCAAAACGATTGTTACAGGACTGACCAGATGGCAGCACTCACTGACTGGGCGTAGGTCTCAGTAATGAGTAGGCGCAGTTGTAGTCTCACAGAACCTCAGCCACAATCAAGGATACCTAGTCCCCTCCGCATCCTTCACAATCACGCACCGTTGGACTGACCCTGCAATCAACACAACACAATTTAGCTCTGATCATGCAAGGACGGCTTGTAGAGCTGCACGAGTGTTACATAATTTTTGTAAAAAAGTAAAAAAAAGTTCACAAAATTAGAACTCTGGATATGTTTTTAAATATTTACAAATGCTAAAATTCTGCCACATATGAAAATACCTCATGATCCACCACTGCTTGTGTTATAAGAGCAGTTATATAGTTACACCTAGTCTCTTAAGATGTTCTTTTTTATTTGCAATAATTTTTATTTTATTTTAGTTTTTCTTGAAAGAAAAAATTGCACCGCGGCGGCTCCAGGCCTAGACCCTTCAGAGCTCACAGTCATTACCCTCCCGAAGCTGCCCACCTTCTGCCCTTGGCACCAAGGATAGTCAACGGGGGCTCACCTTGAAGTCTTCGTCCCACTGCTCAAGTTCAGACTGTGACATCCCCTCGACTGCAAGGCCGTCCAGAGGGCCTAGATAAGCAGCCCCAGAAGACATCCTTGCACATGTGGTGGCGCTCTCTTGGTGGTGGGCACCTCCTTGTGATGAACTGAGGAGTGTCAGTCTGTAAGGAAGAAGCAATTGTCAGTAAAGTTACACCAACAAAATATTGCCAAAATAATTCATGGTTTATAATTTATTACAGTAATTCAGTAATATATTATACACTGCAAGAGTATAAAATTTTATGGAGGTAATTGTATTATTTGATGGTACAATTTGACTATATAGACAAATTGATTGATTGATTGGTATTTTGGGGCAATGTTGCAACTAATATTGAGCTGTTAATAAAAAGAGCACCGTTAGAACAACATTTAATGCACTTTCTTTTATCAGACTAGTGCATGCATGGGATCAACACAATTTTATTTTCAAGAATTAATGTAAAATTATTTGGTGTGCAGCAAGTGCAATGTTAATTACAGTATTATTTAATTATAAAGAAATATAAGAAGTCAATGATATAATATATATGGTAGCTTATATACAAATAGATGTATCAAGCTAGGCTTATCATCTAAAGGAGCTTTCACACAATAAAAAATTTGCCAAGGCACTTCGCAGAAAAAAACAAGCTCAATGTGATTTTCTTATGGAGCTAAAGCTATACTGGTACTTTCTGCGGGGTGTTGCTACATGAACTTCGCAGAAATTTTTGATTGTGTGAAAGCAACATTAGAGAGCAAGCAGTTTACATTTGCATCATTAAAGTCTGAATAGAAACAAGAAGTCGACTATGATGAGAGCTATATCATATGAGTTACCCACAATTTCTCAGCTAGATGATATAGCTGATACTTTACCCACTGAAATAAATTAGTCAACATGAAGCAATAGGATCAGGGGAAAATATATGAGCAGGACATTAATATATTAATATATGCATATTGTATGCATTAATGCTATAATACATGGCAACTCAGAGACCCTACAGAGACCTACCGTGTCTTATGGCCAGGGATTTGATCAGAGCTTCACTGTAACTGAGAGTGATAGCGCTGCTAAATGTTCGGCACGGCCCGGTTCTTGCTGGCTGAAATTGCCCGCGCAGCCAGCGGGGGCCGTGCCGCTGCGATTCAGTGGCGCCGCCACTCTCAGTTACAGTGAAGCTCGGCCAAGCTGGTCAAATTTTTGGCTATAAAACATGGAGGTCTCTGTCAGGTCTCTGATCGATGGCAACTGCAACTACGTACAATAAAAATGATTGATGCGGTTCTGAACTTCGATCTGATGCATGCAGCATCTTCCCTTTTGCTTATATAAATTTTAGTTTATTTAATATTTCATACATATTATGCATATAATGGAGGGTAAAGAAAAAGAAACATTGTGCAATAAAAAATTTATTATGCATGCACAGTATGCATATACTGTTTTTTTTTTTTCACAATCGAGTCGCATTCAAAACTTAAATTTGTTATAATATATTATAACGATACCCGGTATACACACAAGCATATAGTACACTCCTTCATAATACCGAAACATTTAATATTCATGATTATAATTTAGAATCCTCTCAAAGTTTACCTGAATATTTACAAATCCAAAATTTCAGAACTGTTTCAGGACTCCAAGATGCCACCATGCCACCACGCCCCCCATGTCGCTCGCGTTAAATTTGCCGGTCAATGCCGGTCCTTTTGTATTGCCTAATCGCTCGCTATCTATTAATATCTAATTTTTACAACAAATAGCAAATTAAAAATTGTAATATTGTGTTTATAAAAACATGTGTATTAAAAATGTTAAAAATAATGCATCATCATCAAATAACTCTAAATTTATATACTACATATTTGGCAACGTTGCATTGTGTCTGCAACCGGCGCGTAATAATTAAAAATATATGCTACCGATGCTACTCATTCAGACAGTCATTCAGCAGGTCATTCAGAGATCGAGGGTCTCTGCTATTATTGTATACCTCATCTATTGTTATTAGACAAAAAGCTGTCGTTATAGCTTATAGATAGCCCCTGCACTATTTCTGGCGATCACATTTAGCATAGTACAATCCATATATGCATGCTTGATGTCCATGCAGTTGATGAATTTAATTCTTCGGTAATTGATAATAAATCTGCGCCTCAGAGTATATAATACCATCCAGAGTATCAATTTTAATTAAGACCATGATATCAGAGCAGAGACTGCACTGATATATATGCAACTAAATAATTCTATCTGAAAAATTTCTGTATAATAATGTAATAATATAATTATGGCCTGACTTTAATTATTTAAATATTAATTACTTTTATGAGTTTTATGAATCCCTATACTTGAACCTCCAATACTATATAATATATAATAATTAATGTCCACCAGGGTTTTGCTAGTTGGATTTTAAGGGTCATTCGATCGGCCCTCTTAATGTTAAAATTAAAACAATATATTGAATTGTAAATGTACGTATTATAAAATTATATATAATAATAATTATTCATATATAAATTCATATTTAAAATAAAATTAATATTTATTTATATATGCATATATGGCAGCATAGCATACACACATCAGTTGCTTAGTGGCATGCAAAAACATGCATGCATTAATTAAATAGAGTATCGACCTTACACATTTTTTATTGCAAAAATAAGAACTGATCCAAAGTTAATTATGACAGTGTGTTTTGTTATTGGTTTTCAATTTTTTTAGGGCCGGAAAGGCCGGTTTTAACGACTACGTCCCGGCCTTTTTGTGGTAGCAAAAGTCGTATTAAGGAGTGCCGCCATCAGGTGATGCAGATGTCATAATTATTACATTATTTACATTATTGCTAGTTTTCAGTGAACAAAATCACAATGCTCTTAATTTTCAATAAATTTTTAAAAATAGTTGCCTGTAAAAATCTGAAAAAAAAAAAAAAAAAAAAATCAGTGTAGCATAACTTTGCATTCATTTCTGCAATAAAAAGATTTGAAGTCAATACTCCATTTTAGTAAATTTGATAATGGGAGAAATAGACCTGTGTGTTCGTCGTATTATAATTAAATGACAAATAAAATACTCGCTGAATAATCTGAATGACAAGGACAAAGAACCCTCGAGGTATATTTTTTCCCTCCATATCATAAATCTATATTCCACCAAAGAACTTGAATTAGTTCAGAGTTCAGACCAACATGCCAACAGAATGATCATTTCCTCAAATTTATAAAAAGAAAAAAATTAATATCAACAATAAAATTAAAACGTTATGTGTTTCCGATTCACGTAAAAAACATTACTAACTCTGTCACTGATGATCATAACTGTAATTGAAATAACATTCATTTAAGCAGGCAGATGAGACCATGGGGATAAAACGGTACCTATTGGGAAAATTCAAAAAATTAAAACCATTAAACTTGAATGATGATTTTAATATTAAAAAAAGCTTCATGTATTATATAAACTATTTTTTTTACAAAGCTTCACATTACATTATTGCTAGTTTTCAGTAAACAAAATCACAATGCTCTTAATTTTATTTTATAATAATTAATAACAATCCTATGAATTTTTTTAAAATGACATGTAAGTAAAAAAATGATTAAATCAATAACAACAACAAATTAACATTTATACATTCAAAATATAAAAGTGTATGGTGATTTGCAATGAGTTAATTTTCCTCATTATATGTATTGACAATATCTGAGGTTAATAAAAATTCAAGGCAACTTCTCCAGTATATTATTATAGGCCTGTGTGTATGAAACAGTAAACATTTGTTTATAATAATTAATATTTTAAGGTGGTAAAAAGAATTTGGTGTTTTCACATTGCATGATATATTATTTATATATTTTTTTAATTAACGAAGACGAATGAATATTTACTTATATATATTTTTTTTTATAAAGAATTTTTAGGCTATCCAATATTTTATATTCTTTAATTTTAAAGTTATATATAGCAACGATAGTGATAAATCTAAATATTATTGCAAATTTTTATTGATTTATATATATTATATTTTTCAATATTATATATAATATAGCCTATTTTTACTATTAAATTATATTATTTATTACAATAGCACTTTGTGATTATATCGGACGATTTTGGTTGTTTGAAATCTCTATGCTGCATGATATATACATGTTATTGCTCTTCTCAGGTTGTGTCCGTGGTGCTCAGGACGCGCCAGGGTCATCGTCCAGGCTCAGGCACTCGCGAAGGTAGTCCTCCATGGACGTGTACACGTGCTCCATGACACCCTCAAGTCCGTGGCCCTCGTCAGCGTAGCTCTGCAAACACGTAATTTATTATATCAGAATTACTAGTCAAGAATGCTTAATGGAGTACTGACCTCAAAATTTTTTATTGCAGAAATGGATAGAGCGTGCAAAGTTATGCTACCCTGATTTTTTTCAGATTTTTCAGAGACCGGTAAGATTTTTAAAAAATTATTGAAATTCCTTTTTGTGACGTCACGCGGCGTCAAGTCCTATCTTTTTCTTAAGGAGCGGCGTCTCGTGACGTCACAAAAAGAACTTTCAATAATTTTTTAAAAATAGTTACCGGGCTCTAAAAAATCTGAAAAAAATCAGGGTAGCATAACTTTGCACCCTCTATCCATTTCTGCAATAAAAAAATTTGAGGTCAATACTCCATTAATTATTATAAATATATAAACTATATATAAAGGCTTAAATTATGTGTTTCCTAAAAGATCAGCTTTAAATCGCATCGGTTTTTACAAGCACACCAATGATTGTCATCATTGATAAGCATTTGGTGAATTTAGTAGGCTTTCCATCGTAATTCGTGATATAATATTTCATACTTTAAAGTTCTGCTAAATTTTCAAATATTATTTACAGGTGTCTGAGATGATCATTAATTTAACCTCCAATACCCTCTGAGTACCAAGCAGAGTGACTTGCGTAAGGACTATTATAAATTACAATAAATGCACGTTAATTGATATAATCGATTTACATGCCATTATTTTATAGTGAGAAAAGACAGAACTTTTAGAATAAATATTTGTTTGTCACTATAAAATACCTCGTCTCCATCCTCATCACTTCCAGGCATTTCAGTCTCCTGAAGCCCCCTCCCCCACCCTTGAATATGTTGTTAATGTAATCTAGAAGGTGCGGGGATTTTTCCTGCTTGCCCTTTAAATTTTTGAACATTAACCTTTTTTAAAAAGGGGGCGCATCCGTGCCCATACAGAGTAAGCTTATTTTACGTACCTGGTACCTGAAGAGCACGCCAGCATCCGCGAGGGCTCGTGCCAGGGAGACTCCGTGCGGGAAGGGCGTGCTCACGTCCGCCAGTCCGTGCAACAGCAGCAGCGCGTGGTTAGGCACGTGGCGCGCTCGCTGTGTCGCGTCCGCCTCAACGTAACCTTTGAAGTTCTCGGCGGGCGAGCCCAGCATGCGCTCCGTGAACGCAGAGTCTGTAACGGTCACGAATGTTAGTGGGAGCTGCATGGAGAGACGTTGAGCAGCTAGGGCCGATTGTGTACAGTGTTTGACATGAACAGAGTTTAGATTATTTTAATAAAGAAATGACAACTTATATTAAATAATCAATTTGATGATCTGATTGGTCAATCATTGGCTAGAATCAGACTATAAATTCTGATAAAATAACATCAATAACACAATTAATTTTTTAATACAAAATGCAAGTTACCTCTCATATGAAGAGACTTTTTTCTTCGGACAAAAACAACCAGAAATTCTAATAAGTGTAACATTACTAATTTTTATATTTGTGGCTATGTGTAAGAATGACAGTCAGGACAAACATCGCCTGATAAGAGTGATAAGGAAATTTCCACACTCACTGTAATGGAGCCAGTCTGTGACGGGGGAGACCGCGATGCCGCACTTGAACACGTTCTGCTGCGAGCCCAGCACCATGGCCGTCACGTAGCCCCCGTAGCCCCAGCCCCACAGGCCCACGCGGCTCTCGTCTAGGAAGGTAAGTGTGTCCAACAGGTACCTGCAGGTAATGTATGATATTATAGAGTTGATGTCCTTCAGCTAAGGCATGATTGGAAGTTGTTGTAAAAATGCAATCGTATAAATCTGGTGCATTGATTTGATTTAGTTTTATTTCCTTTGAATATTAGACGTATAATTATGTAATATATTAAAATATAGAATAGTAAATTTATGTTTTGCAAATCAGGAATAAAAGCTGAGATTCTTACAGAGACGGGAGAGGAATTAAACATTATATATAATATAAACTATCGTAATTTATGTTAATTTTTTGGTAAAGAATTTCATAAATATATATCTAAAATCTAAAAGGTTAATAATTTCATTTATATCTCTGATAAATTTAATTGTAACTTCAATTTTAAATATTGTATTATGACTCATTCATCAATTTGTTCTTTCATAAAAATTCATGGTATTTTCATTACACGTCGTATATAATGTTTTATTTTCTGACTGTTCTCCAAACGTGCGACGTACCTGAGTGCTGTCACCTGGTCCTGCACCTCGACCCCACCCAGGTGTCGGTAGAGGGCGCGGGAGGCTCGACGTCCCTGTCCGGTGGAGCCCCGCACGTCCAGCCGCACGTACACCACGTCGTTGTGACTTGACATGTACGTTCCCCAGTCCACACGGAACATCTCGTTCACCGATTGGCTGTTCGGCCGGCCGTTCCTGGAACACATACATGTGTGAGGAAATAATTCTTTGTAAAAGATAATTATAGAGCTGCTAAATATAGTATATAATATTTTTTGTATATAATTGCTAATAATAATGACAATAATGATTAATAATGTCGTATTAAATGACAATTTGTATATTTTGTAAGACAATTTAATAAATCTCCCAAAAATCCCAGACTATGTATTTTAAATATATTAATGAGGGTGATTCACGAAAGAGTTATCAAAAAAGTTATCCACTTTTCTCAGTTTCTCATGCCTAATTCAATAACACTGATCGTGGTTAGTGAGAAACCGGGATAAATTCCTTCGTGAATCGTACCCTTTTTATCTACCCGTGTATCTCACTTTTCTAGTTTTCTAATCAAGGTAGAACCTATAAACAGGGACCGAGGTTGGTTAGGAAAGACTTTATGGAGCCCACAGATACACAGCTTGAACCTTTTTAATTAAAACATTTTATTTCGAACATGTGACTTACACTTCGACGAGGACAGGGAAGGCTGCGTCTCTCAGTTCCTCCCGCCAGCTGGGAGGCAGCAGCAGCTGCACTCTGGCGCGACAGTTCTGTGGCAGAGGAACCTCAAAGGTCCGGGCCGAGGGTAGCGCCAGCTGGGCCAGCCGAGCTCCCACATCACCGCCAGAGAGAACCCCCGAGCTCCCTGCCACAAGAGCGTCATAAGTATGGACATCTTAAAGACATCGAGTCAATTTGACCTGAGTAGTATCGTAGCATTGTTACTGGCTCAAGTGCTTGTGATAACTCATAAATGAAGTAAAAATGAGGGTATGAGTATATTCAATGCTATCTGTTGGTGTTTTATAAAAGGTCAATAGGTCACAGATATACAGTAAAACATTACAGGTACAGTGCCTAAAAATTGAAACTAAAATAAAAATCTCAAACAATCGTATCGAACTTGTAAAAAAATAAGGCTTGCTGTATAATAATTTTGAAGAGATTATTCTAATTAAATAGTTTGAAGGAATGCTTATTTTCGCTATAAATACAACCTCATGCAGAAGAAAAAAAGAAATACAAGCTATAATATGCAAAGCGTTTAGAAGATGCTTACAAAAAAAGTAGAGTAGATATGCAACCATATGAATTATATTATATCATATTTTCAATGCGTCAAGTCCCACATGCATATTATGTATAATAATTATTTTGCTATGTTGCAGTACTTTTAAAGCGTGAATTCACATACATTATAGAGATGCTTCTAAAGTTAAGACTCGAAAGAACTTGAAAGAATTTAGATTTTGAAAAGTAACATTTTTAACAAAAAAAGGTGCCATTAAGCAGCTACTGTGCCGTACCTGCCATACCAGTGGAGGTGGGGTTCCCCTTCTGCTGGTATCCCTCGTACAGCATGCGGACCATCTTGGGCTTCGCCGAGAGGGCTGGGAGGGCCTCGAAGACCGCAGCCCGCGGTGTGCCGGGCCCCTGACACTCGAGGGCCAGGAAGCGCGGCTCCGCCCCCTCACTCAGACTGGCCGAGAAGTAAGTGCAGTTCTCGAAGCGAGGCTCGGCCAGCGCGCAAGTCAGACAGCGAGGCTCCAGGCGCCGGGCGTCTATCTCACTGGCGCCACTTGAGAAGCCAGGGTCTGGTGCCACGTACAGGTGTCGCTGACCGGGGCCACTCTCGTGTGTACCCAGGTAGTACCTGGAGAATGAATTGATTTGTAGCTAGTTGGTCTTCAATGAAGTCAAATGCTGATACAGTTATATGAAAATTAATTAAAGCTATAGTATTTTTGATTAAATTGATGTCAAAAGTCAGCCGATTTTACATAACGTATTAGAATATTTTTTAACCACTTTCTAATCTTTCTGTAAGTTGAGATTCGCGCGATATTTAGACTTTACCATGTGTAACATGACTTTATGTTGCCCTTAACATGTTAGAGTCGGACCAAAAATAATTTAATTAATATTTTGTGTGAATATTAGTGAACAAAATTAGTGAACAAAATTAGTGAAGTTGTTTTTAGAAGACCGAGAGTACAAGTCATTTATATGGCTCTCCGGTCATATAGGACATATGACCGTGCAGACGATAGTCTGTTCGTGTTCTGATTGACTCAAATGTCCATCACTTCTGCCCTGATTGACTACTCACACGAGGTGTGCCTCGTCATGCCACCCCACGACTTTCTCGACCTCGTGACGCCCGTGACTGAGCACGGCGATTCGTTGCGGTGGCGGCAGACTGACGTGCGTGATGTGCGTGAAGAAGTCGGTGGCGCCCTCCTGCACCAGCGCCAGCAGCAGTGCCCCCTGGCCGTCCGTGGAGAACATGGGCGGGGGCTGCACGTCCACCCACGATGACTCGAGGGCGCGCTCCACGTGAACCTGAGTACCAGTTGGTTAATGTTATCAATAATAAGCAATAATAGGATGGCTCTTTGTGTAGCTGTGGCCTAGCACTAAATGCAACAATAAATGTAACTCATTGCATGCTAGCTGTATGAGCAATATTGGAGGCATGATAAACATTGTAATATATATAATAATAATAATAATATATATATATATATATATATATATATATATATATATATATATATATATATATATATATCTTCCATTAACAATTTTTTTTAAATCTAAGTTGTAAACTTAATCCATTTATAGTTATAGGTTACTTAAAGTACTTTGTGATTCCTTCCAAAACAATTAAACAACTAATGATTTTTATAACCAGTGATGAAAAAGGATATAAAGGATGCTAGCATATATTTGAGGAATGGAAGTTAAATAATAAATAATTAATTTGTACAAAAGTATACCACCATTTTTTTCCCCCGCCTGATAAGTATGCAACTAGTTGCACTTTTTTGCTGAGACAATTGCATACCTTACAGGGGTTTAAAAAATGTTATAAAAAGTTCAATCACCATTGCCTTAATTAGAATTTCACCCCGCTTCCCCTCCAGCCCCTCGATGTCACTCCGAATTCTTTCCCCTCCTTGATGGCCACTTTTCTCCTCCCCCCCCCCCCGATAAAACGGAACGTCTACTCACCTCCTGACACGTCCAGTTGAGGGCCTGTTGACACGTGGTCACCATGCTCATGTTCTGCGCGCGGTTCATCCACGTGGCAGCCACGTGGTCTCCTCCCTCACCCACCCAGCCGGCAGACGTCAGGTAGTAGTCCCTGGAGGAAAAAAACAACGTTGAAGTTGAAACTCGCTATTTTCAACACATACATGCCTATATATGTACGTATGAGGTAAAAAGGAGAGGTTAAAAAAGGTCATTTCAATATTCACAATTTCTGACAATGCTTCAAAAATATTGTAGTCACATTTTATGACTTCATTTCTTTCCACTTCTTTTTTGTTAAAATTGTTAAAAAGTAACACGAAATGTATAACTTTTAATATTTTTTTCACTTAAAATTGAACTGTTCTCCATTCGGTACGGTGCTGGCCTCTGAAAGCTGTCTGGTGAACTTGGTGCTCGAAGCTCGGACAGACTGCATGCAGTTATGACGTCATCACAGTTATGCAACAGGTGCATGAGAGATGGGAAAACTCTCAGACTAGACAAGAAAAAAAAAAACTTCGAGTGACAAATAAAAGCCTACATTTCCGAAATAAAAAAATACTTTCTTATATTAGAAATGCTTTCTTTGTATCGATCTGTACCTTGAAAAGTGGCCTTTATTGCAATTTGTTATTTTTTCCTGTTTTGCATTTTTTTATACATATAATACATATATGTATATATCTTTGTATATTCTTTGTATTCGCCTTTTCACTAAATATGTTACATTTTTTTATTATTTTTTATTTTATTTCGAAGTATTATTTTTTACCTGGCATAATTAAGCAGTTATAATTATTGAATAATTCAGGTAAAAAATCAAACACGTACTGTCCCTGCAGCTCAGTAGGTGGCAGCACCTCCCACTGCTCTGGAGTCTCCAGGTTCTCAAGGTCCATCACCCAAAGTTTCACCTCAGGATTGGGTGAGCCGGGCTGCAATAATGATTTAACATCAATATATACAGAGTATGAAATTTATAATTTTTCGATAAAACATAAGGTGACTTGTTTACCAAACCTCGTGATGTTGAGACACCAAAAGTATGGTTTGTTATTTTAGCTATGAAAAATCTCATATACCGTATGATGTAATCAATAAAATCCTGTCAAATACAAAACAAAATTTCATCAATTGTAGAGAATTAATAATAATTTACATAAATATGCTTGTCGCTCAAAAGAGTGCGTATTTACCGACGTCAAAAATGAGTTGTTTAGTTCAGCTTTAAAGATAAAGTGTGTAAATTTATTGCTTGATCTTTCTTAGTTTCTTTTTATTTGCTTAACATATAATTTAGTAAGCTGAAATGTAAGCAAAAACGTTTAGCTTATTTCAGACACCTCGTGATTTTTCAATTTCTGTAGTAGTTTAAAATCAGGTGATGTTTCTCACGTGAAGATATGAGTCACGAAATTATCACGTGGTATCTCAGCTATAATCATCCTTACCGTGGGGTAGTGAACGGTGCGGGAGGCGGGGAAGGTGTCCGTCCCCACTGGCCCCGCGGCCCCCGCTGCTGCCGCCCCCAGCCATGGTACTTGCAGTAGCCGCACGCCCGAGTCGTTGAAGGAGGCGTAGAGGAGGCGTGAACCATCACTGTTGCTCCACGCCGCGTCACCTCCCCGTCCCAACAGTCCGTCCTCTGAAGGACAAGTGAATGTCAATCTCAAGGTCAAGGGGGTGTTTAAATGATACAATTTTTTAACGTTTTTCAGTAGGATGGCTGCAGAAAAAAAGCTTAGACATGTACACTTGTCGCTTTTGAAAATTTCCCACTTGTAGCCTTGTTAATCACCATCCTGTGTTATTTTTACGGGGTGTATGGTAATTAAAAAGACCGCAAAGGGAAATATTCCGAGGCGACGAGTGCACATCTTTGGACATCATGAATTTTGTTTGCGGGCGTTACCACACCGTCTATGGAGGCTTGGTGTACCAAAACTTTTTTTTAATATAGGTAGGCTGGGTGTTCTTCTTACATCTTTGAAAATTGCAAACCTGCATTTCTCTGTTTATTCGAGCTGCAGCTCTAGCAAGTGAGTCAAGAGTAAAGTTCATGATATCCTGCGAGTTGTACTGATTTTAGAGTTGCAGGTTCAAGAGACAAAAACCAGTTTTTTTAATTTTGGGAGTGGTAAATAACTAGACCTACAGTCTAGTTATTTATAAAATCTCAAGGAATTTAAACTTCACCACGCCTATATGTCGACTGCTTGACGACGCCCGTGACACAATAAGAGTAGTTCATGCTATCTTAAAATGTACATGCAAAGAAACTTCTTTATATAAAAAATTTAATTTGTCACGTATATATTATTAAACATTATTCAGCCCCAATTTAAAACAAAATATTCTAAAAATTTTGTTAACTGTACACGGTTCCGTTCTCAATTTTCCACACACACACAGATTATTATTAAATTCTTAGATCAATAAGACGATGTATCATTTTGTCCACATGCAATGAGGCGGTGATAAATCTTCAAGGGGCTTGGTGCTACCGTTCTCTATCAGTGGATGATAAGGAAAACAAATGCGCTGTCACCGTTGATGGATACCTGTGGGGAGGGAGTCACGGAGGTCCCGCCTTCATCAACACATGCAAATGCTTGAGAATAACTAACAGTATTCAATTCTTTCATCACTGTTCCATTTATTGAATATGTCCATTATAGTACTTTGTTATTTATATTTTTAATACTTAATTACAACATATAGGTAATAACGAGGTATATCAATGCCGTTAGTGCGATTAAATTATTTTTAAATTTAATTCAATTTTACATAAAATTAATGTAATTTAGTCACGATATTGCATCTTGGGAATAAAAAAAAAAAAAGCAGTCAGGGTGACACAGTAACGAAAGACAGCCAGCAGGATCACCTAGTGAAAAATTCTTTGACGTATAGTATTCTCTGCCTGTATATACTATCATGGACTTACGACGCATACATTTAAGTAGTAAGGTGGGGTTACTTCTGCATATGGGGATCAGGGGATCTCTGACGTCACGTCCTGTGACGTCACAGCTTGTGACGTCACAGGATGTGACGTCATGAGCTTTGACACTCGATCATCAATGCATTGATTGGGAGGGGGGGGGGGGGGGGGGCAATATATCTATCGATCGATAATCAATAAATTGATTATTGATATATTGATAATTTTTTTTTTTTTTTTTTTTCGATCATCAATGCATTGATTGGGAGGGGGGGGGGGGGGGGCAATATATCTATCGATCGATAATCAATAAATTGATTATTGATAATTTTTTTTTTTTTTTTTTTTTTTTTTCAAATCAACCGATCAATATTGAAATTATTGATTGATGTAAAATTTCAATATAAATATGTACTATAATTATATATTCCAACCACTGTAGGTGACGTCACAACACAGCGAATATCACCAAGGCATATTTTTTTTTAAAGTCACGTGACCAAAAATTGTTAAGGTATATGAAAATGAACCTTATGCGTTTGTTTATTTTCTGAAGTTCGTTGCTGATTCAGCCAAATTTTTGGTATAAATACTGCCACGTTTATGAGGCAGATCCACATTCAGTCTTTAGTCTTTGCTCTGTTCACTTCGTCTGAACTCTCTGCTCTTCAAACTCAATACTACAGTACATAATGTCACCGCCGGTAAGTAAACATTATGAACTACTTGAAAAAATTATTTATAGTATAACAAAAAGCTAAATATTACAATATATTCTTTTTATGTTTCAGTCCTCATTTCTCACAAAGCTGCAGCAGCTTGGACACCTCAACTCTACTAAATCCCTGAAGGAGCTAGAAGCCAACGTCCCTTTCCCCATCGTGAAGTTGGAGACCAAGCCTTCCCAATTTGGCTACGGAGAAACTATGATCGCCACCTTAAATGTAAATGGCAAGATGTGTAAATATTTCCTACCAAGTAGGCTTGATGGCACAGAATTTGCAGCTGAAAACATTGATGAATACAATGCCAGTGCCCCTACTGTAATGCTAATGTTCAAAGGAATGTTAGGCAGATGTTTTGACATCGAATTCATTGCCATGTAATAAATTTAATAATAAAATTATTTTCATTTAAATATATTCTGTCTTCTTATTTTAATTTTATATCACATGAAACATATAATAAGCATATGGAAAAATTATATTTAAAATTATAACAAGGTTTTTTATTTGCAAAGAGAATATTTTTATTCAGTAAAAGAAACATTAAAGCACATACAAAGAAAATCAAGTGTAAAATATTTTATATTAATAAAAACATTAAAATGTCTAGTTTGAGGTATCAACAACATCAATTCCCTCATGTATAGCAAAGTTAAATAGTAAACAGTACTTATTTAAAGTTCTGTGCTTACTAACTGGACTGTCATTTTCCATCCAGTTGAATATTTGTAAGCCACAAAACATACATTCAGTTAAATTTTTATATTTTGAAGAA
>OX463782.1:5921567-6464567 GCA_949825025.1 Siphlonurus alternatus | reverse complement strand
GAAAGACCTTACAGTATAGGAACACACGTTTTTGGAATTCAAGGTTCCTGAATAAGCTATATATTTTTTATATTATTCTATCTTGTGGAAACAAGTTGAACACAGAGATAACGGAGTATAAAGACATTACATCACGTCAAAGTTATCACATGAGAAGAAAATATTGAAATAAATATGGAAATGTCATTGATTCTCTTACCTCCCATCAACCCCATGTTTAACTAAGATATTTTATACACCCCCACTCGCTCAGTCGATCATAATATTCTATAAAATCTCCCCCTATCCCCCTACAAGACATTGAGATTCGTGGAATCTTGCGGTCCAAGGGTCAGCCTTCGGTTTCAGGAGGGGAGGTTGCTATCCCGCGCTGCATGTGGGTGAGGGGTAACACCTTCAATGTATTTCGAGACCTTTCATCGCCTCCCTACCCCTTCTCCACGTCACATGGATCCGCCACTGCTTCCTACTTTGGTAATACCCTTAATGGCTGCATGGAACATTTAGTCCTAATGCTAACTCAAATTTGCAATGAATCAATCAATCAATCTACCTTGGTACAACCAGTCCGGCACACCGTTGTAAATGGTCCCCGGCTTGCCCGAGGTGGTAAGGCGGGCCTGCGGGGGCTCAGGTCCCGGGTTGGGCAGAGGCGCACGTTGTACGTAAAGGTCGTTGTCGTGTGCCAACAACAAAGCGCTCGAGTTGCCCAGCCAGGCGGCCAGTTGCAGGCGACTCTGGGTGGCCGCGCCGGGCCGGAGCCGAATAGGAAGGTGGTGGCTGCAACACCACGTGAATCAGCCAAATCTTTCTCACAGTCAGCTGGCTTTAAGATTACCCTGAGGTAGCAGATGAATTTACATTATTATTTTTCTAACCATTGCGACGCGAATATTACCACTTTACAGAAATCTCCACAGCCATTTACAGAGAACCCTATATCACGACACCATATGTTCTCCTAAAAGTAACGATTTGATTCTCCTTTTCCACCCATTAATTTTTTATTACCTATTGTCATTAATTGCCATAAATAAAACATTAACTCTATTTAGTTCAACAAGTAAAAATTATGTTGGCAATGCACTTTACTATACGTATTAGGAAAATAATTATTAATTATTAATGACATTCATAATAGACGGTAAAAAAAAATTACCAAATAATAATAAAATTAATACTTACTCATTATTAACATCATATACCGTGTAGAAGGCCGTGAAAGTATTTTGAAACACCTGCAATTAACAAGATATTGATTAGATCTTTTTATCTTTACTGTCTATTTTAATGTGTAGAAGTCATGCGAATATTTTAGTTGATTATTACAGTATACAATTTTATTATTTCGTTGCTTATATAGTAGCATAATGCTCAAGAATTATCCACATGCAGTAAGAAATTCGCATCTCTGTAACAATGCATATGAACAACAGCAAGCTTAGATATGCGGGAGATATGACCTTTTTTTTAACTACCACGAATCAATGTGACACTTAATATTGCCATGAGAGTTTGCAAGCTGAGATACCCACCCCCCAGGGTACTGTAGATGCATACACCGTTATACAGCTAGAATATACAATATTGTCCTCTCAATTATAATTTTTCAACAATAATTAAATTAAGATAATTTTAATTGGTTAAATTGAAGTTATCCGTACTGTAAAATCTATGCCATATATCTCAGATTGAATTGTGTTCCTTGGTTGCAGCTGTTGCATCTGATTTAATACAATGATGTAAATTAACCTCATACAGTATAGAGCAAATACTCACAGGTTTCATGCTATGTCGGAACAGCACGAACTTGCGGTCAGCTGACACCTGGTACCCTTGCACGTCCAGCTGTCGCTGTGGACATGATGAGGCACCACGTGTTAGTAAATTAGGCACCAACATAAACTTGCGGTGTGCCGACATCCAGCATTGGTAACAGGGGTGATCCATTGATAGATTTGTTATGTAAATTGTCTTGGTCCATTGATAAAAAGCGGAGATGTCCGTCCTGACTAAAGTTTTCCACAGTTCCTCCAGTCTCACCTCAGCAAATGCTGTGAAACGCGTAACAGGTCGTGGCTACCATCCTTTCCTTCCCATATCCCTAGTCATTACTCCGCCTTGAGCTCCAAGCTCATAGGAGTGTATCCTTGTAAAGAAATATAATTATATGTACAAAAAAAAAAGAAATGAAAATATTTTTCGCTATTTCCATGGTAGTCAACTAGAGTCAATAATCCGAGCAACACCTCAAAACAAAGCTTTTGTTGCCTCTGACTGATTTGTAGACACAATTGGGGGGCATTCACAAAGCACTTTAATCCCCACTTCAGCCTCAAATTTTATCTCTAGTGCTAAACATGGTGCTAAACCAGAGGCTAACCATGTTAAGCTCCTATAGTTTAGCACCATGTTTAGTACCAGGGATAAAAATCGAGGCTAAAGTGGGGGTTAAAGTGCTTTGTGAATGCCCCCCCAATTAACTCCAGTACAGTTAAGATTACTGTTAAAATCAATACCAAAAAAAAGTTGCACACGCCTCCATAGTAAGCGAGACACCGCCCAGAAATAACGAAGGGGTAATGAAAGCTTTATCTGGAGCTGTAAATTTTGGACAGCATAAACTTTACGCTTGTTTTCTGTTTGTGGATGTTGTCACGAAGTCTATGAAGACGTGATGATTTTTTTAAGGTTTAATCGACTTTTGTTATTTCTCCAACGATTGCAAATCTGCATGTATTTGAGCTGTAGCTCTGGCAAATTAACTTGACACAGGTAACGTTATGGAGCTTCCCTCAAAATTACAAAACAATTTTTTAAAGTTAAAAATACAAATATGATAACCTTGATATTGCTTGTATATACGATGTAACATAAAAATAAAGAAAATCTAAAAGAAACAGAATTATGCAGAGAGTTAGTAAAAAAATTATTAAAAATAACAACTGCGGGAAAAAAAACTGCTCACATGTCATGCAAAGATGAAAAGAAAAACATACAAAGTATTGAAAATTATATATAATTAGAGGCAAGGTGTTAAATTTAGAACGACTTAAAAAATATTTTTTTACGTAACGTATAGTCTCGATGTTTTCAACAATATAAAAAACTTACACTAACCAGCTAGAGTTGTGTAAATACACCTCATGATATCCGAAACGTTACCCTTTCTTTCTTTGTCACGCATGGAGGCGTGGTGAACTGCAGCTCTATAAATGTAGCTATGAATCACACTAAATTTTTAGATGCTGAATTGGTTTTCAGTACTTTTTGTCAGTACAAAATTGCTCCAGTCAGTACAAAATTTTCCAGTTTCGTCATACATCCAGCACTTTTGACCTATAAAACACTTATTCCAAGTACAAATTTGGTACTGAAAAAAGAGAGTCAAAAAAAGTACAAAATATTGACTCTCTTTTTTCAGTACCAAATTTGTACTTGGATTAAGTGTTTTATAGGTCAAAAGTGCTGGATGTAAGACGAAATTGGAACAATTTTGTACTGACATAAAGTACTGAAACCAATTCAGCATCTAAAAATTTAGTGTGAAAGATTCAATATCTCCCCTACCTTTATAAATTTGCATATTTAAGTCTCTTGAACTTCAGAACAAGCCAGTCAAAGTTATAACGTTCCGAGTGTCTTGAGGTGTATAAGAGGTGGATCTGGCTGCGTGTGAATCATACGTTAGACAAACATCGTCTAGAGTCACGATATCAGAACGCTCACAATGTTGTTGTAGCTTTTTATTTATTAGAGTTTTGCTTATTTCACTGCAAAATTTAAAGAAACTTTGCCACATATTAATTTATGTTGTTCACCCGCTGGCATTCTTTGATAAATAAAAAATAAATCGGCGAGTATATTGTCACTAATTAAAATAAGATATTAGAATGCCAACGTATAATAATAACATTAAAAGCAGACCTCTCTAGATTGTGTTTTACAGTGTTACATTAATAGGCGAATTCCACGTGACGTTGCTACAAACGCATATTGTATACTTTACAGGAACCTGCCGCGCCATATATTATTATGTTGCATCAGCAGCGTGTAGTGGAGAAAATGTAGTACAAATTAATTGTAAATTATAGATGGCAATGGGCTTACGGGGTGTAATTTTTTTACTGGCTCAATCAAAAGAGGAGGTCGAAAAATAACCCTTAGATTTTTTAGAGATTTTTTTTAGCACTGCATCATACCTAGAATGGAGATTAAAAATGTCTCTTGACCTGGAGGCTCCATCTGCAACGCCTATGACGTCACTACATTCTTTGGCTCAACTATATAACACTTGTAAAAAATTATTGCATTGTTGCTTGTTTATTAAAAATAATCATTTGTTTCCATAGCAACGTGTTTGTTTAGAAACATTATATAGTTGACCCAAAGAATGTAATGACGTCATAGGCGTTGCGGATGGAGCCTCCAGGTCAAGAGACATTTTTAATCTCCATTCTAGGTATGATGCAGTGCTTAAAAAAATCGCAAAAAAATCTAAGGGATATTTTTCGACCTCCTCTTTTGATTGAGCCAGTAAAAACATGACACCCCGTAAGCCCATTATTACATTTATATCATTTTCGTATCATGTCTGCTCATTTATAAAGAATACACAAGCTATATATTTGTGTCCTTAAATAATTATACCTGGCAACAAAGTCAATTGTTGTATTTATTTTCAATTATTTAGATTTAAACCTAGATTTAGAGCGTACGGTTTGATAATTAACAGGAAGGGAAACGAGGACTAGGTAAACATCTGAGCGTTATCCTGTAGGCAGGCAACCCGACAATCTCGTGGTGCTTATTTTAACCCTATCCTATCCCTATACTGATACAACTGAAGAAGAACGTACGGTACATGTTTGTCACGTATGGTATACGCTGCCTTGAAAAATACTGGTCTGTATTCCAAGATTTCAGATTTTATAATTATCGGGACACTGTTCAACAATGTTAGTAATTGCATATAATACATGTGTTATACTCGGGCAAAAGTGAATCCACACTGATTCTATGGGTATGGCCAAGTTTTAAATTCAATAAATGAGTCCAGCAGAGTTGTTGCAGACAATTTTAAGTGGTGAAACATTGCAGTTGCTTGCATCATGATGTCTTGAGATTTACTTGTGACTTTCTTAACTCTTGTTTCAGTTAAGTTATATGATACATCCGTTCACATGACGGTGTTTAATGCAGCGTATCCGTTGACGGATAATGTTATTCTTATGAGACGTCGTCAATGGATACGTATTAAACACCATCATGTAAACGTAGTGATAGTGGTAATTTTTATTTTTAATGAAAACTGACTGCAATAGACTAAAAAAAATTAAAAAAAAACAAACATTTTTTAAAACTAACTTATGTTTAATAATATAAATATGTGACAGCGTCGCTCACGTACAAAAAAGCTTTATAATCGAAATTTAATCTTATTTCATTTATATATATATATATATATATATATATATTTATATATATTATATTTAATATATACTATAATTCTATATAGAAGGAATTTCACTAAATATTTGTATGATTTATGATGAAATAAAAATAAATAGCATGATGCAAAGTCGTCTGCACGCAATGCTTGTAACAAAAACCATGCAGTTGTGACTTATAGCAATAGTTTTTAACGAACGACGAGAAGTTTTAGGACTTTGCGTGGTATACCTAATGTAAATTAATGATGGAATATTATTAATAAAATATGTTTGAACAGAAAGGAAGTTAATGCGCCTGCTGGTATTATTCAATCATTGCCAAAATTCTGGATTAGTAAATTTCTCTATACTTGAATAATATTAAAGAATTCCGCCCCATTAAATTTAAAATAATATGGAAAAAACTCTTATAATAAAGTCATTATTTTTATGTATACTATATCTAAAAGAAATAAATTTTGAAGTGGATAATTTTTACATTATTTTTTTTAAAGGGCATTTTTATTTTTTATTCAGATGAGTGGATGTAAAAATAATGATTTCCCCTATAAAACACAGTAGCAGTTTGGTGGGGGAGGGGACATCGTCATCAAGGGCGCAGTGCGGCATTAGACCCCCCCCCCCTCGTTAAGTATCACTACCCCCTCAGCCTCCCACGCACCCCCAGTCTCAGGGGCCGATTCCCAGACAGCTGAACCGCATGAACGTCGCCTCAATTTGCCGCCACATACAAACGATCCCTCGTGGCCCAACACACGTATAGTTTGTGGATCAAAATCTTTTTTTACAGTTCTGTAAATAGGAACGCTGCAAAATGATGTAACTAATTACATCATTGTAACGTCAAGCTTTGGAAATGGGATGTAAATTTAAACTTGATCACCATCCAGAAGCTATAGTAAATTATTTTAGAATATTACCAAATATAATGTGATCATATTTTATACTTTTTTCATCCATTCCAGAGCCGTATAACTGCAGCACATTAATTAGGTCTGTTAATAAATACACTAGCTCTTAATCAGAAATAATCGATTATTATTGATGTACCTACTGTATATTGAACATAAGGATCATAAGTAAATAATAATCGATTATTTCTTATTGTGTATTTACGAAACGATCTTATGTGTGTAGGCTTGACATTGCTTCAGCTAGTCCTGGCTGTGGTTGTAGTGGCCTACGCTCCTCACCTAACCGACTCTTTATGGTATAGCAGCACTATTACATTATGTGCTGTCATTGATCTATATGATATTATTTGATGATTATAAGTTTATTCATTACTCCGGCTAATTGTAAATAGTGACCCATTTACAAAAGAGTCCCTGGGACATTTCAGCAATCCTCCACATAATATCATCCATTCATATTAAATCACATGTTATTTGTCTGATTATTTTGTGCACTATCAAAATGTTAACAGTGATGGAAAAACACGATTGATTTGGTTACCACACTCACCATGGTATGGTTGGTGACCAGCGTGGTGACTGCTCCGGTGTGCGCACTCCACAACGCCAGGGAGCCATCATCAGCGTGAAAGACGAAGTGACGGTGCGGCAGCCACGAGGTTGAGAGCCTTCTTGGCTGCAGCTCACCTCCAAGCACCTCGGCCAAGGTCATCCGTCGTCCGTTCCAGTACAGCAGTTCGTCCACGTAGCCCAGAGTGTGGATGGCGGCCACGATCCCCGCGATCACCAGCGAGATCACCAGCAGGGACAGAAGGATGCCACGCCAGTTGCGACCCTCGTCTGAACCAGCGTAAACCAGCTCCTGTACAACAAAATAAGCTAAAGATGAGGCAGTGTTGAAAAATTTTGCACTTGATAGTTATAAGGGTGATTATGTAACATCAAAGTTTCGCACATGTAAAGGTTGTAACTCTTTTCTGCTAAGGTTGAAGTATAAACATTGCAATTAATTACATTTTCTCTTGGATTCATAATATTGTAAAAATATTATTTTTATTTTATTCACTTAAGTATATTGTAAGTTGATAGTTGCGAAAATTATTTAACAACACCTATGAAAAGATCAATTTATTTTTTTCTTGTAATATATAAATTCGCATGCATATTAATTATATGCTACCTATTTGGGAAAGTGCCACAAAAAAGCTATTAGATCCCCTTAGAATTCTCCAAAATAGAGCTGTAAATTTTTTTTTTTAATATGCCAAGACTATAATATAGAATATATTATCAAAATCAAAATCAAAACACCAAAATTCAGTGTGACAACAAAGGCTTCAAGTCAGCTGTTTTTGCGGTGCGTCCTATCTAAACTTATGTATAAAAAAACTCGAAATTGCATTTTTGACTTTAAATAAATTTTTTAGAGGCAAATAAGTTTTTGATACATATCAGAAGCCCCTAAATGGGAGGATAAGAGATGGTTTCAAATTAATTGCTTTAACAGTTGCAAAAAAAAAAAAAAAAAAAAAAAATTCAAATTTTCTAACATGATAGCTTATGGAGAAAACTGCCGGGGAACACTTAAAGCCTCTACTGCAGTGAAATCAAACTGCATGCAATTATCTCGAGAAAAGAACGTTGTTTGATGTACTGGCAACTACTATAGCTTAATTACAGATTTTATGTTATACGCATTCAGTCTAGCTACTCCAAAATCGTTTATGTTATATATTAAGGATCACAAAGAGATAGGTACATAGCGTGGTTTACTGGCTGGGCTTTGCCTCGGCTTTGCACGAGGTCTCGTCACACTTGTTTGCTCCTCTCATTTGGCGCTCCACCAAAACAGGTGTCACATCAAGAAGCCTGCTGGATGAGCATGCTCCACCACAGAATGCAGAGAACAGCACAATATCTTCCAGCTGGCTTAATATTAATTTGCAACATGACAAAATGTGATGTATCAGCGTCGTTATTAGAGTGGAAACTACTATATCTTAACTCGGGTAATGATTTCATGTTATAGGATTGATTTACAAAAATTGACTCCTATAAATAAAATATTTATTCTTTATGGCTCTGTACTAAAAACCTAGGAAGTTTTATTGTGATTACACTATAATTAAATGGGGTATCTTTGACCAACAATATTATCAATGAAAATAATAATATATTATATGATTAATTATAGACATCTGGAAAATTAAGAGTATCGGCTTTAAAGTATTGATTTAGGAAATTTTCTACTAAAATATAGAACAAAATACTAACAATTTTTTATACTTCTGTTTTTTTTCATTTTGTTGAAATATTTAAAGATTCTAAAGTCTTTCAAATTCCAAAATAAATCAATTTCATAATACTTAAACCTCTAAACTGTTTATAAATGCTTAAATTTGCACCGCATCGAAGAAAACTGAATTACGCGCGGTAATAATTATAATTATGCATAAAATATATTATTTTGCATTTAAGCGGTTAGACTGATACCAATAACATCAAATTTAATATAAGTTTCGCAGTGTCATCGATAATATATCAGTGATGAAATGTATATGCAAGGTGTGTTGCAAATAGTATAAAAGTTAGTTTTGTTTGTTTGAATTATATAAAACAAAGTTATATAAATACTTTAAATTCATTCTATTTATTTTTTTTTGTGTTTGACAAATCCACTTTAGCTCTTCTAGTGACATACTTTGTTGACTTGAAGTTTTTTGTCACAGTGACAAAGTTGCAATGCACGTTCTGTCAACCATCTCAGTGACATCATTACAGTCCAACCGGCGCCCACATTTTTAACTTGCTGTGTGGGTCAAGGGGATGCACCCCTTCACAAGGGGTTCTACATACCACCCCCGTCAACCCGCATAGCATCTGTCCGGGATCGATCTAGCAAAGAACTCACACCAAAAACTCTTTGTGCTATCACAATCTCTTTCCCTCTCTCTGTGGTTTCTTTCATCTCTTTTACTATTCCTCTGTGTGTCTTTCATCTCTTTATTGGTCGCTATACGTTCTCTACTCGTTCTATAGTAACTGCATGCGTCTTTCTCGTGTTCGCTTTTATCTCTCGCGATTATTCTCTCCCTCCCGACCACCATTCTCTCTCTTCTCTTTTTGATTTCTCTTTTTCTTTAACTCTCTACCTCTTTTCTCTCTACTTTTCTTCCTCTTCCTCTCGCTCTTGCTCTCTCTCTCTCTCTCTCTCTCTCTCTCTCTCTCATCTCTCTCTCTAACGAATCTTACGAACCACTCTTCTCTCCTAAGCTCTCTGTTACATTTATTACAATCGACACTGATCCTTACTCGCGACATTCTCATATTTTACAATCACTTCTTCTTTTTCTATAGCGCGCTTTTCTATCTATCTACATTTAACAGATAAAAGTAAGAGATATATTTTTTTTAAAAAGTCTTATTCAAACTTTTATTTTTCTTATACTGACGTTGTAATATTTCACTTACTGTCTCATTTAATCAATATTAAATGAAGTATATATACCGTTGTCTTATTATATAGAGAAAAGTTCTTCAATTTAAATTTACTTGAACTTTTAAGTCAGTGGATATAAATTTTGTGTATTTTTTTAATAATTGATTTTTACACATGAAATATTACGTATGATATTATCGTTACTAAAAATTATAATATAGAATTTCTAAAAAAAAAGTCATGAAGAAAGGCCAACAAGAATTTTTATTTTTCATGTTAAATAAGCCGTAGTTGGATGTAACATATAATATAGATGATGACGACTCCCCGTGGTATTTTTAAATTGTTTAACATGCAAGACACGTTTGAAAAACCACATTGTGTATTCATAAGGCTGCAGATAAAAAATATTCCGCATTGAAAAATAATGACGCGATAATAGTTTTCGTGTGTCATAAAGGAGTATGCTCACAGGCAAAAGATATAGAAAAGGTTACAAATGAAATGAAATATCACCCCCATTGCTTTAATGATATACAAAACAATAAAATAAAGGCCATCTGCATTGCTTTAATGTACACTTCGGGAAAGTAGAAACGCAACTTTTGCTTTGTTTGTGGATATTGCTATAGAGGTGCCTTTCCTAAAATTGAAAATCTACATTTTTCAGTGATATCAGCTTGGAGTAGGGATAAGGGAGGGTAAGGATGGTGGTCACGATCCGTCAAGCTTCCCAGCATTTACTGAAGTGAGACTGAGGGAACCGTGGAAACTTTAGTAAGGACGGACAACTCTACTTTTTGGACCAAAATGATGTCCAAAGCCGGGAAACCACATGCAAGTGCATCACATCATAATATTTGATAATATATCTTACAAATTATAGCTGTAGTATTTAATTTGTCCTCTCACGAAGTGGAGGTGTAAAATACAATCTTTAAAACATGTCCCATATACCGATAGCATCAGACAATCCATTAACGCTATCGTCATATCTTGATGAAGTTAAATTTCCAGGATTACGACTGTACAAAGCGATGACGTAAAGGTCATGCAGTGGGTGATTTAATATACAAGAGAAGGCCGCAACCAAAGGAATATTTCAAGTTATGTTTATCATTATGTTTAAAATTAAAGCTGCATTTTTTTTTTCATTCTGTACAAACAAAGTAGAGTTATGAATATCTTGGTTGAGGTAGAGGAATAAATTTCTCCAGGTAAATCTTCAATGTTTATAAAAAAACGTCGACAGATGATTGACTCGTTGAACTAGTAAAACATTTTGCATCTTCCCACAGGCTCGATATTGGCACACGTTTCACACACCGTGGGTATTAAAGGTTACATGAACGTATATACAAAGCTATAGAAATGAAAAATATGTACTCGAACATTGAATGTTATCTGACGGTTTTCTTTGCACGTTGATTTTGTAAACAGATTTAAATTGTCCACTTTATTGTATAAACTCGAAGTTTGGCAACTTTCTTATTCAGAGGATGGAGTAAGAAGTGCAGTGCAGATGACGTCACGTTTTTTTTTTTCCGGAAACTTGCTCAGAGTACAACGGGCAGGGTTACGAAAAAGACTTATAGACCTTCCAGTGTCTCCCGGGAAAATTTTCTTTATTAGCCTGAGACAGGCGCGGATCCAGGGGGAAGGGGGGGCTTGGGGGGGTTGCACCCCCCCCCCCCGAAATTTTGGATTTAACATGGGCAATGCAGGCATTTCCCCCACTCCAATTTTTTTTAACATTGGCCTTATAGAGGCAGCCCCCCCCCCCCCCCTCCCCCGAATTTTTTTCTGGGTCCACGCCTGGCCTGAGATGTTAGAAAAATTGAATTTTTCTCAGTAACTATTAAAGTTATTAATTTGAAACCATCTTTTACCCTAACCCCCAAATTTAGGGGTCTTCTGATAATGAATCAAGAACTTATTTCAAAAAGAGCGATTTTTTTTTTCATAGGTTGGATAGGATGGTACGACGGTGGGAACACCGCAAAATCAGCTGACTTGAAGCCTCTATTAGCACTAGGCATTGCCCCTGTTGTATATGCAACCTGTTCTCTTTTGGTGCTTAACAAATTGCCTAACTTCAGGGTGAAATTTTATCTTGCCTAAAAATTGTTGTCGGAAATTGAAAGCGCATCGACGATAAGCATTCTAAGTCAAAGTTTTGCATCAGATTTCTACACATGACTGATCTTTTTACAATCCGCGGCAGCCAGGTGATATAGGTTTGGAATGATTACAAGGATATTTATAAGAAACATGCATGAGCAACGCATACACAATATTACACAGTATATTGTAGAACATATTGAGTTGTAAGAGAAAAACAAACATACGAGTTTACAAAGAAAGGAAACAGAACTTTTCTACTTCAATTCTTTTCTATTTTATTAAAAACGTTTCACATGCAGCAATTTCCTATCAAGAGCAGGATTTTATTGTTACTGATTGTGAGTTTTGAACAGCTTAAACAAGTAAATTGCATCATTGTAAATTAATTTAAAAATATTGCAACTTATCTCACATTCTTTCTTTTCAAACTTAAATCACAATTGTTTGCAATTGACTTAAAAGCTATCGATGTTCAGATTAACCTCATAAACTTTCAGTACCTTTCAATGAAAAGAACATAAAAAGTTATGTTACTTGAACCTTTCATAACTGTTTTCTGCATGAAGGAACTATTTTTAAAATATAATTGAAAGTACAGTAGTGCATGTGACGTCATAGGCGTCAAAACCCTGTCTTTTTTTTTTATTTTGACAAGTATATAGTGACTTTAATTTTTTTAATATCGTAATTCCTGAACTATGATACAAACAGATTTCTTACATTCCTTCCAGGGTCGGACTGTTTTAGTTTAAAAAAAGGTTTTATTGAATTAAAAAAGTACAAGATATAGCTAGGCATTACAGACAGCAGGGGTCACTTAAAAAGAGGACCGGAAGCCACTTTTGATATGCTCTATGAGTTAAAATATAGAGAGGCCAGTCAGAGATCAGACCCAGCCTTATGGCCAGTCCGAGCCTGAATATATTTATTTTGATTTCATTCAATCATTTAAAGCGCAATATTCGAGGTCGATTTTCATTATGCAACGATGGTCATCACTCGTGGAACATCGCTCACTGCTTTGAACTTACTTTGAACGAGTGGTGATTTCCCATCGCGGTGAATGATCGGCACATTTTCAAGCTAACAGTCCCACAAACACGATGACCGGAAGTACAAATCTTCTTTCTCTCTGGCTATCTGCCAATGGTTTTATCTTGCATTTATTTGATCACCTTCAACTTCAAGACTGCAGCTATGCGCAATTTAATCAAATTATAATAAAGTATAATATATCTCAAGTAATAAAATAAAATAAGTGAAGTGAGGCAAGCGGAAAATTGGTAATATGGTAATTTAACAATAAGCAGAGAGCACTGAGTTTTCTGACGTTATTGAAATTGAGTACCTAATAAAAATATATATCATAGAGTCTGTTTTATTATGCTAAAACCTATGAAATTCAACTACTTTGTCTGCAAAATATTTTATTGCCCATCACAGTTTTAATAAAAACTGGCAATTCTTATTTTATTATATATAATATATGATTATATTAGGTAACTAATATATTTTAAAACAGCTGTTTACATATAAATTTACATATATCCATTATTCTTACTAATTTTAAATTTAATGAATAATTCAAAATGTGTCATTTTTAGTTTGAAAATAAAAAATTTCATATAATGCTTTAGAAAAGTTTATATAAGTAAAAGTTTCCCCATAACGGCAGGCAATCTCTCTTTGCATCTTAATTGCATGGGCACATGGCATTTACAGCACCAGACGAAGGAGATTATGAACAGGCGAACGTGACGTGGTGGCGTGAGGTCCTCAAAGTACACTCTGTCCCGTAAAAATTATTTTGTTTTTCATTTTAAGTGTACAGTCTAATGAACAACATTCATGAATATTTTTTATTGCATATTTGGATAGAAACATCAAGTTAGGTATTTTCAAAAATTTTCAGAATTTTTGATACCCTCAAAATCGAGGAGAAATACGTTGTGACGTCATATTCATGAAACGTCTTTCCCCATGCTTACGTGTTAAAATATTTGCACGACTTTGATGTCACAGCATTTTGTAGCATGATTTTAAAAGTGCTAGTTTTTTTTTTTAAAAAAAATCTGAAAAAATATTGGCAATGCACATATTTAATATAGGTCCTCTATCGAAATATGCAATACAAAGAGTTTGAGGGTTTCCATCAAGATTTAATGGATGTATTCACCAGTGCTTGCATGCGATTTAGAGATAGGGCAAGTACCGTAATTAAAATGATCAATGTTTTGTAGACAAGAAAAATACGCTTGAAGTATTTTTAATTGTTAACTAAAATAGCTCCATTGTTTTTATATTTTTAGTTAAACGTAGTATACAATGATTGGTCGAGATTTTCAGCCTCATATTGACTCGAATGTTCCTCGAACACGTACGGAAACACACGGACAAGGTCTAAATATACACGAATAAAACATTCGTAACACATAAAACAGTTTCTTGGGAGTTTTCTTTCTGTAATGAAAATTAATGTTATTCGATTTTTATATATATTTTTTTTTATTACACAATATTGAAATTGCTCTAGGGGAGGAGGAATATATCAGCTTTGTTTTTACATTTTGGGTTATGCCTTTTAACTGAAATTTAGTTGAGTTTGTGAATTTGTAGCTGGCTTTAAAAATATTTTGCTTATATATTGAGTGATATTAGTAAGTAGAAATTAAAAATAACCAATACTGCCTCTTTTTTATACTAACGATAATTTTTTAAGAGTTGATAGAGGACACAAAGGAGAACATTTTAAAGTAAAAGGAAATGGGGGCGATTCATGAAAGATTTACCCAGAAAGTTATCCAGCTTTCTCGCTAGCCACGGTTAGCACCAGCCTAATTCAATGACACTAAACGCGGTTAGTGAGAAACCTGGATAACTCTCTTTGTGAATTGCGCCCTTTAAAATTAAGGCTAAATGAATGGGAATTGTACATATTATCTCTACCTTAAACGTTATAACGATCACATTGTGACTACATCAGATGATAAGTTATAGGGTAAAATTGATCGTTTGAATTGTGTGAAGAAGTTACACAATCAAAATCTAACTGTCCAGAACGGACCACGTGATTGATGAGCAGAAAGTTTACAAGAAAAGTTTGATGAATAGTAAGTTGAAGCTGTCAATTATTACGCTTTGTTTGATTACAGATGATTTATACTGCCAGCTGTTGAGAGGAATAATTCAAATTTATTAATTATCTAATTACTAAAATTCAGAATGTTTTATTGTAACACAAAGAGAGAGAGAGAGAGAGATGAAAAAGAAAACAAAAAGATCGGAACGTGGAAAAATTGCAACATGAACTGCAGTACAAAAAAAAAATGACCTCCCTGAAGAATGCAGTTAGTACCGCATTGGCACAGCTCAGTGAACTTATCGAAGTGCTCTTGAAGTGTGTGAGCTACGTACTATATACTCTCTCAAACTATCGAACGTCAGTCCACTGGACGTCACAAAAACCCTGTACTTCCGGCTACTTCCGGAGAGAAAGTATGTTTTATATTTTCAGTCATAAATTATTTTATATTTTTATACAACTTTGAAAATCGTATATATATATTAATAAAAATTTGTATATAATATATTTCGTTTGTTTATTTACAGCTTATTTTTTCAATCGATTTTTTTTTTCGATCATTAAAATTAATTTTAAAAAACGATTAATTTAACAATCGATATTTGCACGATGATATTCTTACCTCTTCATCTTCGGCTCCTTTCCTATCCTCCACATCTCTACCGGCCCCGCGCGAGTCAGACACGGTTCCCGCCTGCATGCTCGCTGCCTTGCGACTACCACCGGCAAGCTGCCCGCTTACTTGAGCTGCTGCTGCTGCACCGCGCGCGTCGTGCCTGGGCCGCTCGTTTCCATAGCAACGGTCGGAGCAGCCCCCGCGAGAACTCGCCCACACCTCACACATTGGCCTCAGTACATCGCCCGCAGCGAATATCTAATCTCCACATGTATGAGAAGCTTCATGGTATGTTTTAATAATAACAATATGTGAAATATATATACAAGATCAGAGGATTTTTCCACGAGAAAATTTGGTAAAAAAAAAAAAAAAAGGATAGTTAAAATATTTTATTAATATATTAAGGTAAACACAAAATTTTGATTTAAAAATAATAGTTTCGAAATTCACTCATGTGTTTTACGTCCTAAGTAAACCTATATGGGATTCAGGAATTCCATGAGCGTATCACTGCGCTATACGGCCCTCGTTCTACGCCGATTACACACACTTATAGTGCTTGGATTGTAGTGAGGAAGGTGGAACGTGAGCGGTCGTGCGTCGTGAGTTGGAGGGTGGAGGAACACACAAGGACCTTCTATCCCGAGAGCCGTCCTTCGCATGCCTGCTCACCGTAGTTATAGTCATCACCGTCAGATGTCACGGGGATCGACGTACCTTCTGTTTACAGACTCTGACTTGGCGCATCGTCCTAGATCCCAACTACTGGCAGTGAATGTGACTTACGTACGTTTTTGTTTCCGTCTTCAGTCAGTTTCATGCTGATATATATATTGTTGTATTGTCAATCACGTCCCATACCACCATTCAAATCTGAGTGTTAACTTATAGGGAACGAGCGAAATTATAGCGAGCTTGTAGGAACATAGAAAATATTAATAATGAGAATAAGTACTATTATGCATCACTCTTCACCTTATATAGAAAATTTTCCTTGCCAATACACGACATTTCCAAGGTGATACCAGTACCTGATTATAACTTTTGGAACCTGTTAGGGGAGATATACCTCCTTTTCTATAATTATATGCTCTTGCTCCAGGCTCTTTACTCCTTCCATCCTAAGGGTTGTCGGGCATCGTAGTACACTAGGAAATAGGGGCTCCAGCTTTTCATGACCACCCTGTCTCTAGGTTCTACTTTTGATAGGTTAAATATACGGGAAATTCAATTAAAAAAAATGGAAATAAAGTGTGTTCCAGGGTGATTACGTATAGACCTTAGGGTAAATTTTAAGACGAAATCGTCAATACTAATCTTAATTTCAGTATTTCATATATGATAATGACCTTTACATACGAAATAAAAAATGAAAGAACCTTGAAAGAACTGAACAAACTATACAGATAATTAAGATATTACGATTAGCTTCATTCAAATATTAAATCAAGATGTTCTTTCAGACTAACTCTTCAACTTCATTCATTACTGCGTGGCAGCAATTGACTCGCAGCGCCGACAACGAGTGTCAAAGTCAGCTGTCACGAAGTTCCCGAGGACTAATTATATTCCTGTCCGCTAATTGCTCGCGTGACTCAGGTGTTGTCAGTACTGAAGAAGATAAAAGTAATGAGTTTTGTAATCGTCATGTACCCTCCATGGAGAACATAATGTAATTGGTTGTTATCGTGCATTGTCGCCAGCAATATGAAAGTCATATTGCCTCAAGGTGATGCAGTGCGACAGTCAATTCACGACTCACTGTATATAATATACATATAAATAATTATAGGGAGTACAGTCAAATTAATTTAAAGTTCCTGCTGGAAGTACCCGGAAGTGAGTGGTTTCTGTCCTTCCTATTCGTATTTAAAATTTGAAAATTTGACGACAGGTTTGTAAGAAGAGTAACCTAACATGTTTTTTTTTTTAATTTTTTAAGACTCAGACATGAACAAGACGACCAGAAACCTTTCACTTCCGGCTACTTCCGGAAGGAATGTTACAGAAATTTGACTGTATCACGCCACCATGGCAGATGGCAACATGCTTATTAACCCTACAATAAATAGCATTTTATCAACTCATGTATTTTTCTTTCCACGCATTATATGCCAATGGTAGGAGGAGGTGTGGAGGTTTTAAAACAAAAAACCCACTGAATTTTTAAAAATTAATTTAATAATTTCCTCACTATTTTTATTTTATTTTTTTGCGGTGGCTAACTAGGGATTACTGATGTTTTCAGAAGTATAAATTCTTATAGCAGTGTTTACCACTTCTTTCCCGATTTATAAGATTACTAAGGTTATGTTTTTTACTGTGTCTGTGCTAGGGGCTACACATTCCAGTACATGCTCTGTTGACTTCACATTATCCCACCATGCACTGTAATGATAAATGACGACCTTTCTCTCCACCTATAGATGTTAATTTACATCTGACCTTTTCCGCTGCTCACAATGACCTTTATCTCGGAACTTACGGATGGGGGGGGGGGGGTAATTTCTGCGGTTGGTGACGTCATCAACACGTTGATTTGGAGAACGGTATCACCTGCGTGAGGTATCGAACAATTCCCCAAAGAGAAGAGAAAGTTTACCTGCCTTGTTTATCACACCTCGATCGCATCCCTAGCACTAAATTTTTAGATGCTGAATGGATTTCAGTACTTTGTTCTACTTTAGTCTTACTTCCAGTATTTTCTTAACGAAAAGAGTGCTGAAAGTAAGACTTAGTAGAACAATTATATACACTAACATAATGGCATATTGAAATCCAATCAACAAATTAAATATTAAGTGTACTGGAGCTCACCGAGTGACGTTGACGCGGACGTTAGAAATTTACTAAAAATTCAAATATATATGGCACTATATTTATATATATATGACACTATATGGCACCTTGCATGACCATTGTCATACAATTTAAATCCAGTAATCCATCACTCACTACTGTTCTATATTGAAATTTAATATAAAAATAACAAATTATAAAAAATTCTGCAATTTTGCGCTATCTCTCTCTCTCTCTCTCTTTCTCTCTCTCTCTCTCTCTCTCTCTCTCTCTCTCTCTCTCTCTCTCTCTCTCTCTCTCTCTCTCTCTCTCTCTCTCTCTCTCTCTCTCTCTCTCTCTCTCTCTCTCTCTCTCTCTCTCTCTATCTCCCTCTCTCTCCACACATTTTCCAAAGCTCCTCTCGCCCGCGGTCATCATCATCACGACGCTATCTGTCGGCTCGACCGTTCACACTTTGTTGCTTCTGCTCGTAACCTTCCCTTGAAACAACCACCTCAGTGATGGCTGTCGTTGGACCTTATATATTTAAGACCGTATGTTATAGAGACAAGTTTGGTACATATAAATCAATAAGGATGTATATGATCAGTCAAGCAGGACCAAATATATGTTAAAATCGAATTTAAAACATTTGATTGCTCTATTGGATTTATTATCTTTCTCTTGTGTATCTTTTTTTCTATGTTTTTTTTTTATTTTTTATTTCAATTACTTTATTATTGTCCAGTATACAATAAAGTACCTAATGAGATCTACAAGAACACTCTTCTCTTTTTTTCTAGATTTAGCGTTCTTATGGTATTCATGCCATTTTTTTCCCCGAACAATATACTTAATTTAGCTTTATAGTTTTGCAAGTAGTCATTTTATGCTATAATACTGAGAATATTATTTTCTATTTCACGTTACCATCATATGGTAGACTAGCATGGATTTTGGTGAGTGAGTCTATCCCCCTAACTTGTTTAAAAATTGAATAAATTCACACTAAATTTTTAGATGCTGAATTGGTTTCAGTACTTTATGTCAGTACAAAATTGCTCCAGTTTCATCTTACATCCAGCACTTTTGACCTATAAAACACTTAATCCAAGTTCAAATTTGGTACTGAAAAAATAGAGTCAATTTTTTTGTACTTTTTTTTACTCTTTTTTTCAGTACCAAATTTGTACTTGGAATAAGTGTTTTATAGGTCAAAAGTGCTGGATTTAAGACGAAACTGGAGAAAGTTTGTACTGACTGGAGCAATTTTGTACTGACATAAAGTATTGAAACCAATTCAGCATCTAAAAATTTAGTGTGTTGTTTTCCTAATTGCGGTAAAGTTATAACATAAACCCATTGTTGATGTCAGTTGCTGCAGGTCGTGTTGTGAGTAGAAAATCAATAACGTAAACTCGTCATACGCAAACTCTTGTAACATTACTGCATGCAAATTAAATTTGGGGACAACTTTGATGTGTGATAATATAACCGTTTGACGTTGAATATGTCCAGTTATGCAAATTTCTCGGCTCTCATGCTAAGTGGCAGGTATAATTTTCCTTCTCACTTATATACTGGGAACATCATTTATTGTAATTTAATTTAAAATCAGCTCAATAAATTAATTTAAGTTGATGGATATTATTTATTTTTTTAGTTTCACGGATGTCTTCACAGATAAAAAATAAATCAATTAAAATAAATGGTATATTATAATGTAACAAATATAAATTAGGAAGAAAATTAAAATTTAAAGATTTCTTTCATGAGATTTATTTAATCTAAATAGTCCCCCTTTAAATACGATTTTTTTTTTCTTTTTTCAAATAATTTGCGTAATAAAATTTACTAAATTTCTTTGAATTAATGAAATTACTAAAAATTGTTTATGTTTTACACCTTCTTTTGTTTGTTGAACCTACTTATTGAATGTTCCTTGACTCAAGTCAACCTTATACAAAAATTTGACGTAATAAATACAGTCACGTCATTTTGAAATATACAAAAAAAAATATTCCGAGCTGTTGTAGAAGCTCCGAACAACTGAATTAAATTTGGTTTGATTTATGTGTTTGTGTCGACGGTCCTGCGGCAATCACCACTCAGCCGGAACAACATCGCTGCAGCAGTAAAACTCTTCACTACAGATCACTAAAGTTTAGGTTTAGATTGATGTCGACACGACATGTATGTACCTGAAAAATTGTATAACGTAAAATACAACACATGCTTTAATGAAAAATAACCCCGATCAAAATTTACTTACATATTTTTTGTACTTGTGTAAAGTCAAGTTACAAGTCAAGTCAAGTTATGAGTTGATATTACATAAATTTTACATCAAATGCAGCAATAAATTCTTTTAGATTATAAGTAATAAGCTATATAAGTCAACAGTCAGTTTTATAATATTTTATACATAACAATTACAGGATTAATGTCAGAATTGCTAGTAAGTACTATATTTTACCGATTTTACGATAGTAACTTTGAAATCTAAATTAAACAGAAGGCAAAGTAACTGTTAAGCAAAATACACCACAAATCAAGCTAGTCATAAATTTTAATTATTTTTAATTTTTCTGAAGTAATGGGCAATTTCTGTCTTAATTTGGTGCTATTTTTTAGTGTTAACTCCAAAACAAGCCTTAATTCTGCCTAACTATTTACATCCAATGTAAATAATATATTGAAGAAATGTTTTCTGTACATATTACAATGGTTCACATCTCTACTTTTGTAACACAAGAAAAGCAAATGTAATCAACGAACAACCCCTTCCTGCAAGGGTGCTGACGTACAAGAGGAGGGTGTTGTCGGTTATCTGTTTGGCATGTAGGTATATCGACATGCTCTGTGGTGGCGTGACGGGTGCCCATCACCCCCGCCGGCTGACTGATGGTCGCTCTTCCTTCCTGACCACCCCATCGTGCCCCAGTTTCTCCCATCATGCACTTGGACAACATGTATGATTTGTGAGAGTGACTGATATCTCATTTGATAACGTCAAAATTATTGTCAACTGTTGTTAATATTAAATCTGTAAATTAAAACAGTTAAGAAGATAAATTATATAGTAAATAATATTTGTAAATTGAGAGCTAAAAAACCATAAAAATGAATCAAACGTTAGAGCGGAATTTAAACCAATGATTAAATCTGACCTGTAATTTCTTCTCCCTTTTTTTTATCTTTACTACTAAGCAAAAATAAATGAGGGTAACTGCATAGTGAATGTGAATTTTCATCAGATCTTTTTTCTTTTTTTTTTTTTGTTTGTTTTTTTTTTTTTTTTTTTTTTGTTTTTAGATACAGTATATTCAGTATATTGTACAATATAAATTTGCTTACAAATTTTAATTAATTATAATATATATATAGCGAATTGTAATAAAAAAAATAGATTGTGAATTTAGAGAATGAACGTGCTAAACATAAAATAAGTCTGACAGAATCCAATAAAATAACTTATTTAATCATTGAAAAATTTATAATTAAAAAAAATGCTTGTCCGAGACATCGTGTAGTCAACCAGGTCAGAGGACCCGCAGAATGCTATTTTTTTCCGAATTAGAGGCAGAACCCAGCGAAGGGGTTGGCGACTACACTCGCTGTTGGACCTGATAGAGTCCAATTCTGTCTGACTCCTCTTCTGTTGCAGTACTACATGTCTCGTCACAAGCGAGACTTCAATTGAGGGCTTATTTATTTGAAACACATTTCTTTTACAGTATCACATTACAGGTTTACATGCAACTACACATTAATTGTACACCATAAAATTGTCAATTGTCGAGATGAAGCTCTATAATTATGCTGTCATTTCGCCTGGGTGTTAGGCAAATTGTTCTGCATCTAAACAAAGCGGTTACAATTATACAGGGGTAACGGTTATACATCTTATATAATTATAATGTTAATATATTAAAGCATTCGTAGTGTCCCTTAGGTGGACATATATGCACCTGCAGCTCAAGTAAATACCTTCTTGAAAATTTAACGTCTGCCAGTACGAGTTATAGGCCTGTTCGTAAACCCAGTTCGGAGTACTGTGAGCAAGTTTACGAACAAAAATCGTGACGTCATTTGTGCTGCACTCCCCACCCCACTAGCTGGTGTAGCTGACAAGTGAGTACACGTGGCTGTTTTACGAACAGATCTTACTTGTTATAATAGTTTCGTGACACCTTGAAATGTGGAGGCGCGAAAATAATTAGCAATTCAAATAATTAGCAATTGAGAGATAGGTGGCAGCACCGCCGATACTAGTTCTTTTTCTTATCGTGCTACATAATTTTTTGAGAAATTAAGTATTATTACATCTCAAAACAACTTACAAAGTCGCTCATCGGAAAGTTGAAGTTCTTTATCATCAAGTGAAATATTACAATCGTGTATTTAGTGTGTTTTAACTGGAATAAAAGTGTGTTTAGTTCATGGAGAACAACGTCATGGCGGGCCACTACTCCATGCGTGCCTCGCCTCACTTCACTACGCCAGGAATACAACGAAATGTTCCACTTGTGCCGCAATGGCCACCACCTGCTAGAAATACATCGGAGAATTTTAATCAGCAGAATAATAATAATTATAGTGACAAATCTTATAATGATGCTTCATTGTTTAATAATTGTAACTCAACATTTGATGTTACATCACATCCAATCTACAAGGTGATGCAACAAAATATTAAAGATATATTAAATGATTTTAAGCAAGAAATTAAAACTATGGTGAGTCAAAAAAATGAAATACCATCTACAGATATTTATTACGATCAGGAAAAAATAGAACAGCAACGTGTTCGTCAAACAACAAATTTTGACAGGCCGGTGAGTCAATCACAGTGGCCTTGGAGAAATGTTGAGCACTCAACACACCGCCCATCTCAGCGCGGGCAGCTGACGTCGTTCGCTCGAATGCCGCAATGGCAGCAGCGGCCGCAACAACAGCAGTCGCGCGGATACTTCGATGCGCGTCAAAACCAACACCGCCAGCGGCACAATCAGCAGCATCGTCGAGGCCAGGACTTTTTGACACACACCCATAAAACTCAAAACAACCCTTGGGGATCGCCGTTTCCATTAACAAATAGATTTTCACCACTTGACTGTCCTGAATCTTTTCCGGAATTGGATAGCAGAACAAATCGACTTCGTCGACAAAATACAAACAATACTACTCGAACGATTAGCAAACATAAGAACTTTAATTTTATTGAAATAAAAGGTAATATGTTCGAGTCACCATCTGGTACGTCATATGCTCACTGCGTGGATGAAAAATTCAAAATGACACGTGGTGTCGCATCAAAAGTAAGGAAAACGTATGGTCAAGTTCCATTCTTGAAAAGTCAACTTAAGACAGTTGGTCAAGTAGCTGTCTTATCAGTAGAGGGTATATATATTTTTTACATCATAACAAAATCTGTTCATAACCAGCTTCCTGAACACTCAAATATACTCTCTGCTCTAAAAAACCTTAGAAAATCTTGTGAGATTTTAAAAATTAAAAAACTAGCTATCCCACGACTAGCTTGTGGGCTGGATGGTTTTGATTGGTCTATTATTAAAAAAGATATAATTTCAATTTTCCAAGATTTGGATATTGAAATTACAGCATATTATGGGTGGAAACCAAACAACCGTGAGACGTCACCTAAAGAACTCTATGAGGAGTCCGCCAAGTCATCACTAGCAACTGCTAATACCGTTGGTGTCCCTCCTGTTTCCCTCCTGGTGGTTCATGCAAATTCTGAGAAACGACAGACTTCTACCTCGTTAGAAAGTTCCCGCCCACCACTTGTCACTGCTGACACAGTAAAAGCGAAGGGACCGCCTGCGCCAGCCGTGAAGATGGTGATGACCACCACCCCGGGCGAGGAGTCAGGCCTCGCTTCGGTGAACGACGGAACCACCCCGGGCGGGGAGTCAGGCCTCGCTTCGGTGAACGACGGTACCACCCCGGGCGAGGAGTCAGGCCTCGCTTCGGTGAACGACGGTACCACCCCGGGCGAGGAGTCAGGCCTCGCTTCGGTGAACGACGGTACCACCCCGAGCGAGGAGTCAGGCCTCGCTTCGGTGAACGACGGTACCACCCCGGGCGAGGAGTCAGGCCTCGCTCCGGTGAACGACGGAACCACCCCGGGCGAGGAGTCAGGCCTCGCTTCGGTGAACGACGGCACTTCCCCGGGCGAGGAGTCAGGCCTCGCTTCGGCGAACGACGGCAACACCCCGGGCGAGGAGTCAGGCCTCGTTCCGGAGAACGACGGAATGCCAGCACCTGCTCCTGAGGCTGTTGTGGAAAAAGACGACCCTCGTACCCAGGGTCTCAGACATGATATGACATGTAAACCAGGTATCAGTGAAGTCCATTCTGAGATTCAAACTGATTTTATTGATTTAAATGCTCTGAATCCTAGACTTAAAACATTTTTATTAAATATACTTTCAAAAAAAGAACAATTTACAAATGACTTAATGTCCAAGGATCAAGCTAATGCTGAGAACATTGCAAAGCAATCTAAAAATTCAAATAAAGTTGTCACTTCCAAATCTTTACCTGAAAATGATATAGAAATTATTGAAAATCAGAGTTCAAATGGCACTGCAAATCTAATTGATTGGCAAACATCCCAAACTACTAACCAATTTGGTTCTCAGGGACATTTGCACTCTCCTCCAAATTTAAGACCACGTGTTAGTACTGTTAGTAATATCTCCGCTAAGTCAATTAAACCCAAAAAAACATAATATAACGAGTAGTTCAGCCCCACATAACTTCAAAATCTTACAATTAAATTTACCAGGTTTAAAAAATAAATTAAAACAATTTGAATATTTCTTGGAAAATGAAAATTGTGATATAATTATTTTATGTGAACATGGGCTGGATGAAAACCAAATTATTACTGTTACTTTTAAAAATTATTTTATTGTTTCATATTATTGTAGAACTGTCCAAAAATGTGGTGGAGTACTCATTCTGGCACGCATTGGTTTTAATATACATAATATTAAAGTCAAATCTACTGAGTCGGTTTTTGAATGTTGTATTGCTAAATTAAGTATCAATAATGACACAAATATATACTTCTCCTCAATTTACAGACCTCCAGATATAACTAAAAAAATGAAAAAAGTCCAAAAACTTGATATTAATGAAAAAAATATTAAACCTTTTTTAATTCAATTTGAAATGCTTTGCCAAAAGTTATATAAATGCTGTAAAAATAAAAATGATTTTTTCATAATTGCAGGGGATGTTAATTTTAATTTATTCATAAATAATACAGTTACATTGTCATACAGAGATATTTTAAGTTCTTTTAAACTTGAAGTTATTAATACTCTCGCTACTCGAGAAACAAATAAAACTTCAACTTTAATTGATCATATAATTAAAAGTAATATTGATATTGTTTCAGAATTTCAGACTAATAAAACAACATTATCAGATCACAAATTCACCGTAGTTACTTTAAAGTTATGTATTAAGAACAGTAAATCCCATGAAACTAAAAATAAAGTAATTTTTAAACGTGTTTTTGATAAGTGCAATATGGACAATTTTCTAATGCGTTTATTATGTGAACAATGGCAGGGTTTGTTTAATCCTTATTTAAGCTCTGATGAAAGATGGTCTATTTTTCTTGAAATATTTCTTTATAATTTTAATGAGTCCTTTCCTAAAGTTAAAAAAATCATAAATTGTCAAAGAAGAAAACCTTTGTGGATTATAAAAAACCCTTATCTTAAGGAAGAGAGCATTTTTCTAAAACAATTTCATAATCATGTAAAATTTAATAATCCTTCCCAAGAAATTGAATATAAAGACAAACTAAAATTGCACAGGCAAAATATTTCCTCTGCAATTATTAATGAAAATAATCTAGCAATAAAAACAGCTACTAATAAAATCAAAGCTACCTGGAAAGTTATTAATACAGAGTGCAAAACGAAAAAGAACTCATCTAGTCAAGGCAATATTGAAATTTGCACGGATGGGGTTACTATTTCTGATCCTGTATTGATAAGTAATTTATTTAATGACTTCTTTGTAAACACAGTTGAACGCATGGTTTCTGATAGGTTTCTTCCACTAAATCTAAATAATCCTAATAATTGCAATAGTCAATCTAAAACGATGAATACATTGAAATTTAATACTATCGATCCTGCTTATATCTTAAATCGCATGAAATCTCTACCAAATAAACTTGCCGCTGGTCCTGATGAGGTTCCATATACTGTTGTTAAATATTGTGCTCATGTATTAGCCACCCCTCTCTCAAACTTAATCAATCATTCAATTATGGAGGGTGTTTTTCCAAGTTGTCTTAAAACATCGAAAGTATATGCAAACCATAAAAAAGGACCAAAAAATGTCATTAATAATTTTAGACCAATTACGAATTCATCTGTATTTGCTAAACTACTCGAAGGAACAATGGATGATCAAATTACTAATTATAGGACTGAGAATAATTTAATAACCCCTTGTCAGCATGGATTTTTAAAAAATCGCTCCACTGATACTGCCATGTTTGATCTCCTAAGTTATGTTCATTCAGCATTGAACCAAAACCTATTCTGCCTTGTTATATTTTTTGATTTGTCAAAAGCTTTTGACAGTTTAAATAAAAATGTTATTCTTCATAAGTTTGATAACATTGGAATTGAAGAAAATAGTCGAAATTTAATAGATTCTTATTTGACAGATCGGCAACAATATGTCGAGGTTAATGCTATATTAGATGAACACTGTTCTTCTTTTATCTCTAATAAATTGCCAGTTAATTTAGGGGTGCCACAAGGAGGGAAGGTTTCTACGACCCTTTTTAACACTGGCACAAATGATTTACCTGAACATGTAACTAGTGCTGTCTTGGTTAAATATGCAGATGACGTCACAGCTATAGTTACGGCTGATTCTGAAGACGAACTTGTACGTAAAGCTAGATTAACTATAAACGAGATACTATCATGGTGTAATGATAATAGACTCATCCTTAACATATCTAAGACGGAGTTTATACAGTTTCACTCATCTCGTCAAATTCCAAGTCATAGTTACTTATTGCAAATTTGTAATGAAACCATTAAGAGAGCTGAGTCTGTTAAATTTCTTGGTCTGCATGTTAACGAGTGTTTAGATTGGAGTGTGCACGTAAACTCAGTATGCAAAAAGATCAATTCAGCAAATTTTATGTTATATACTATCAGAAACCATGTTTCAGTGGAAACTCTTTTAACTATTTATTATGCATATATTTACTCCCATTTGGCTTATGGTATTATTCACTGGGGAAGTAAGGCAGCCCTACTAAATAGATGCTTTGTTTTGCAGAAACGAGCTCTCCGTACTATATTAAAGCTGCCTAAGGGACAGTCCTGTGTATCTCATTTTAGAAATCTAAATATGCTCACTGTTCCGTCTATTTACATCTTAAACTGTGCTTCATTTAAAAAATCCCACCCTAACCTTTATTTGCAGAATGATAATGTTCATAATTACAATACCAGGAATAAATCCAATGTTGTTACAGACAAATTGAACTCTAATTTATACAAATCTTGTGCAATGTATCAAACGGCCAAAATATATGAATTTCTGCCAAAATGCCTAAAAGATATAAATGATTGTAAATTGTTCCGAAAGAAGCTAAAAAATGTCCTTATAAGTAAAGAGTTCTATTCAGTTAAAGCTTTTGAGAGCAATAAATTGCCTGAGAGTATTGTATCCTTATGATTTAAAACCTGGTTCATATTTTTTGTTAATATTGTGGTTAATTTTTTTATACTTATTTTTTTCCTTTGTTATATTTATAAAGTGTTGCGTTTTGATGTTATGTATGTTTGTTAATATTAAGTTTTTTTGACATGAACATATGTTGTCTTGTACAATCGAAAAAGTTCGAATAAAAAAAAAAAAAAAAAAAAAAAAAAAAAATTCAAAGGTTGCATGTTGGTTTGAGTCTATTCAATTCCACATTTGAATTGTTACTTTTACAATAATTGCTTTTATAGAACTGTCTTAGAAGAAAATTCATGTCGCTTGTTTCCATGTATATTTTAACATAATAATGAACCTAAATGCTATTTAATTATACAGTAGTACAGCAACATAAGTTGAAACAGCTTATTACATCGCATTACTCTCGTAAACCGCACGTTGTCGCATTAAGACGGTGATATCTCGTATTCTATGTACGTGTTATACAAACTGACCAAGGCAATTTAAACATTTTCAACATAAAATATAGCAACAGGTATCCAAATATTATTTTAAATGTATCCTACGCGTGTATAGAGGAAAATGATCCCATTATGTACAGTTTCACTAACTGTACATAATAAAATAAAATAACTTATTCTGTTCAAAGTCGACCAATGAGTTTAATATCAATTTGTGTTAGTGACAATGTTGCTTTTTTTCGCAAAGGAAAATTTTCTATAGCTAACATGATAATATAGACAATATAGTCGCCTCCAGTTATGTATTTGGTAGAATTAATGACATACTTAATGTATTTAAATGTTATTATATTAGTTTTATTACATTTTATTTAGCCGATTAGTTTAATTGTTTATATATTTTATAGTTTTCTTGCATTCAAAATAGTTTAAAAGTAATTAAAGAGCTGTCTTTTAACGATCCTGTTTTGCAATTTTATTTTCGTTTCTCCTTCTGCAAGTGACTTGAATCAATAAAAAGATTTGTTTTCTTTGTAATTGAGGCTATGTTTTAAATAAATTGTAATTGCTTAAAGTCCTTAAAGGATTAATTTACGATTTACGCATTTTAAATCATAATGTCACTAATATATAACATGATAAGTTATCTCCTTTGATTTAATTGTAATACAATTTTCAAGCATGTATTTCGTTGATAAAACATTCTATAGAGTGTACAATATATTATATTTATTATATAAATATATAAGACCACCCTGACCACCATATATATGCAAATGCAGAACAAGGGCATTTTCTGATAAGAGCTACTTTCTTATCTTCAACACTCAAAGTAGCCTTTATCGGATTAACACAAATATCATTGATTTTTTTTTATTTATAATCTTACGGTCTCATTAATGACAATAAAATGCGAATCACAAAATAAACATTCAAAAATTTCACGTTGAAATATATATATATAGTCACAGGGAAAATTTGAAGACGCATAATAATATAAATAACATACATAATCGCTATAACGAACCACGCCTCAGAACGGACACATTAAGAAACAGATATTGAGGTAGGTCTGACTGTGGGCGTGGTCCATGAACAAAGGTCGCAGGTCACATCGTGACTGATGTAATTTGGTAGCCTTCATATTGTGCGGTAAATATAGCACGACACGCGAGAGTCGGGGAGGAGGGTTCCATAACACACTTAGGGAGGCCATAATGACATTCCTTTGCCTAATGTGCAGTCAAAAGATAAGGTTGATAAACAATCACGTCACTAAGGAGACGTCGTTATAGTGATAAGAAATGACAATATTGCGAGAACTGCGGAATATTAAAGCTCCACGTCAATACAATCAATGCACGTTGGTCCATAAATTATAAACTATTTTCATTTAGCTTATATTTATAACGCGGTAATACAGTGGCACCACAATCGTGGCAAGAACTAGAACTATATATGATTCAAGTTTTTTTATAATATCATTGAGCCGTCTCATAAATTCTCTGGTAAGTTTTTTTTATAGTAACCTATACCTCTCGTGACTGCCAGCTGTTTATCTTTTTTAATAATATTCACTTTATATTGTTTATAATATTAATTACAAACTTTTATATTATACCTGATAGGTTTATTTTATGTAAGAATTATTTCAATTATTCATTGATTTTACTTATGCAATTACCGAATAAAAAAATACCCCCCATGCAATGATTCAATTGTACTTAAAATAAAATAAATGGATGCATTGTATATATATAATGTATTGAAACGAGTTAACAAAAGCCAGCTTTTAGAATAGCATAGCCAGCATTACTACAATCGGCTATTTGAATATATATTTTTTTTATGTCTCGTCTTGCGATTTTATTGCTTCAATATTGGCCATTATGCAAAACGACTGCTAGACGATTTGGTCGATCCGATGTTGGACAATTGCTTTCATTACGTGCTACTTATTGCATGGTGGCTTGGTATTCTCGCCACGGAACGTTGGGAAAGGCGCCTTGCCTTGAGAAAAGGCGCCGGCGCCCACGGGTACAACCGACCTGATAAAGATCATCAAAAGTGAAATAAAAAAAATACTATCCAGGTCATTTTTATCTAAAAATTTCATTTAACGTTTTACTATTATGGTATATGTAAGTTTAAAAGAAAGGGTTATTACTTTTTAATTTTAATGTTTTTACTGCAACTGTTAAGAATTATATAGGTTTTAATTTAACCTCCATAAAATTGTAATATAGTTTTTATTAAATAGTTTAAATTGTAGCCACAGTCCTGTAATAAAATAGAATCTAATGACTTAATTTGATTAATTTGACCTATATACCACAATGCAATTTGCAATAATAACGGTGCACAAGTTTGTTATAACTTTTAAGTCTTCAATCACGTGAAATTTAGCACTTTTGTCCGCAATATGAAAGATTTGTATCTAATATTCATATACTATATTATTATTAGTATTTGTGTATTGGGATAAATTACATTGTTTGGAGTAAGGAAAAACACAAATATAATCTATATCAATAAATGGCTAATATCAATATAATAACCCAATTGGTATATATTAAATCAGCCTATATATTTAAATGAAAATTCACCATGCTAATATGATATTTTATATTTTGTTGTTATTTTAACCCCCAAAACCCAAAGGTTCATATTTTTATATAAGTTTGGGTCTGAAATTCAAAATTCAATTTTTTTAGACTACTTTTTTTTCATTTCAAAACACACAAGTACGATTACAGGAAAGTAAATTGTTGGAATTTATAAGTAATATGTACTTCAATTGTTTTCTAGCTATAGCGTTGGTCTTATAACCCCCATCTAATTGCGCTCGTTAATTTTCTAATTAGCAATTGTTTTAACCAATGTTATCTTTAAATGGTTTTGCACAAACAACCGAGCATTACGTAATAAATTGAATTGCTGCAATCACAGTTAATGTGATGATCACTTGTATCAATATCAACACAGCTAAATCAGCCACGTGCCCTCGAGGTATTATAGTTGAACGATCACGTGACACCAGTCACGCAAGTCACAGAGCTTATGAGACGTGCAGCTCAAGGCTAAAAATCGATGTAAGGAATAGTTCACATTTTTGCCGCTGTGAAGTGACTCAGTTAAGACCAATAAATTATAACATACGTGCCATGTAGCTCAATAATGTAAGTACTTCGAAATTAGCAGTTTTGATATTATAAATGTCATCATTAAACGTGTACAGATTTCGTCATAAAGAATAAAAAGGATGAACGCGGAGGTTGATTTTACAGTCCCATTACACTCATTTCTCTCTCTCTCTCTCTCTCTCTCTCTCTCTCTCTCTCTCTCTCTCTCTCTCTCTCTCTCTCTCTCTCTCTGCAGTTCCTATGCTCTTGGACGTAATTCATGAAGAGAGTTATCCAGGTTTATCACTATGCGATTAATGTCATTTTTTAATAGGCTGATGCTAACCGCGGTTAGTAAGAAAGCTGGATAACTTTCTGGATAACTCCTTCATGATTATCCCCATGCACTTATGGCCAATCCTACCCTATAATAAAGTATTTACCAAAATAAACATGTTACTGAATTTAAATGCTTTAATACTCACACATAAAATAGCACAGAATTTAAATCAATACTAAAAATACAGACATATTTCATATGAACCACGTTATAAAGATTTCCCAGAAATAATTCCACGCGCCCTTGTAAATACAAATAGCATCAGCAAGGCACTCACAGTAATTAAGTTTGGAGGGTTATCTAACCGCGTGCTGACATGCAGGCAGATTGAGAGTTACACCCAAATCTACAAAATTGTTTCGTGAAAAATAATTTACAGTCTAGACCTGAACTGCGTGTTGTGGGATATTATATAGTTGACATGAATTTAAATATTTAAATTAAAATGCTTGCATCCAAATTATATATAGTCGAGAAAGAATTTCTAATATTATTATGGGACTTATTTAATTAAACTTTGTTCGTACTTGTTGCTTGTACTGCAGTATGACGCAGCCAAGAAAATGTTTTAATGTTTTCATTTCAGTTCAAAACAATATGTGTTGTTTTTATGTATTCATTTCGAAATTTTATATCGATTTATATATAAATGTATGAAAATATTTGTAAATAAAAATTTAATATAAGAAACTTATTTTTTTATATATATCAAAGAAGGAAAACAACTTTTTGTTTTAAAATTGCATAAAAAACATATCAAATTATTTTTATAAAAGAACGAATAAAATTTAAATTTGTATTTTTATGAAGTAAAATAATAATCTATTCATTGAACTTAATTGTTTAGTATATCAGTCGCGTCTATTTTCGAAATTATAAGTAAAGCAATTCTCCTAAATTGCTTCTTCATCATAATAGGTTTGTTCGTAAATATACAAACTATTCATGACTTAAAAAAACAGAGATAAGGATTTTTTTTATATATTTTATACATTCTTCTGTGTTTCAATTGCTTAAAGATACATATATATTATTTTCTAAATATTTTAATAAATTAATACCAGCAATTCAGTACTATGTAAACTTTTTCGCATGATCGTGACGTCACGTGGTGTCAAGAGGGCGTAACCAACATTTATAGCGCAAATCCATCATATCCCGATAATGAAGGCGCCGTTTCAGTGAAATACTATTGAAATTAAAACGCTTCTAATGTCTGAAATTTTTTGTAGTTCGTTTAGTTTTTGTCTAAGTGTCATAAAATACTATTGGAAAAAAAACGCTTCTTGTAGTTTTCATCAGCCAAATTTTTAAAGCTTTGTTCGTCCTTTAGTTCGTGCAATTTTTGCCAAGGTGTCACTCACCTCGTCCGTCTTGGAGCCTCCCCCCACCTGCAGCGTCTCGTCAGGCGGCAGACGCCACGAGTTGCGCTCCACTCCCACGTTCGCGTGCATCCCTGCAAAAACACACGTCTCGTGAGCTACCCTCATAACACAGGACCAGGGAAAATATCTCGTAGTATATCATCCCTATTCCGGAATAATGAGTTATCTGATATTTCAAGTCAGCGCAAAAATGAGTTTTATTTTATACTGATTTACAGCTCATAATTGCACTCACCTGTAATAGCAGACTGCTCATTATTGCAATGAAATCATGGTAAGTAGATAGCTCATTATTTCGGAAGAGGGACGATATAGTAGTGCAGATGAAAAGGATGATTTTTTAAAGAAATTAATAACAGTTAAATTTTTATTGAACATAATTCTTGTTCTCTGACGAAATGAATGTAATTTCTTCATTAATGCTTACTATACATAGTTGGAAAATTATTTCATGGCATGCATCTTGAAAGTAAAGATTAGTTGCATTTGATGTAAAATTAAACTATTTATTTCTTAAAAACAGCACATTAATTATAAATTTCATTTAAAAATCAATACATTAAACTTTAATTGCTGTTGTTATTAAGGACAGCATTCACTTCTATGACGTTTGTGGTGCCGTTTCCACCCTTCTTTTTTTATTGTATTTTTTTCTAGTTAACTTTTGGGTGAAATAAATTAAAACATTATTTGTCTTTATAATATCTTATAGTAAATTATTAAAAAATAAACCTATATAATTACATGCTCATGTTTGTAATTAAATATTATCAACTGGTTCTTGCTTTTAGTTTTAATTTTCCCTTTTCCACCCCCCAAAATATTAAAACTATAAATATATATATATCAGTTGAAATATTACGTGATTCTAAAATTCTATATAAAAATGGAGTCAATTGCATGGATGCATTTTTTCCGGTACATTAAATTTCAAAATATAATGTTTTGTTTATGTTCAAAAACATAATTTGAATATTATAATTTAAAAGATAAAAATATCAAAGTCTAATGAGAATTCAGTCACGTGACCTGGACCATCGCTTATTGCCTTGCATTAAAATACTCTCATGAATAAAATGTTGAATAACACATGAAGCAGGAAGTCTCCATAATCCGGCAGAGTCTGAGCAACATGCTGTGGTCAATCAGCTGATCGCTGCCGCATCGTGACACGAACCGTACCGTGACCTACCGCATCATGGAAACGAATCGTTGTTTTAATAAAATAGTCAATTAAAGCCGGTATTACACGATACAATTTTACATTTAAAATTTTTCCTTGCAAGAAAATTTCATCTCCATACAAACAAATGAAGTTCAAGTTTTCTTGTAAGGAAAAATTGTATGCAGTAATAAAAAAAATTGTACCGTGTAATATCGGCTTCAGTCTTAAAAGTGAACTCTGAATTATGTAAGTTTTGTGCACTCGATTTCCTCATGCACTTGGGCAAAATGGGCGCGATTTACGAAGGAAATTATCCAGTTTTTTCACTAACCACGCTATCACGCGGTTAGTGAAAAAGCTGGATAACACTTTCGTGAATCGCATAAGGTCGATCAAGTACAGAAAGTGTAAACCAGGCAGGGTTTATAAATATAACTAGCTATTATAGCTGTTAATTGTGTCTTTTCAGTGCGGGAACTAATTAAAAAAAAAATGAATATTTTTTTCCTTTAAAATTAGACGGCCATGTCGTCGCACGCAATGTTTGTCGAAGACGTCATAGGCGGTAGTAGATCAGGTAGTACCACCCTAATTGAGACATTTTAAATAAATAATAATATTTAAAATTGAAATTAGTTTTTACATTAAAGAATCTGAAATAATGGAGTATTGTCCTCAATTTTTTTTTAATGCAGAAATGGATAGAGGGTGCAAAGTTATGCTACTCTGATTTTTTTCAGATTTTTTAGAGCCCGGGAACTATTTTTAAAAAATTATTGAATGTTATTTTTGTGACGTCACGAGACGCCGCTCCTTAAGAAAAAGATAGGACTTGTCGCCGCGTGACGTCACAAAAAGGACTTTCAACAATTTTTTAAAAATACTTCCCGGGCTCTAAAAAATCTGAAAAAAATCAGGGTAGCATAACTTTGCACGCTCTATCCATTTCTGCAATAAAAAAAAATTGAGGACAATACTCCATTCAGATAAACTTTTTTTTAAGTCAATTTTGCAATAAAAAAATATATGCATTGCTTAATAGATGAATAAGAAAAAGAATAAAGTTGGAGCACATTGAAAGAACGATTTTCTCTGATAAGCACTTGCTCCACTTTATGTTGAAATATTGATAGTTATCGTTTAAAAAGCAAAACGTCTCCAAATATGATGCCAATATCAGAGATGGGTGTCAAGGACTCAACATGCATCTGTTACAACTTTTCATTGAGAAACTTGCAAACGTTTCAGTGATACAATCTCATTGAAAAATAAACATGGCCTTCGATTTTATTAAAGTGCATAAGTAGCATCGCGTGTTATAACTTCTGAGGTATTTTTTTATTTACTCAAACTGATTGACAATTGGGTACCGACGGGGGCATTATAACTTATAAGGAATTTTTAAATTGTATACTGCATGCTTGAAACTTTAGTTACATATATTATATTTTGCAATGCTTCTATGAGTCAGCCTATCTATGATTCGCCTCGCTTACCGGCTCTTATCTCTCTCGGACACAACAGGTCGTGTTACTGCCGATGTGATATTCTTCGGCTTCTTCCAAACATACATGCATTATATATGTTATAAATAATTATGTTTAAAATTTAGAAATACCTTACGCCTCTATAGGTACATCTATTTACTAATTACTCACTAATGGCCGTAAGTTGCAGAGAAAAATCGGAGAATTAATCCAAGAATTTTAATGTTAATTAATAAATAATCCTCGGATTTTTCTCGGATAGGTGGCTGCAACTTACGACCATAAGTCTACTCCCCTAAATCTTCCGTGACCATAACTTATGTGATTCGTTGGTTCATTTTGAACGGGGAAGGCCACGGCTTATAGCAAATCCATCCTTGCATTTACCTATGACTGAGGGAATCATGAAAACCTCAAACAGGATGGACGCCTCATGAGAACCGGAAATGTAATGCAATTGTTCAAAGCCAGCTAGATTAACCACATATTGAATAAGTGCAATGACCCCTGAGTGGAAAAAGAAGAGTTTTGTAGAAAAAAATGGTTACCCATCCAGCTATTATTAGCGTTACTTGACTTCGGTAATCTGATAAGAACCGATCAAATGTACTGCGCCACTCTCCCTGATTTGCTAGTTATGAAGATTAGAAGGAAAATTACGCTTTCAACATTTTTTCAATTTGTCCCATTGCATATGTTTTCTCGTAAAAGAATTAAGATAAAGTAAAACATATAACTGTATTTTTAGTATTTTTACATTAGATTAGCACAGCTTCTTAAATTATACTGACGCAATGCTAATGTTGTTTTTTTATTATTCTTTGTATCTTTGTAACAATATTCTTTTATTTAGCAAAAAAATGCTATAACTATAATATAATATTATAAAATTTCAAATATATTTTTACTTATAAGTTGGGTATGTGATTATTTTTTATTAAGCGTGTAATTTAAAACGGAGAAAAGACCATATAAGTAATTTGGTACCCTCATATAACTACTTTATATAGTCTAGAAATAATATATAAACAAAAGCAATGAAGTTTCTCCCTCTTGTTTTAAAATTTGGAATGATTCTTTACGTCTGCAGCGACGCCAGCCTATGAGTTGTAAATCACTGCCTAGTATTTTGTTATTGTATGTTGTTATGCAGAGCAGCAAAAAAATATTATATAATTTAGAATATTGAGAAGTATAAAAAAGAAAGCTGTTTGTTTTATGCAATATTTGACACAATTCAAGTATAAAAATCTCTCTTCATCTGACAGCTATAAATCTTTATGAAAAATCTCTTGGCTGCGAAAATTTTTATGATAAATTTATCGGAACGGACTTAAAATATGAGAATATGACCATTAAGTGAGGAAGTTAATTGAAATGTACAAAAGCATCGTTGATTGTCAGAGTTGTTCCGAGGAGAAGTAATTAGGAAGCTTGGAAAACAGCTGACGGAAATGTCAGGAGGGGAAAAATCAAATTTAAATTCCAATAGTGTCAAATGTTTAAAAGATGCTTCCTCAATGAATTCAATGACCCTACATGGTCCGTATTGCAACTATTGCAATTCTTTTTAGATGGGAGCTGGAGTTCATTTGAAAGGGAGGAAGGGGGTGTAGCACGAACAAACTCAAAAATATTTAATTTATAATAGGCAGTATACATTGTAAGTATACAGAGGTATACGGGCACTTCCTCTACTTTTTTTTTCTATCAACATTGACCTGATAGCTCCCCCCTCCCCTCCTGATTCAAAACAGGGCAATTCAGAATTTCAGCTATGACTTCTGGTCCCATTTTTACCCTGACACGCACCCAGGGATGTCTTAAGGTGCATTTCCATGGAGCGGGGAAAGCGAGAAAATCGCGTGCCGCAGCCAATCAGAGGTTCGGGATTTCCTCGCCTTGCGGGCAGTACTTTTATCGTCAACATGGTTGCCATACGAGATTGAATCAAGTGCGCTTTTCTCGCCCAGTCAAGCCTTGCTCGACTCGACATCATTCCACGGAAATGCGCTTTTAATCGTTTGTTTAGCATTTAATCAACGCGTTATGCGTGTATATAGTTCGTGCCCAGAGAATACCTGAATAATTTAAATATTTGAGTCTGATTAAATATAAAAATAACCCAGTTAATCATAGTAATAAACATTTCATAACAATTATTATCTGCATTTTGTTGTACTTGAAAGTAACACGCACTTTTCTCATTAAAGCAATTTTTATTTATTTCATATTTTAATGTAAACATTACTGAATTATAATTTGATTTCTTGATAATGTAAAAATACTCGCGGGGTAATTTCATGCTACGCTATATAACAAATTGTATTATGCGGACATTTTTATAATAATTTCTTTGCAAGACTTTTAAAGGGAACTATAACTTGATTACATATTAGTAAAAAAAAAAAGTCACAAAAAATGTAGGCATTGTAAAGTTACACTAACATAATTTCATTAAAAAAAATCTTCATTTTTTTACATTAATTTAGTTTTGCGGAATTACGTCTGAGTATTTCAAATCGAAATAAATTAAAGTTCTCTTCATTAAAAGTTGTAAGTAACTGAAAAGATTTAAAATATGAACAGTCAAGTGTTTTAATAACTTTAAATAATTTTGCTAAAGTTTGTGTATTGTATATTCAGAAGAAATTCAAACTACCATCGTTAAAATTGTGTTTCGATGCGTGTTTATTATTTTCCTGATTAATGCCTCACTATTTATACTGTTCTGATAAGCTCTGTATAATTAAAATATTTAAAAATATGTGTATTTTTTTTATTAGTATCATCGCTAGCAATCAAGTGGGCTATTAACCTTTTTTCTTACTACTATATAGTCTTATCAGCAAAAATGAGATAAACAGCTAACCTTTACTTGTAACTGCAGTTTTTAAAAAAATACAGCAACTGTTGTTGGACTTTAATCTCAGTATGGAGAAAATTTAAATTGTTGTAACTTTTTTTTTTTTTTCAAGCACTTCATTTTATAGTAAATAAACGTTAAAAGACAATTAATACAACATACGGTATTTTCTCAAATTATTCATTGAGATAAAAATGCATGTTATTTAAAAAAAATAAACGATATCAGAAAGTTCCGGCAAAGGAAATCATGGCAATTATCATCAGCACTACATAGCTTGGTGATATTTGTTTGGAAAAAATTAACCCTGTGATGGTTTGGAGCGCTCTTTGTGGCTTGAGAGGAGGATCATTGTTCTTAAGGGAGCTGTTCTGAATTGCTTCCTTTCTTCAACAGAAGTATAAAATAAATATCCTCTCTCTTTTATGCTGCATTAAATAAAACTACAATGCAGGAAAAATAAAGACAGATATTATATTGAGGGGGATAAATTTTTTAAGAAAAATATATAATGATACAAATAAAATAATAAACATTGCAGTGCAGTATGTAGGCTCGTGCTTGTCGTGTAAAGGCGGTAGGCATACATCAAGTTGTATCATGGTGGAGTAGCGAGTTGGCCCAGAGCCACGGTGCTCTCTCCTCTCTCTCTCTCTCTCTCTCTCTCTCTCTCTCTCTCTCTCTCTCTCTCTCTCTCTCTCTCTCTCTCTCTCTCTCTCTCTTCACTGACCAACAACCAAGTAAGGAGTCTGTGTATTGCAGCAGAAGCCGATGACCAGAAACAGCAAAACTTGCGGCAAACTTTACTTACAAAGCCAATGCTGTGATGGTTTAAATTACCCTTACATGGAAAATCACTACAAAATATTTTTTCACTTTTTTTTTCCTAAACAAAGTATCATAAAATTTACTTGAATATAATAAAAGTAAATGTTTTTTTTCTCTCTCTCTCCCATTTATATTCTATAACCTAAATTCTTTTTTAAATTCATTTTATATATACAGAGAATTCCAAATATATATAAATTTTAGTTTATATATTTGTATATTATGATTTATTACTGTATTATGAAGACATAACAAATTATTTAAATTCATATTTGCATATTACATATAAAATTTTTATCGAGTTTTTTTTTTAGCAATGGTTGAAAATTTTGTAGCTATTTTTTTTAAGTTAGACATATCTTATAATTAATTATTATAGACTAAAATTAGAATATTAAATTTTGCTGCCTGCGGGACTCTGTGTGCGAAGTAAATACGCTTCTGTACGCGAGCTGTGGCTGCTGAAAATTCCTCCTCTTGCATCATTCCCTGGGGGGAGGGGGGGGAGGGGGGGGGCTAGATGAGCCTGACGTGCAACATAACATCATTTCATCAACACAAGTTTGGTGGCAAAACAATTAGACTTCTTAAACTCTTTATTAATTAACACAACGCGAGAAGAATTAAACCAAATCGTTATTATACGCTATACAAACGCAATGTCGTGTTTCGAAATTGAAGACAACTATGGATTAAGTACTTTATTAAGATATTAAGTTAATAATAAAAACCTCCTCCATTGTATGGAAAAACTTTATAAATAAAAAGATTTTCAAAGTATACGAGAACTATTTTTTAACATAATTAATATAATATGCTGTAATATATACTAGTATTATAGACTATTATAGTACACATACGCTGGAAAAGGGACGCAATTGTCAAGAACTGAACATTGAAACCTTTTTATTTTAGCTCAAACTGAACAAAAAATCAGGTATCCATTTCGCTAGGAAAACTTAATGTAGAGTATAATTATAATATACAGGTTATCCACATGCATGCAGTGGAATGTCACAAGTCTTCTATATTATTTGATTAATAAAAAAATATATACAGTAATAAATTTTTTGGTGGAGGTTGAGCGTGGCGCAGTGCATTGAACAATTTTCATTAGATCACCGAAGTCAAGCTACGTCGAGCGTGGCTAGATTTTGGATGGGTGACCGTTTCAAGTAAAAATTAAGTTTCTCCCTCCCTAGGGTAAATTCACCTCGCTTTCCACCCAGTGCAGTGAGATGCACTTGTGTGTAGTTCCCCAGGCTTTGGAAATCACTTTGGTTCATTGATATAAAAAGTATAGGTGTCCGGCCTGACTGAGGTTTCCACTGTTCCCTCAGTCTCACCTCAGCGAATGCTGATACGCGTAACAAGCCGTGGTCACCATTCTTTCCCTACCTTATCCCTACTCATTACCGCGCAGCGAGCTGCAAGCTCTTAGGGGTGTATTTCTATAAAAAAAATATATATCCATGCATGAAGCTTGTACGTGCCTACATGGTCATTACAAAGTTCGACCATGACGTCAGAGCGATCTTACGCTCGCATGAAACTCCCCGCGGGTCGCGATCTCGTGTGATATTGTCACCTTGCACGCTGGAAATAGCCACTGCAAGCACGGGGTTCGACCCTCGTCGGGTGGCTGGCGGCCAGCTCACTCGTCTCGTGCATATCCTCTCCATTAAGATCATAGAACTGTAGACTATTGTTAGATTCGTCCCGCTCAATGTGCTACCAAAACAACAAAACTGATGTCTTAAAAGTATGTGACAAATTCAGTCTCATCTTCTTTGGAATGAAATCTTTCAACCATTTTACTTCAGTTTGATTCATGTTGTTGACCTAATTCCATAAGAGTTCAAACGACACAAAGTTAATATTGCTTGGATTAAGATTGAATCATTTTATTCGGCAAATTCAATTCTAAAATAGTTTCAATTTAGTATGCAAATATGATTTTTTTCTTTTTAATACAACAAAAATTTCTGATTACATATTATGTATATATATATAATTATATTTACATACCTTTTCCTCTATAATAAGATTTATTTTTAGGCTTATTTCAACACACATAGCATAATTAACAGCTGGCATCGGTCATAAAACGTCATCTTCGGAATCTCTCTCTCTCTTTCTTACATGTATAGACGCCCTATATTATTTTTCTACATATTAAAGCTCATAGAGAAAAACTGTAGATATATAGAAAATAATGAATTTTTACTTTGATTGATAAAGATAAAGTTTATCATTTTTTGTTACGATATATTATGTACTTTCAAAGTGATACACAATTTTGATTGATCTAATTCCATGAATCAAAATAAAACATATTATTTTTATTATATTAAATGATACAAACAACATCATATTTCTTCTGATTAATTTTTTTACACGAATCTTTTATATAAAAATTTTTATTTTTCCTTGACGTAAAAAAAAAACTGACTGCAAATTAAATTGGGTGTTGTTATAACCCCGCCAAGCGAACACGACTTCGTTCATCGCATCATCCAGATAAAATTCTATCAGCCCTCTCAAGCGAACTTTACGAGCGAGGATTACGCGAACGTTCGGTGGGATTTAGAACGATTTGCTGTGGCTAGCGGAGAGGGAAGAAACGTGCGCTTTGTGTGTACTCTAGCAGAGTATAAAAAATTTAAACACTTAGTAATCATCATCGGGGAAAGTGAACGTAAAACACGTGATTTGTAGTCTACGTAGCTACACAAATTTACATAGGTATCTATACGAAATTTCAGGCGTCATCAAGGATTACTCTCTGACAACGCTGTCTCATTTATAGCAACTTGGCAGAATGTTCGCACTATCAGCATTATCAGATTTTGGCGCAGTCTCTGATTGCTGACGTGGGGCTAACCCATTTGTCTCTTCAGACAAGTTCACAACCTTGTTTCTTTAGTTAAATCAAGGCAAGGACAGGAAATTGATTACTAACCAATTAATGTTATACCGATTAATGAGTGTGAACTTTTTTGTCAGAATTGATTGAAAGTATTAAGAAAACGATCTGTGAGAGAAATTTTAATAAAATTATACATTTTGTACTTGTTAAATTTTACACAATAAATAATTATACTAAATTCAAGATGAAATTTGGTCTCAAATTTGATGCAACCTGATGTGGGTTTTTATACCAGGCAAAAATAGAGGGTCGAATCTCTTTTTAGTAATTTAACAACCTTATAGAAAGGAACATAAAATTGGTCAATTTATAGAGCAATCTGGAGTTAAAATTGACAATTTACTCAACAATTTAAAAAAAAATGATGCCTTTTTGGTACTATATAGGAATCTAATTTTAGTTCATAATGTTGACTTGGCTCAGAAACAGAAATTCGTTATAATTATTTATATATTGTGATATTATGGTTGAAAAATGATATAATATAAAATACTATATAAAATTGTTTAATATTACACACAAAAAAATACTGAAAATAGTTATAAAATTAATTTTAATTAATTAAGTCTATTAAAATATGAACCTCATAGTAATTAGACATCCACATACTTTATAATTAAATTTTACTTTAACATCGTTTATCATACTAAAAATAAGATAAAGTTTTGGAGCTATAAACTTTTGGAAGTTTGTGCAGAAACTTATTCTTATTATCGGCCGCTGGCTCTCGACAATTGACATTCAGCGAACAAGTTTGCTACCGAGATCTGACTCTTGCAATATTTGTGGTGTGTATATCGATCTTCTCCCAGACGTGCAGTGCTCGACTTGCAAAAACAAGTACTCACTTACCCTCTCTGGCAGTAATGTAGTTTATATAACAGTAGCTTATTCACACTCTGCATTAAATAACTTTTTGGAATTTGAGTCTTCATTTAAATACAATATATTAAATGGTGCGTTCGATTGCATTTTTTTTAATTGCATCAGTGGATATACATATATGGGACCGCCAGAGACAAGTAATAATTGTATTTTTTTATAAATTATTTTTTTTATCTCCACTAAAATTAAGAAACAAGTTACAACTACCTTTATCGCAATTGTCTAATTTTGCATCTGCATGTCAGTCTTACACATTGATACAGTCAAACAAATGAAAGTTTACTCCTGAATATTTCCGGAGGTGACGTAAATTACGTAGTTCCACTTTTATTTAGTCTGCAACCGGAAATTAGTAAACATTACGTCATTTCTGAATACTTTCAAGCGTAAACTCTCGCTTGTTAGAATGGTTTATTATAAATATTAATTCCATATTTGTTCAGTTAAAAATAAACTTCACACATAAATAAACACAAAATATAAAAACTACAATATCCAGGATATAAATTGTACGTCCTATGCACAAATACACACGACTGTGATCGTGCTGCGATAACTCTCACAGTGTCAAAAAGCTCGTGCCTCTAATAATATTCATACATTCACTTAAGCCAACAATTATGTTGCATGGTGTTCTCTTTAATATACTTAACCATTCCACGACGAGTTCCATCATTAAAATGAAGCCTCGTAGTTACTAAATGGACGCCATCTTTCTCCTTTTGAATATGCAACCCGTTCCATTTAGATGCTGGACAAATTGCCTAACCTTAAGGAGAGATAATCCGGACACATTATTACGCTTGTGTTTTGTTCTTATTATTGTTGTTAGGTATTCACCCTCGTCAACAGTTCATTGTTCTTCCACATGGTGTACAAAACAGTCGTGCACGCAAGAAATATGATTGTGTAGTCCGGTCTCGTCTGCTCTGGGCACGAACTTTGCACGATGCAGCTGTGAAAAGTCACGTACGCAATTGATACGTGCTGGAGATTCACCGATCACCTTCTTGGGGGTAGAATTCACGAAGAAGTATATGTTTATTATACTGTATAACTAGCGTTAACCATGGTTCAACGTGGTTAACCGTGGTTAGTGAGGAAAATAGTTATCTCCTTCATAAGTCACCCCCTCTTTTTTTTTTTTTTTTTTTTTTTTTTTTGCTCTTTTGTTTATGTATAAAACAAAATATAAAGCCGGTATTACACGATACAATTTTTCTAATTATTGTATACAATTTTTCCTTGCAAGGAAACTTCAACTCCATTTGTTTGTAAGGAGATGAAATTTTCTTGCAAGGAAAAATTGTATGCAAAATTGTATCGTGTAATACCGGCTTAACATAATTATGAAAACAGTATGAACAAATAAATATTAAATGGACTATCAAAACTATAAAAAAAATGCAAAATTTTTGCACGTTTTGCTTGTACTGCGATAAAAATTCCAACCACTTTGTCTGTTAATTGATAATTAAATGACTTTATTATAAAGCAATTAACTTTTTACGTCTTATTATTATGAATGTTTAATCAAACGCACTGAACTGTAAAAGCGTAACGAATAAAAAAGTCGTTAGAATCGAAACATCGATCGTTGATGAAAAAGTTTCCAATCGAATCGAAATGTAGTTGCTGATAAATTTTGATCTTCGGTATTAAAAAAGGCGTCAACTCATCCCCGCCCGATCGACCTACGTGACACGAGACCTCCCTTCTTGTGAGGGTGGGCGAGAAAAATTGCTCCGGGGAAGTTGGGCGGGCGCACCCCGGGGTGGAAAACGCTGCTATTCTTGTGAGACCGGCTTATCGCATTCCTCGTGAGATCAGGAAACTCACAATTTTCTCTGTCCTTCACTGTAATGTCTAAACTAAAAATAACATTTTTTTTTTTTACCATGGACGCTTTTATATATTATGTGTTAAAATTATGAATGTTTGTTTATAAACTAAGCCTTTTATGATATCGTTTTTTTTTTCCATCATAATTTTTTTTTTAAGTTTTCTGTATTGATGTATAGTTATTCACCCTTAATAGGGTGGTACCTCCCCTCAAACTCTGGAGGGATACATTAAGCAAAGGATACGAATCATGATAATAACTTGAAAAAAAAACAGCGTCAATTACTCTTTAGCAATATAATTTTTTCTTATAAAATGTATCATGTACTGATCCTTACTCTCACAAGTTTTTCACGCATAGAATAAATTATATTGTATACATATGTAGATGTTGAGAAAAATCACATTGCTTCACACTGTATTCTGTGCATTTAGGCCCACTTTAAGGTAGAGATAATGTCGATCAGCTGTTTTTTTAGCTCCATTTGATTAACATGTAAACCTTAGCGAATTCACAAAATTTCTGAATTTTTTAAGAGGCAGATATTAGTGCCTATAAGCCATAGAAAAAGTTTCAAAACAATTTAACGAGGCAATTTTTTTTTTTAAATTAAGTTTTTAGTTTTTCTCTCCATGGGAAAGCTCTATGCTGAAAATTATATAAATTAATTTAAAAAAATCGGCTCGTTATATTGTTTTGAAATTTTTTTCTATGGCTTTTAGGCACTAATATCTGCCTCTCAAAAAAAATCAGAATTTTTGTGAATTTGCTAAGGTTTACATGTTAATCAAATGGAGCTAAAAAAAAAAAAAGTTGATCGACATTATCTCTACCTTATAAGCGCGGTTACAGGGGCATGACGTCAACGCGTTTTACTCTATAACTTACTTTTTTTTTATTCTCCACAAAAGTTTTACAAGGTCATACAAGGACAAACCATGAGTTACATCACAATTGATGACTTTCAGGCTAAGGTAGAAAAGTTTGCAGACTCGGTCAGAAAGACCACGTCTGATTCTTACGATTGTCGGCCTTGTGATGTAAATAAGGGAGCTGCCGACCCTGCGGGCTGATTGTTTTTTAAATCGCTCTTCCTCGGGCCGAGCTTTTTGTAACGCATTTTTGACAGGAGTGGTGAGAAAAATAAAAACATCAACTCCGCTCTTAAAGTAGAGAGAGAATGAATGGAATTACTTCATTTATTATTAAGTAAGCTGAATTAGAAATTTCTAAATCGATTCAACATTACACTTACTTCAACTTATTTTTAATTATGATGTATATGTAGTCAATTTATCATAATCAGTCTTTTCTTATTGTTAAAATTTGAAAACAAAATAAGTGTTAATTTTTACATTAATAAAACTTTCTACGTCCAATGTTACTATGTGACTTCAACTCAATAATTGATCCATTTAATATTGATGACTATAATATGAACAGCTACTTTAGAGTAGATTTGATTAATTTAAATGCTTCAATTATTTATAACAAAATCTTGATTATTATCGGCACTTATATCTTCGTGTTTGAGTGCATCTTATGAAATTTTAAGGATAATTAAAAAAAACTAAAAAGGTTTCTGGGAGATTAATGACTATATAATTTCCGTTTGTAAGAATGTAATAAGTCATTGGAAAATCAGTGTGGTGAACAGAAAACATATAAAATACTTTAATGTCTTATGGGCAGAAAATTTACAAATATTTCGTAAATTTCCATGTTTCCCGAAATGATACTAAATATAAATGTCACATATACGTTGCTTAATTATAACAAGGATTTTTTACGTATAAAGCGAACCTTATTGCTTATGACTTATGATGGACAGTGACGCTACCACGGGGAAAACTGGAACTTTGTCAACGTTCTGGCCATAAGACACGTACATCTTTGACGTGGTGACAAGTGTCACGTGATCTGAGCCGCGGGAAAGTGCGGGCGGCGGCAGGTGGCGCTGGGATCGAAGAGAGAGCTGCGTCTTTGCCGCATCCCCCCTCCCTCCCTCTCTCTACCACTCTTTTATTCATCCTCACTATCGCAGCTACCAGGTGTGCTATAGCTAGCCGCAACCAGCCAATCTCAGGTTACCGCGTGCACAAATTGCTAGCCCACAGATATATTGTAGCTATATAATACTAAAAGAGATACATACACCATTCATGCCTTTGCGGTAGAAAAGATCAATGCGAACCAAAGCAATCAAGTAATTCATAAAATTGGGGGTTTTGACCAGGTAATGTGAGTGCTCTACATTACATTTTTTAATTATAATTATTATGTCACTAACTGTAATATATAAAATTATGAATTATAAGCTACTGACTGCATGCATTAAGGGAAACGTGAGAGTTAGGAGTTTGACTCTCCCCTCCTAATAGGAAAAAATACGTGATTTTTGGTGGGACCACTTATACGTTTTGTCAACCATAAAATCTCCCCCCCCCCTAACCATTCATATTTTTTTTTCCTTTTAAAACATGTGAGAAGAAATTTTTCATAATGTACATAGATAAATAGAAACTAATTAAACAAAATTAGGTTAAAGTGTTAATAAGTTATCCACTAAAATATTTTCAAGAAAACTTGTTACGCTAATTTTGGCACGTAGATTATCAAGGTCATGAAGTCAAATATATCGAGGTACGCCATCTAGCCGTATTGAAATAAAACCAAATTTACACTATACAATATTTCAGACTTTTAGTTATTTTAATAATATCTCCGCATAAACAAATCACAATAGATTGTTGGAAAAGTTCCCACATGTGCCTTACATTTGGCTATATACTAATAATTCTGTAAATATATTTGGCTACTATTAATTCTGTAAATATAGCGGAGATCCCGGGCGAGTCAGCTGATCGAAGATCCTTGTCGTCGTCTTGATGATAATTTTTGGCATGGTTAACAGTGGCTCCGGGATATTTTATTACTTCAATAAAGCTACTAGTTGTTACTTTTTCTTGCTTGATTTTACAATAAAGTTTGGCATCAACAATGATAAATACAATCGCTTTATTGATGTCATAATTTTTAATTTTAATGGTAACTTTTATTTGTTAAAATATGTTACAGAATATTATATAAAAGTTCGTATTACAGGATCGAACTTAATACGCGTAGGCAGAATTTTTATAGAAGTTAAATAATTGCCTCGTCAGTAGAAGGCATGCCAAAATCAATTATCTGGTTGAGAGATTAAGTTCATTAAGTTTAAGTTTATCAGCAAAGAAATGTGACAAGACTATTAAATGCAACCTCCCGTAATTTTTAACTCAAATGTTCAAATAATTAAGTTCTATTAATGACTAGGAATTGACCATGATTACTACGTGCACACGACGTATATATTCATTGACGACGTATATATTGTTATATAATATATATACTTAATGAGGCATCGTCAATGAACCCCGTCATGTGTACATAGTGTATGTTATTATAAATATAACCGTGAGTGTTTTCGCATGCTGAGGGAACTGTGAAAACTCTTCTAGATTCCAAAATTCGTTATCCCTGCACAATTTAACGAAACACATTTATATAATGTTATAACGATATTATTATAGTGTGTGAATATAATGTGCCTTTTGCATTGATCGTTGAAAGTTAATATGCAGAATTGTGTGAGATGAGAGAGAGAGAGAGAGAGAGAGAGAGAGAGAGAGAGAGAGAGAGAGAGAGAGAGAGAGAGAGAGAGAGAGAGAGAGAGAGAGAGAGAGAACTGTCTCCCCTATATTAGGGCGTTTTAATCAATTAGCGTGAACCAAAGTTATCTTAATATTAATAAGTCACTTTTAATCATGTCTCTAATTGGCTACGTAATTAAGCTATTCAAATTAAGAGATTAGAAAGTGCCAAGAAACATGTGGAGGAACCACGTGATCTACATCTGGTTTATCTCATCTTGAAAAATCACACTTTGCATACAAAATCAGCCTCTACAGAGAATCACGGTAAATCAGGTTTGTGTCAAATATTTCGAGACAATGAGGATGCATGGTAAATACAAAAATATTTTACTAATTATCACAAAAACGACGATATTTTTATTAAACGTGACGGTGCAGCTGCTTTTCACAGGAGAAGATGTGGCGAGTTCACGATCACGTAAGGAACAAATTGCGTGAAGACGAAACAACAATTATTAATAATTATCTTTTTTCATTATTAGGTACACATATTAATGGTCCATTACTTTATGTGAAATATGAATTGAAACGTAAAATAATATAAACCTATAAAAACATAATATCATATATATATATATATCATATCGCAAAATTTATTATATTAACAATATGGCAGGTAGATAAGAAATAATATTAAAGGTCAGTTTCTGATCTCCTAACGTTGATATCAGTCCTTAGTAAAAACGGTTGGTATTTAGTCTGTCCTATAAGTCAAACGACTTTGTCAAAGTTTCTGCTTCTTTTCACAATCTCTCCATTTTACATTGAATGGTCTACCCTGTGTGTTCGTAATCTTCTGTATCCCAGCATCGTTGAAAAAAAATGGTATTTCAAGTAAAAAAAGTGAAAATTTCTACGACAGGTGAAAAAAATTGTCTTCTCACCTGTATGGTTGCGAGGTTACCGAGAGGTCATGCCGGGGGCCGCGGTACTCGGGGGTGGTACATCCCCCGCCACGATCACGCTCGCTCGCACGCACTCTCACTTGGAGTCACGTTGGTGCACGGTGGTCGAAGCCCGCGGCTGCACTGACTCATCTCGCAGCCTCGGGCGACGACCACAGCGCCTCCCGAACGAACTACTCGCATCATCATCATGCAGTACACACCACAGTACACACGAGCTTATATACAGTTTTAAACTCGGACAATAAGCAACTACCATGATATTGAATTTGACATCACCCGTTACTTCAGAAATATATAAGCTCTGTGATTTTTTTTTCTTTCAATATAGACCTTATTTTTTATGTACAGAAAGTCTACATTCTACATTTGCATCAAATCCTTGTGGTGCTTATTTTTAAGTTATATTTATTATATAACGTAAAGAATACGACACCTCCTTTCTTAATTCAAAGATTCAAAATATATTTTGATCATTAGCTTTACGTTTCACATTACTGGACCAGCTACATGATTGATTTTGTTTACAACTGAATTATATAACGTCAACTTTTTTATATTTCTTTAAGCCTTTAACACCCTCAGAATTGAGTTGATGCACGTTGTTACGTACGTCATACACTACGTTCACATGTACGATGATTAATACTTATTCGTTGACGACGGATAATGTTATTCCTATGAAGCGTCGTCAATAGATCTGTATTAAACACCGTCATGTGAACGTAGTGATAGTCATGTAAATTATTTTCTTTGATTACGATTTGGACTTCACAACTGTTTGTAACAGTATTATAAGAATATTATTAAAAATAGAATCTGAAAAAAATATATCAATATACTGTACTGTATATAACTTGAGCTATTAATATCTAGATCTTCAATAACAAAAATCATGCTGCATGAATAATGAAGGTTGTATCTTGTTACATAATTAAATTAAATGATGCAATCCACGCAGTTAATTATACTTCTAATTCACTAAAATTAACGAACCATACTGCAGTTCCATATTTTATCCATTCAATTGGAAAAATTGTGAAAATATATTTGCGTCACACAACAACATTATAAATGGTATCAATAATTAAAATTAAATTTCATTTTGAAGAATTAATTGTCAACAAAATAGTAAAGAAAATATTTATGAAAATCAATTAACCTTATTGGAATGAAGTTAAAAGTTCCATAAAACTGTAAATCTCTAACAGCACAAGTTCTTGTTTTATTCAAATAAAATTGCAGCCAATAAAATGCAGTAGAATATAAAAATACATTGAAATGAATTTCTTATTCAGAAAGAGTTCTACTTCGTTTTAAAGGCATATTATTTCGTAATAAAATAACAATAAAATGCCGGAAGCATTACATTGAATATGACATGTAATATGTGTAATATAAATTCAATATTACTACTTTTTTTACATCATAATATTATCTTGTATTGTAAGCTTTTTTATTATTTTTATTTTTTTATAATCAGCTTTATTATTTGTTTGTATTTTTTACTTTTATAAGTATAAATTTTGACCTAAAATTTCTAAAATGTATACGAATATTACTTGAAACAGTTATCATTGCACGCAGTCTTTGAAAATAATATTATTTATTCTCATTTTCTCACTGTAGAATTTATGTGACGTTGAACTTATATTTGCATTTACTTAGCATTAGCACATTAATTTTATCGTTTTCATCATAATATATGGTAAGAATTATCCTTCCTCCACGTGATTTTGTCCTTAATTTTTTCTTCATAATTAATGGGGTACTGACCGGTATTTGAGTTAGCAATACTAGTAAAAAGTACTGTAAATTCTATGAAGAACGAGCCCTATTATAGCACTCTACGACAATTTGCTGATTTTATATGAAATTTTAAAACTTTTTTTGATGACGTCATATCATTGAATCTTAAATGGGAAAATGCATCAGTTAACATTGCTAAAATGAAAAGTTATTGAGGTAGGAATTTGAAACCTTCATTATCGTGATTCTAGCACCTAAAAAACTTACAAATGAAGTTTTGGTTACATTTCAATGTTAAGTATGGGATTTGGCAATGTTAACTGATCTATTTTCCCATTTAAGATTCAATGCTATGACGTCATTTTTGAGAGGTTTTAAAAATTCATATAAAATCAGGAAATTGTCGTAGAATGCTGTAATAGGGCTCGTTCTTCATGAAATTCTCGTGCCTTTTGAAATATTGACAAAAACTTGAAACTTTTTTTTTGGTCAGTACCCCATTATTAAAAAAACTTTTTACACTATTTAATTGCTGATTACTAGATAAGATGACTATCATCATTAAGTAATTTGTTAGTAACAATTGATATTATTTTACTCAAAGACAGTTAAACTTATATCCAACTTCAATGCTGATTGCCGAATGTCATTGTCCTTAGCAAAATATTAGCCCCTGGATGCTATGCAACTTTTCATACATACAAGAGCAGCAAAACGTCTAGCCTGCCCCTGCATCGTCTCGTGATGGCGCGATCTAGGTGGCTATAATAGGTGTGAAGCTATATAAACTATAAACATGCAGTTATAGTTGTGTATATTGTGTATACACAACAGTAAATAACAACAATATAATGTACAGCTGTATAATATATATGTGTCAGTAAATATAAGGAGCGATTCAGCATAATAATTATTTACTTGTCAGTAGACGATCATATTGGATTCAGAAATCGTTAAGGAACGACATTTAAGAAGCAATTAATTTTTTAAGAAGCGTTTTTTATAAAAAGTAACAGGTAATAAAAATGCTTCTCAAATCGTTTCAATAATATATTTATAATAGAAATAATGAAGCAAGAAAATATAATGAGTTTCAAAGTTTCAGTATATACAAAACGTGTGAATTCAGGGGGGTGGGGGATATCAGAGATAACTGTTCCTATATATAAAGTCATTTTAATAAAAATGAAATTGATTGATTGATTGATTATTGATTATTGTGTGAAGTGCCAGAATTTACACTCTGTATCATAGAGCAGGTAAGACTCCGCGACAATGTCACTTGCGACTTGCGTTTGATGCAAACCGTGCAAGCGAGAGAGTGCCAGAATGACCGTCTTCAATGACGTGTCAGCTCTGTTGGGGTAATTTGTCCAGAAAATGCAGTTGCAGGGTTGTCATGTATCCACGAACTTTCTTTAGATGAACCAGAGATGGGGCAGTTAGGGCGTGTGATCATCTAGCAAGGGGGTGACAGGGCATGCAGGTATTTTGTTTTTATTTAAAATTGAGTATCGTCCTCAATTTTTTTTATTGCAGAAATGGATAGACCATGAAAAGTTATGCTACCCTGATTTTTTTCAGATTTTTTTGAGACCTGGAACTATTTTTAAAAAATTATTGAAAGTCCTTTTTGTGACGTCACGCGGCGACAAGTCCTATCTTTTTCTTAAGGAGCGGCGTCTCGTGACGTCACAAAAAGGACTTTCAATAATTTTTTAAAAATAGTTCCAGGTCTCAAAAAAATCTGAAAAAAATCAGGGTAGCATAACTTTGCACCCTCTATCCATTTCTGCAATAAAAAAAATTGAGGACAATACTCTATTGATTAATGGTTGTAATGGTTTTGATTATGGCAAGATTTGAGCGATTGTTTGTTGATTGCATGTTCACTCGCTGTGCTATATATCAATGACGAGCAAAGATATTGTATATAATAATTAACTCTGATATAAATTAATAATAAAAATTAAAAATAAACACCAATAGTTAAATAAAATGAAAAAAGATTAATAAAAATTAGCAATTTATAACACATTTACTATGATAATTTTTATCAAATATTTGTTCAATATATGACGATTACTATTATTATAATCTACTATGAATAATTACTATAAACATATTAATTGTGTATCATACACTAAATAATATAATTTATTTTTATTAATTACTTGGCGTACACGTTTAATATAAATGTATTATAAATAAGAGAAATTTACAATAAATTCTTTAATTCTCTCGCTTTTTTTCCCTCATTCAAAGTTCGTAGGACTATATTATAATACACGCCAATATCTGTCCCAATTTTTATGGCCCACCTCTACACACAGCGCCTGGCATGTACATTATATTATAATTTGTTCAAATTCTATCGTTATTATATATACAAAAAACTAATATATAACTTTATTAACTCATGCATATAATAAAATAAATATGCATCTTTATAATATAATAAATAAGTTAACAATTATGGATTACTATTTCAGAAATGGATAGAGGGTGCAAAGTTTTGCTACCATAATTTTTTTCAGATTTTTTAGAGCCCTGGAAGTATTTTTAAAAAATTATACGTGACGTCACGCGGCGGCAAGCCTTTTCTTAAGGAGAGACGCCGCGTGACGTCACAAAATGGACTTTCAATATTTTTTTAAAAATAGTTCCAGGTCTTTAAAAAATCTGAAAAAATCAGGGTACCATAACTTTGCACGCTCTATCAATTTCTGCAATAAAAAAAATTGAGGTCGATACTCCATGTACTATACTCTGATTTTTTTAGAACTTGAAAAATATTAAAAAAAAAAAATGAAAGTACAAAGGGATATGTACAACTCTAACTAAGGGCTTACAGTTCACGGCAGGGTAATGGGTAGGGTTCAAACCTGAAATTTGAACTATGCTTATTACTTTCTACTTTTAAATATTATGAAAAAAAATCTAAGTGGCACAAATTTGCACCGTCTATTTATTTTTGCATTAAAAATTTTGGGGTTGATATATTCTATTCCAAAGTTTTCTGACTATATATTTTCAATTTACCTCACCTGCAGTTCTAAATTCTAATTATTGTATCCACAAATCCAAAAATTAGAGTACCATCTTTTTAATGTTATATGTGTATTAATTTCATAATTTGTATAATGATAAATAAAAATATTATATGTATTAATTACCAGAATCGTTTATTATATTTGATCATGCAGGTTCAATATGTATATAATGAAAATATTTTAAAACATTCTCTAAATAATATTTTATTTACATTATAATATTTACATCATGATATAAAATATTCAAAGAAATAACATTTTTCTTGAAAATTCAAAAATTAAAATGCATCATAAAATCAGAAACAAAGATTTTACTGCATCCACAACATTAATACTAACGTGATAAATTTACAGTACATCCTTTAATTTGATTATTTATACTGAAATCTAGAAATATTTTTAAAAAATGAAAAACAATTAACTTAGTAATATACATGATACTGATGGCATGCTAAAACAATCACATTGCAATGAATTAACATATATTTATGACGTACAGGAAACACAAAAATAATAGATTATATAATGTAATTGAGAATGAGAAGTAGATTTCTTTTTAAATTGATCACTAAAATGGTAGACAAGATAAAATTACTAATAAATTAGACATGTCAATAGCATTCTTAAAGATTCTTATTTAAGGCAAATCAAATAATGGCAATTGAATTACAGTAAGAAACATAAAAATATATTAATTAGATCATAATTGCAATACCAATAAAAATTAAAGGTACCAGTGCACAAATAATTTGATCTTTTTACAATTTTTACTGCATTATACTTTTGTGCTTTAAAACACACAATTTATGATGATTCAGAATTTTCTCTAACCAGCGAGGACAGATAGTGGGGATTTAAATCAGTACTACAAAAGTCTATCATTCTAAGTAGAATGATTCAGCTGGATTCAGCTGGATTGTAATACAAGATAACTCTAGAACAAAAGGTAGCACATGTCAAAACTTGTTATGCATTAGTATTGATCAATGCATGGACTGAAAATAACTACTGTATAAATAGAATAAATTGATAAAAATACAAAAACTGAAAACAGACTACAAACCTCGGAAAAACCTTAACGTTATGGAGTATCGAACTTGATTTTTTTTTTAATTGCAGAAATGGATAGAGGGTGCAAAGTTATGCTACCCTGATTTTTTTTAAGATTTTTACAGACCGGGAACTATTTTTAAAAAAATTATTGAAAGTTCTTTTTATGACGTCACGAGACGGCGCCGCTCCTTAAGAAAAGGATAGGACTTGCTGCCTCGTGCCGTCACAAAAAGGACTTTCAATAATTTTTTTTAAAAAATAGTCCCTGAACTGTAAAAAATCTGAAAAAAATCAGGGTAGCATAACTTTGCACCCTCTATCCATTTCTGCAATAAAAAAAATTGAGTTTGATACTCCATTGTTGTTTGTGGCAATAACACCACACAGAGCCATGAAAGTATGATGAAATTATCCCAGAATGGCTATAGGTGTTAATCTTTCCCAAAATTGCATATTAATCATTTGGAGCTACAACGTCAATGTTTTGACTGTTGCGAGGTCTACATCCGTTCACACGAAGTTGTCTACTTGACGTTCTGCTTGATGCCAGCCCAAGCTGCTGTAGCCTCCTACGCTCCTCGCTGAACTACACAATGTTCTGCTCGAGGACTCTGTTCCCGAGCAGCAGTCGGTCGAAGGAGAAGCGTGAGAGGTCAATGGACTTGCAGCCTCCATCGAGGATCATCTCCATGACTGCTCGGCCTACCGCGGGGGCCTGCTGGAGGCCTGCAAAGAGAGGAGGGGATTATGACAATGGCTCTGTCTATCGAGAGGTATATCTTGGTTATATCAAAGATTCAGGTAACACTAGATCTAGCCGTCAAGCTATATTTTTAAGTTTGTATTTGAAAAGTCATTTCTTCCCAATGATATTATTTTTCATTTTTTTTTTTTTTTTAAATCCAAAGTAGTTACCGTTTCCACCAGGGTAACATATTAATTTCATAACCCTCAAATTTTTCTTACCCTAGAAGACTATAAAACTTACCATGTCCACTAAAGCCCGTGGCCAGGTACAGGTTCATGTAGTACGGGTGAGGACCTACGATGGCGTTCTGGTCAAAGTAGTTGTAGTCGTAGTGGCCCGCCCAGGAACTACGCACCCGCACGGCCTGCATCTTGGGCACACGGGTGGCCAGGTGTGGCCACACATGGTTCTCAAAGAAGTCATGGTCTACCTCAAAGTCGCTCGTTGTTGGCTCAGGCTCACCCTCAGGGGGAGATCGGCCGCAGATGTAGTTGCCTCCCAGACCTTCCCGCCTGCACAAACATTGCAAACACAGGGTTAAGAAGGCAGTAGCATTTTTGCTGGGGTAGTCTTGTTGAACAGCTAGTTTTCACAATGCTGATGTTACTGTTTATAGACAAATAATAGGTTTAATGAAAAGTGTGAAAATAACAGCTGACCTAAAAAGTCATATAGTGTAACAAATTGAGACAAAGAAACTGGATCTCACCTGATATAAGTTCCAGAGTGATCAATAAGGAAGGGCAAGTCCAAGCCAGGTCCGTCTGGGCAGTGGATACAGTAGACGAAGCGCTTCCTGCAATCACATCCATTATTTCAGAGGCTTAATTAAGATATGTAGTAATTACATTAAAATTTTTCAATACCACTATGTATACAATCAATTATTGATACATTTTTAATGTTTAACATTTTATCTCTCATTTCCCTATCAATTCTAAACTTAATTATGCCAGTTAGCTCAAATAAGGAGGAAATTTAATTTTTAAGTTGCGTGTGATATTCAATATCAGGCAAAATACATGCAGCAAAATGCATACTTGTGTCCGGTACGCCATCAGTTTTGTATTGTTGAATTTACAATTTGTTTCTTGGTGAAACATATTACTGTATTTATAATCTTCCATGTGAAATCTATAATGTTGCAGAAATTATCTCAGCACCAACAGTGCTTCTCACCTTGGCTCCACGGGCAGAGGGACGCTCAACATTCCAGTGCCGCTACCAATCTTGGCAAGGCTCGCCACTTGACCAGAACTCGCCCCACACGCCAGTATTGCGATACCAAATTTGAGTCCCAGAAGCTCTCCGTCTGGGCGACGAACCTGAGTAAGACCAAAACATCTGTGTCGGTAACAATATTAACTGTTTTCTTTAATAACAAATTTATAAACTAAAAGAAAAAATATGGTACATCTTTTCATTGTCATAAAAAATTAAGATGAACATATTATCTTTATGAAAACTGTATGTAACATTTTGTTAGTAATTTATTTTCCTATTTTGTGAACACTAATGTAACCTCTAATTGCAAAACTCATATTTACATAACTGTACATTATATGGCTTTTCATTACTATTCTAATATACATACATCAAGAGTGAGGTTCACATACAGTTACACAGAGAGATTATGTACTTAGTTCTATACCAAGAGCACTGAATTAATTGAGTATTGACCTCAATTTTTTTTATTGCAGAAATGGATAGAGGGTGCAAAGTTATGCTACCCTGATTTTTTTCAGATTTTTTAGAGCCCGGGAACTATTTTTAAAAAATTATTTAAAGTTATTTTTGTGACGTCATGAGACGCCGCTCCTTAAGAAAAAGATAGGACTTGCCGCCGCGTGACGTCACAAAAAGGATTTTCAATAATTTTTTAAAAATACTTCCCGGGCTCTAAAAAACCTGAAAAAAATCAGGGTAACATAACTTTGCACGCTCTATCCATTTCTGCAATAAAAAAAATTGAGGACAATACTCCATTAGATAAATCTTCAGTATGCTCACCACGATGCGGTCAAGACCCTCGTAAGAGCCGGGCTCGATGCCCTCCATGAAGATGTCCGGTTGTTTCTGGAACTCAAAGCCGACCGCCTCTCCCTGCACAAACTTGGTGCCCAGCGAGATGGCCTTCTTCTTCAGAGCATCCAGCAGCGACCACGGGTCAAACCTGGACGGACACAAATAATCAATTTTTGCATTCTATATTACTTTATTGGTGTTTGCCTTTTATCAAAATTTACTCCATGTATACAACTTATAATTCAGTTCATGAACTTACTATAATATTACTAAGATTATTTCTTTATGAAGGTTATGTCTCTCATTTGACAGGCTATCTAGCACAATTTTTGCATTAAATGAACTAAAAAATATATCGATGTTCTCCCTGCTTTTTTACCGATCTGCATTTGTTTTATTTTACTTTTTTACCTATCTGTTTTTTATTTATCAAACTTTTTTACCTATCTGTTTTTATTTTGTCACACTTTTTTACCTATCTGTTTTTGTTTCTTCAAACTTTTTTACCTATCTGTCAATTTGAGAAAAAAAATTTTATCGCGGAAAAATATAGAGTGCACCACCGTACGTAAGCTGTTAAAATTTCAGAGTGTTTCGCGGCTTTTTTATAATTTAAATTAAATAAGAACAATCCGGAACAATCAGCTGACAGACCAAAACAAACCTCGTGCGACGTTTATTTCTGCTTTTCTTCTGAGTCTACATGCAAATAAGGATTGAAATAGGTAAGAATTTTATATTCTATTATTAACTAAGTAATATTTACATTCATTAGAGTGAATTACGTAATAATAATGATCGCAATAGTAACAATTTGTTGTTTTTACAGCTTCTCAGCATGGAGATTGGACCAAAAGCATTAGTGGTCGGAGCTCTGAACAAGCCGAGTCAGTTTTGACGATTGAAGAACAATGTATTAATGTACTGATACTTGAAATTCCTTTGTTACCTTATTAGACTTAGCAGATGTAGAGCAAAATATTAATCGTGAAGTAAACAATTCTAAAACGTTAACAGAGAATGAAAAAGAAATTAACAAAAATTAAAAGTAATATTAGACGTCTTTCATTTGAAAAATTCACAAACCAAAATCTTCGCCAGCAGGGGAAACCATATGTTGGAACGAAGACACAACTTGGTATTATATTGTTTCACCTGACAACAAGCCTGCGGTGGTAATGAAAGCTGGGTGTAAATGCAGTGAGAAGAAGGACACCCAAAAGTTATTAAAATTCTGTGCTAATGTGAGTGAAAAGGATAGAGAAAAAATTCATAATTATTTTTATTTACTTGACAAATATGCAAAAAAAAGTGTTTGTTCGAGACTCTGTCGTTACAGCTGCACCAAAACGTAGAACATTGAGTAGCCCTGTAAAGCTACGTAAACAAGTACAACGGCAGTATTTCCTTAGGACTGAGAGTGGTAATTTATAGTTTGTGAAATGATGTATACTAATACACTCTGCCTGTCTGCTAAAACAATTAGAAACTGGACATCAGAAGATTTTATGGCCCCACAGAATATTTATAAACTAAGCATATTTTGTACTGAACAGCGAAAGCTACATGAAGAATATTTCATTTAATTTTCGTTTCATTTATATTATATTACTGTATATACTATACAAAAATTGTTGCAAAACATATAATAATATTTATACTTATTATTAATTTGATATATTATTATGTTTGATATTAATATAAATTAATAATTATTAATTTGATGAGTTTTATTTATCTGTAGGCTATAAAATATGCAAAAAAAAAAAATCAAGTATGTAAACTTTAATATACTGTAGTGACTTTGAAATTAAAGGTTTGCATAGTATCTTAATTACAATCGATACATACATTTTTAATCCTAAATGATTGCTTAGAATGTAAAAAGTATAATTATATTTTTTATTTAGTCAAATTCCCTATTCCCAAGGCCTTTCATAAATATTACAAAAATAAATTTAATTCTTTTATGTTACAATTTTATTCTTTACCAAAAATGCCGAGGATAATAATTAATTAGCATCTTTTTCGTATTCACAATAACTATATATGCCGATTGATGCATCATCAATTACTGTTTTATTAATGTTCCTTAATTACCAAAATTATATATTATGTATGGTAAACTTCATTAATATCTACACGCGTAATAATAAGTAATAAAACTTATTATTGAGCAGAATTTTGAATCCCGATTATATTTTTTTACGCGAGAAATTTACGGAATTTGAAAAAAAAAAAAATTCTTAACAACGAGTAATAATATTACCTTTAAAAAAAGCTTAGTGTATTTTTAAATAATCGCAACAATAAAGAAATAAACAGTTTAAACCTTCTCCTGAACAATTCACTTTTTCACAGATAGGTAAAAAAGTTTGAAGAAACAAAAACAGATAGGTAAAAAAGTGTGACAAAATAAAAACAGATAGGTAAAAAAGTTTGATAAATAAAAAACAGATAGGTAAAAAAGTTAAATAAAACAAATGCAGATCGGTAAAAAAGCAGGGAGAACATCGATATGTGATATTAAATGTTTAAAGACTTTGTACTATGCAAATTTTCATTCACACATGAGATATGGTATAATGTTTTGGGGTGATTCTAAAGACTCCGAGTGTATTTTTGTTTTACAAAAGAGAGCAATCCGAATTATGTACAATCTTAAAATGCGGGAGACTTGCTCAACTAAATTTACAGAGGAGGGTATATTACCCCTACCATGCCAATATATTTTTGAATGTGTATGTTTTACCAGGAGAGAATTTAGAGAATATTTTAATGTATCCAAAAATTATAGTTATGAAACAAGAAACAAAAATGCAACTATAACTCCTTCAATTAGCAGACTTGAACTATGTAACAAAGGACCTTTATCAATGTGCATTAGACTGTATAATAAGCTACCTCTTTGTATAAGGAAATTGTCAAATTACAAAGATTTTAAAAAATCAGTGAGAACGCTTCTAAGTGATTGTTGTTTTTATAGTGTGAAGGCTTATTTGCAATTTAAATTCTAGTGTATAATATGTTATTTAGTAATATATTTTTAAATATGTATTGTTTTCGACGAGTCTAACCCTTCATTCAAAGTGCTACATTTTATAATGTTTGTGTTTGTATGCTTGGAAATTGATGAATAAAATATTTGAATTTTTATTTGAATTTTTGAATTTAGATAATCAAATTAAAATACTTAAAAATAATACACTTTATGTCATAAAAAGTCCATTAATAAAAACAAAGTTAATTGACTATCAAGACAGTAACACCATAGACCTGTATTTGTCAAATAAAAATAATAATGACAAGTTTGATAAGATGTTGGAAACCAAAGAGCAGTTGATCTGAGGTGTCCATTAATTTTCTACCATAAATTTTAAATTTGCCTATAAAATACCTGCAGTGCAATTTACTTTTTAGTTTATTTTACTAGATCCTTCTAAATTTCAAGAGTAATTAATACTAAGACAGTTCTTAACCTGTATAAAGGAACCTTGAAAACAAACTTTTCTCTTGTGTGACTTTTCGCTCACCATCCTTCGTTCTCCAGTCCCAAACAGCCGAGTGCCACGCCATCTGTGTTGAGCCACGGGAACCTCCGCTTGAGCTGCGCACCGGTCAGCAACTCATTCCTCGCCCCCAGGTCTCTGCAACACCACCAGGGCATGAGGAAAACTGAGATTACATGTACCTGCTAAATCTGCAACAGCAACTGCAGTTAGTAGTGAAATTTAATTTTTAATTACTGGAAACTTAAGAAAATATTCAATAAGCTGTACTCAATACATGAGCAAATTTTGAGAGCCAAGAATATGTACTGTAGATTACAATTAATACATAACTAGCCAACTATTTCTTCAATTCTATTCATGGCATTGAACTGCTTCAATCAATGATTTGAAAGTATTGTAATTTTTCTTTATCAAGCATAAAAAATACAGTAGCGACACTAGAGAATTTAGCAAGAATTCTTCCAAATTTAATTTCTTTTTAATTTAATGGCTGGGTATCATCGTCGCTCACTCCTGCAGCTGACAGTTCTTCTTGAGCTGCTCCGCCCCCTCCTCGCTGGCCAGGAAAAGGTACCCTTGCGGCGTGAACTGGACATCGGGCACATCATGGCCCTCCACGTGGAGACGCTTGCCAGCCTCTCGCAGAAACTGGGCTCCGAACTGTGACATCTGGATGTTCTCTTGCAGAGAAAACTGCTGCCGCAGTCCACCACATGACAGCGTTGTTGCAGCTTGGGCGTACTGCGGGAACCAAAACATTAGATAAGATGTAGGGGAAGAAGTACACAGTTTCGACGAGAAGCAGAATTAATTTACATGGAATTTATTATTATCTCACATCATGAATATCAAAATTAAATAAATCCTCTCCTATTCTGTAATTATGGTCTTCCACTACAAGAAAGAATCTAAAACGTTAAAATAAAAGTTTTGTTTGGCATAGTCGTAAAAAGTATTTCAGTGTCAAAATGTTAAGTTTGGCAATCTAAGCAGTGCATTTTTTTACAGTGTGCACCTAGTTTTCTGGTGGACTTGGCAAAGCCAGCTAGGGTCAAGCAGGAATGTCCGTTGACAGTGGGTGCAAGCCAAGTTTTAGCCAAGGGTGCCGTGTTACTAGACCTGAGCCAAAAGCTTATAATATACTATAACCTTTACAGGAAAAAAGGATACTTACAGAAGGATCTTTTTCTAGCACGACAATGTTGACGGCCTTGGGAACTCTCTGCTGTATCCAGTATGCAATGGAAGATCCAACCACCCCTCCTCCAATAATGGCAATGTCACAGTGCGACTGCCACTGGTCGTAGGTTGATAAGAAGTTTGGGTCATGTTCTGTAGGGGCTGCAGCTCCCGAGCCAAACACTTGTTTCTGAAGGTTACGTAGATCTTGTCCTAAGACTCTCGCTGTTCTGCTGATTGGGTTTTCTTTGCCGAGACTATCTTTATCATCAGAGCCGCTTGAACTGTAAAACACATTTTAATAGCAAGTTTTGAGGTTTTAAGAACTTCCAAAAATAGAACATGCATACAGAATGTGCACATTTATACAGAAATTTTATTATTTTAAACATGCAAGCGTTTTTATACTTACGATGATAGATGCCTTTGGCTTGAAATTCGTTGCGCAGAGGGTTGACTAATTATTCTCTTGATGACTGAAAAACTCACTGTGGGCCTACTCAGCCTCATATTGATTCAATGATGATACCAGCATGAAAGATAAAAAAAAAGTATGTTTCACACAGGCGTTGATCTAACAGTGATCAGTAAAATTTCTGTTTAGAGATCTCTGTCTGTATGACTTTCTTACGATGAAGCTAGTTTGTTAATAGTATTAACGGAATCGTTTACAAAGAGTTACGTACGTGCTTAGGCTCCTAAATTAGTGTCTGGCCTTCTCATATATTAAAAATTTGAACTAATAAATATAACCCTGAAAATCTGCAGCTGAGCTGCTGAGCTTGATGAGTGGGCGGGTCCTTTTTGCAAAGAGAAGAAATGTTAGCAAAAAATGGAAATTTAGAATTCACTTTTTAATATTATATGAAACGCATTAAGTATTAAAATATTTTAAAATAGAATTAGTCCTATGTACATTCTTTTTTTATGCAGTAAATTAATAATTTCATTAAAAATTATAAAATATTAATTTTAAATTTAGCGCGGAGTGGTGTCCACGACTTGCCGTTGCCGCTTAGTGCTGCTCTCTGTAAACATTTCTCTCTACGAGAACTAAGGAAAAAAAATTGACTACTACTCCGACTACTCTCCAGGAATTTCAAAAGTCTCAACCGTTTTCTGCAAAATATTTTCTCTGATAATTACAGAATTTATAAATGAAATAGTGTGTTATACGAAATGGAGACGATTGCTGAAGAACCCGAGCATCCTACATTTCCAGAGTTTGACACGTAAGTGTTCTATACAAGGCAATTTTTCTGTGTAAACTATTGACATGTCATTGCATGCAGGTAACGGTCATTTTCTATGGCACATGTATTCATCATATTGTTGTGGACTCATAATGGTGAAATTCAATTATTATTTACTCTCATTGTAATACATAATCTACAGAATTCAACATTACTTATCACCCTTGAACAGAGTTTGGCCCAGAAGCTTAAGAGTGACCCTATAAAAACTCTTCAAACATATGGCACCTCCAAAGCTGCTTTTAGGCTTTTACTTTACATACATACTGACTGGACCAGATGGACCTATAGCTACAGTAGTTGATACCACAGACGAATGCTACGTCTGTTTGTCTGTGTTGATACCGATATGCTGGAGTTGGCCTGTATGCATACAGTACATAATATGAGAGATACAATTTCCAAAGCTAGATAGAGCTTAGGTGACTTCTGTTTCACTGTCATATTTATGCATTATCAACGTTTGTACTGAAGGGGGTTTAAAAAGTGTCTACAGTATTACAGATCTTAGAATCTTAGAGTGCGTTTGAAATCACAGGTCAGCCCGGGCTGGCTCGTGATTACAAACGCACTCTTCGTTCACAAGAAAATTCCTGCGCACGGTGATCGTCTTTTGCATTTTAACATGACCAGACGGAACTGGCGACAGTCAGCTGATCAGGCGCCATCTAGTCTACCGGTAATCAAGGTTTGTTATACTGTATACACACTACACAGCCTCATGACACAGCCTTATGGGTGACGTCATGAAAGACGATTGGCATCAAGGTACGAGTGAAAACAGAAGCAGCAACGACTGATGTTCACTTCCCAAATACAATACATAACGTTGCCGATACAATGTAAACAACCAGACACTTTTTAAACCCGTGTCAGTACAGCTATACACTGTATGCACAACATTCCCTCTGGTTGAACCAGAAGAAAATTAATTTCCAGTTTTCTCATCAGCTGCACTAGGTATGCATTTCGTCGTTGTAGCGCTCTTTTGACCAATCTAGCTTTATAAGTTTTGACTTTTTGACCAATCTAAAATTATAAGTTTTGACCTTCTGACCAATCTCTTTTTATAAGTTATGACCTTTTGTTCAATCAATTATTTTCTTAATTTCTTGTACGAGTGGTGCCATCTTGTGGCAAATTTTACGCTCTTTCGAATGGCGCAATAAAAAAAAAGTTGTAACTTTTGAGATTTTGGACATTTGTCCCTGCCAAAATTTTTAAAGATTGGTCAAAAGGTCAAAACTTATAATTTTAGATTGGTCAAAAAGTCATAACTTATAAAGCTAGATTGGTCAAAAGAGCGCTACAACGACGATTTGTTTTCTCTTTGAATAAATTATACTGATATGCTTACTGTTATATACATATACAGTATACAATATGGTATTAGTGTACATATTTATGTTTTTTTATGGACAGTTGAAAGATGCAGGTTATACCGAGAAGATGAACCAGAGTTCATTGCCACAAGCTCTGTATTCATTTGCTGCTGTCTTCAGCCAAGTGGCATGGCTGAGGAAACTCTTAAAACAATAAGCAACATTGCCAAATAGTGCAACTATTGCTCACCCAATTGCTTGACACGAGATATGCCTGTGCCCCAAAACTGGCAACGTGACACCTTTTTCATTGGCTTGTGGTATCCTAAGATGGTTTCCAAAACTGTACATGGGTACTGTACTTAGTGAATCCACCTTTCCCCCACCAACGTGATTTATCATGTTTTAGAATGCAAAATGCAATAAGTGAGGTAATCCAGTACTTGCTATCTAGTAAAAACAACTTTCACTGCAAGTTTGTCAAGTTGACATATGTTATTAATTATGAATGTACATAATTAATTAACAAAGTTATATACTTATATCTATGGCATAATATAGCATGCAAAACATTGTGTGCTTTTTGGGTGTCATTTGACATAAATGCTTAACTCTACTGGCAGACACGATACAATTTTGGAATTTTGCATGGGAAAGACCAGTGTTATTAGCAACTGGCTAAAAAGTGGACAAAACAGAATTACCTCTGTAACACGTTGTTGTATCAGTAGGGGAAACTCAAGATTACATCTAGAGTAATCTTGAGGGGAGACTAGTAGTTGGCCTTATTATTATTCAAATCTTTGTTATTATTATTATTAACTTCCTATACTGTACGAAGTACCCAAATGTAGTTCTTTGGGTTCGACCAGATTTTGGTGTCCGTGTCCTACCAGGACCAAAATTAAGTAGGTCCCCCCCCCCCCCCCGTTCAAAATTTAAAAAAAAAATCAAAATTCTGTGTTCTTGTATTCCTTCTATCCCCCCCCCCCCCTTCCGTCTCATTCCATAAATTTTCAAATCTGTATAATCAGGAGAAGGCATGATATTCTGCATATTTTATTAAAATTAACACAGCAGCACAATTTTTTTAAATGTTTTATTACATTTTTTAAAATGTATTTTTTTTATTTTTTAAATTTTTTTAAATGTTTCATCACAATTTTTTCACCCAACGCGATTATAAAATGCGATTTAGAAAAGAAAACTATTCTCCATAAATTATACTGTATTCAAAAACTTGCAATAAATAAAGAAAATTTTGATTACAAATTTATGTGTTTTATATTTTTCAATATAATTATTTTTTGTCCGGGTTCTGCAGTACATTAATTTCGTGGCTTTGCGGGTCGTATATTATGCTGCATGGGGACTACAGTTTATATAAGCAGCTATGTACACACTTTTGTCTGTTTAATTAGATGGACCTCCCCTTCTCACTGCCACTACACTCCCATAGTACTGTATCGATTTACAATTAACGCAATTAATTCGTATCTGTGTCGTATATGATGCGCATGTCTCCTCATTAGTCTAGTTGGCTCGCTACCTCCGACCAGCAACAATATAAGACTGCTACTGTTTGTTCTATTTCGGGAAAATTTTGGCACGTGGTATGGAAATATTTATTATTTATGTTGTGATGCTAGTAGTGACAAGACAGTGGCCGCTATGATTAATGAAAGCGTGGAATTTCATCCCAGTAAACACAGGGTGTCAAAAATGTATTGGACCGGGACTTTAGAGTGTTGGCACAGTATTGGTCCAACAATCTCAGCACTGGACCAACACTGGACAGACAGAGTTGTGTTTACTGGGATGGAAATACGTAGATAATGATATTATCAGGGAACTGTTCCCTGATATTATCATATAGTGGGAAAATTTGCTCTATATTTTATTGAGATCTACGTTCAGAAACCTACAGATCACTTGCTATGTATTTACGAGTCAGACACTAGCTTCGGGACTATAGTATTTCAATTAATTACCATACCTTTTGTTGTATAAAAAACCTGTAATGTTTTTTTTTTTTTTTTTTTTTTAATATAATATATCCCAAAAATATTAAACTCAATCATTTTTTTTTTTTTTTTTCAATATAATATCATTGTACACTCGTCGCCTCAAAAAATTTCCCTTTGCAGTCTTGTTAATCTCCATACTTCGTATTAAGAATAACATCTATAGTGCATGGTGATTAACAAGGCAGCACGTTGAAAATTTTCCAAGTTGACGAGTGTACAACAAAATAATTGTTCGATGTCAAGAGTATCAAGAATGGGACTAGGAAAAGACTAGAGGCTCTGTCAGTTGTCCCTTGCTGTGAAAAGCCATGAATTTCGCAAAATTCGCACACATGGAAATCAGCTTACTCAAGATCCAATGTTCTGGATTCTGTATCGAAGAAAAATAATAATGAAATTGAGTTTCTCACTTGTCATATTAGACAATAATTTATTGATAGAGTAAAATGTGTTTTCTTTTCATTAATTCATATAAAACAAATTAATTTCCTTGTTAAATTTGTGATGTTTGTGTAAATGTGTATAATAAAAAAGCTGTAAAATCGAAGTTAATTTATTTTTTATTGAAGTTGTTTTTCGTTTTATGTAAAGAATACGTGACATATCATAATCTTGAATGAATAATGATGCTATATTTTTATTTAAAAACACCAACCCAAGACAGCTGCTAGAAAAACCTCTTCTGAAGGAAGCGATTTAAATCTCGTTTATGATGCGAACTTGACAAGCAGGAATACAGCCGGCCTCTATGTGTATTCAGTCGTGCAGGAGGGATCGAGACACAGTCGGTCTACCAGGGTGGCTCCTGTTCACCAAACAAGGGTATAGAGGTAGGTTCCAAATGGTGAACATTCATTTGGGTCTAAGACGTAGGGGCCGTGAGGGCGTGATGTTAGATGTTCCTGGGGTCGATTCCGTCCTACCTAGGTATCGAAGTACCTTGCACCCAGCATCATTATTGAGTCACGTGGCTAGGGGGACTTCATCAGCTGCTTGGATCTGTAGCAATGTGCGAGCGAGGGGAGAGGGGAAGACGCAGCAGCATCGAGGGGGTGTTGGAAAGTTGGAAACACAAGTTCGGCGGCGCATGCGCGTTTTAAATTTTGTCATCCTTTTCTTCTTCAGTGCAGAGTTGGAAGCTGTGGGAAGCACACGAATGTATCTTTCTTTGTGAATAATCATTGTTTTATTTGTTATTAATTTTATTTGGCTTATTGTTTAGTAATTAAGTTAATATACTAGTTATTTGTGCACGTTCGGCTCCGCGCGCTCGTGTGTACACTAAGCTGAGCGTATCGATCAATGAAACTGGTCCATGCTCACCCGCTCGCAGCATCCGTAGTAGCAAGAGTGATGCTGTGAGGTCATAATGTCTCTCAGACGCAGTGCCTCCCCGCCCTCAAGGGCTAAGGGACTGAGCCTCGTGTTCAACAGGAGCAGGTCAAGCATCGACTCTTGGAATGACAGGTCACCTGTCAAATCACCCAAACCTTTGTTGCCATTTTGGTGAGTTTTTACAGCAGGGTATTATTGTGTAAAAAAAAATGACAGCCCTTTAAAAAAAATCAATATTTTTTTTATTAATTTTTTGTTAAAAAATATTCTTGAAATTGCTTTCCAGAAAGCTATCATACTTCTTTATTATTGTTTTTTTAATGAATGTGATGAAAATTTCAGGGATGCGTTGTTCTTGATTGACCTAATTTTGCGCAAGCGTGGGTTGTTGTGAAGAATTATTGCGTAACAGAGTGTCTGAGGAAACAATTGCATCCCTTGCCAAGTACATGACGTCTTCCTTTATATTGTTAATTAATTTTAACTTTGACTGAAATCGTAAGGATTCTTTCATAACTTTGTTATTGACCCCTACCAGACCTATATACTCTTGCCTATAACTTTATTGCCGAAAGTATAACCAAGAACCACGGTCCCTAGACGTTCATACTGTTTGAGTCTTTGGTGTCTGTCTATAAGTATGTAAAAGTATGCAAATTATATTGTATTGTATACAATGACTTAATTGTATACTACAGTTAATTGTTGGTATCGTCAATTCTATTCTATCGTCAATGAGTTCAAATACGTACACAATAAGTTAGAAAAGCATTCACAGTTTATTTCTAATTTTTAAGAAAACTGTCTTTTGTCGTATTATGTACAGCCAGTAGAGAAATAAATAATAAAATATATCGAAACATTATTTCAAATAATTTCATAAACTATACCGTACCTAAAATAATTCTGCAATAAAAATTAAATCTTCTTCGAATGACACTCGCAAAGCTCTGAAATTGGGTCATAATGAAACTTTTTATATGTCTCTAAATTGTCTCCCAATGGCCCTAGCCTATACAAAAACTGTATAATTAGCGCAAGAGTTTTCTTTGTGAGGCAAGCCAAGAGCCTCGCTAGCTCGATTCTTCTTTTTTAATTCGCACACAATGCGAGACACATTTCAACTTGACACTCGGTCCACACGTTAATTTTGTATACTCAGCTAGACAGTGGAATGTGTGAAACTATTTTCTTAAATCGATGTGCAGATTTTTAACGTAGTAGTAAGACTAAAGACCCTCGAACTATTAAAACAACTCATGTCAATCACAGTCAGAACAAAGAAGTAATTTACGTGCACTCAGAAATAATTATTTAATCTTAGCTGGACAATGAGAGAGTGGCTTTGAAGATAGCTTATTTTAATAATGTGTCATCCGTACTATACGATTACATTCATATTGATCATTACGCTAATAATAAACAGACAGTGGAGACTGGCATGCAGCGAAGTATCTCTCGTATTTTTAAGACTGAAACACAAATGTGGTATTGTTTTAACGAATTGAAAAGAAAAAAAGTGCTTGAAGGTGGATTGCAATTAAAAGTTTAATTAAAAAGTTGTATGTTTGATTAGGTCTCGATCGAATTACTTTTAAATTAGATTGCAATGTGCTTGGTATATGCTCTAAATTATTTTTATTTATTTGTATTCAGGAATTATCTGTCCAAGTTTTAAATTACTTTATTTTTGCACAGTTCCATCAACGCCATTTTTGCACAGTACCATCAACGCCGGTGAAAAAATTTATTGAACGAGAGCAATAATTTACTAGGTGACATTTTACGTCCAAAGTTGCTATTCTGAATGTAATAATTCACTGGCAATGTTATCTTATAGAGCAGCAGTCCCCTTGAGATCTGCTCTGTGTATACTGCAGTATGCGAATATCGGTCCATCCCTCGGGACCGAGTTGCTGATTGCGTGAGTGCCGACTGCCCGTGTTCGCTGGCAATTAACCGTCGGCCTGCCTGCCGCTGTAGCTGGAGCGCGGCTGGGGCGTGGAGAAGAGTAGTCTGCAAATAACACTAGAGCGAACTCGTCTTCACTGTAAGGATCAAATTTGTGTTACAAACAACGGTTTTCTGGTTGGAAGTTTCTGACAAGGAGATAGATTCTTCTGAATGCCATTTCAGTAAAAGATAATAATTATAAGAGCACACACTGACATTGGGACGGTTATAGTATATTATACACGACTTGTATACAAGGTTAAAAATATTTTATCGGCCCACTCAAGATTTTGACGAAACCCTGATGAGTGTCCACTCTTTGAGTTCAAATCTTCTAAAAACAAAATCTGAGATTACGAGATTGCCCCCCCTCCCCCTTCCCACAATTTTCACATTGCATAGAACGAGACGGCATACATGACCAAAAACCAAAATTTGTCAATTGCTTCAAAATATTAGAACAGGTAATTTATAAAATGATGAAGAGTAAAATGATAGGTGTTATTCAATATTTGTCTACGCGGTCTCTCTTAATAATATTATGCATGCAAGTAGGTCCCGTACCGAATCAGCTATTGACAGGCAGGTTTCTTTATTGCTCGGGTAGTGTCTCATCTTTTCTCAAGCCGCGCGTGCTACCACTTCCGGTGTCTCTTCTGACTTGAAGCTCATCCGATAGAGTGGTTTCTCACAGCCACTCTGGAAACCAGGAGAGAAAAAGACATTTTTAGATCAACGTTGACACTCGTCCAGCAGGACAGCTGCTCGTCACCGACAAGTTACGTAAAAGTTTCGGAGCCAATTCCCTCCGGTCATGTTACGTGAAATTAGAAGCAGACTGACCATATTCATATATAGCCAATAATTAATATGGCAAATGTCAAGTGCTCTGCTGGTCTAGACTTGGCAATAAGGGGATAGTAGGGAAATTAATACATGATAAAATGGTTGCTATAACCCATTTTCTATTTTACATAATTAATATATTAAAGCAGCTGTGCCATAGTTTCATATATATAGCTCTATTATATAATACCTTCCACCCAGAGTGGCGTAGTAAAGACAATTTGGGCTACTTTAATCCCCCCCCCCCCCTCTAAAGGTTGCCGTGGTACAGGGAAAATATATGAACCGAGGATGGGTCCACCTAAAGATGAATCCCCCCATCCACTTCTAAACTTAGAGAACCCACCCTCCCGGGGGAAGCTGTGTGTCCAGCTATATATATTACATGGTCCAGCTAATTGTCATCATGTTGGGGTGGTTAACAATCAAATTCCCTCACAGCCCATGGTGAAGTATGACGACTGCTGTCTGCATGTCCACGTCGATTGTTGGCTCACACGTGCGGGACACATGCAGCAGCAGGGCGGCGGCTTGTACTTGTTTACTGCGGTCTACTGGAGGGTGTGGTCTTCACTAATCAGTCACGTGACAACCACCTGCTGTCATGCGAAATCTGACACTATCAAATACCACGTACATTCAACCGTGTAATTCCGTTAATGAGGTACAGAGTACTTTGTAAGTGCGAGTAATCCGCAATACGTGCGTTTATCGCGTGAATTGAAGGGTACTTTGGCATGTTTAGTTCTTGTTTTGATGTTTTTCGTGAATACTTTTTGACTCTGAATATACAAAATATATATTATTATATACAGCAAACTATTCCTTTCTTATATATTAGTGCGCAGTCATCAGGTCTCTGAAACATTTTTCATTAAAACTTATGATTCCCTTCAGTTCTCGCTATTACATTGCTACATTTTCCATGATGCATATATTAATCGCCTAACGAAATAGCAAAATTAAAATTCCCGATTTCCCGTATATCATCCCTCGTCTGGAATAATGAGGTATCTGCTTACCACGATTTTGTTGCAATAATGAGTTATAATATATCTGCTATTTCTGGAAAGCGCAATTATGAGCTGTAAATCGGTATAAAATTAAGCTAATTGTTTCGCTCATTATTCCGGACGAGGGATGGATTACTATAAATATCCTATGATAGCATTTACATGGCATCACTGTATTATGTATAAGTTTCAAAGCTTTGTGGTGCATGGTTGTGATATCTTGTTTTCATTGTTTCCGAGTGACAATGGTTGATTACCCAGACAGAGAGGCATGGTAAAGTGTGTTTTAGATTCACAGCCGGGAGTGTAACGAGTCCTATCTTTAGCCACCTCTAATTTTTATGGCCCATTCACGCGGGTGCTGATTACATTAGACGATATGACTGCAACCAGAGACAAATCGCAGCAGAGTACCAAAGACTTCTACACTACAAGAAGTCTGGTGTGATATATAGGACCATATTTTTATGATGAAAAAGCTATATACTGTGCATAATGAAGTGCATGCAGCAGTAACGCATTTTGGAATCAAAAAACGAAAATGATCCTTCCATAATGCGTGCATCGAGGCTTGAATTCCTAATAATTTTTTTTTGGAATTTGCAATGTGTGCATAACAGTATATAGTAAATAGTAAATAGACGACTTTGTATTTTGCATGCTTATTAACAAGTTCATCAACTATACATATAATTATAAACGGTATATGTATGAGGTATAGATTTCGAAAATTTAAATAAAATGAAATATATACCTAATTTATGTTTATGTGAGAAACGTTTTCTCAGTCAAAATGCAGCAGTTTTATTTTTGCCTTCCGTTTAGTGTAGAGAGAAGTTTCTACCATGGAGAATACACTGCAATGCAGTGAACAAGTGGATGTGTAAATTATTGTTGATAATGTGGAGACAGTTAGGTACCAACATCAATGACCATTGCTTGACGTCTATATTAATGATGTCGCTCACTTTAAATTGGTATGTTATGAATTGATGAGCATGATGACGTCAGGTGAAACTATAGGGACAAGGGACAATAACAAGCAATGGACGACCGCGGAAGTACGATTTTTTAATGAATATTAGTTATATTTTAGCATAAAAAGTTGTGTTTGGACCAAGATTTTTGGAATTTCGTGACTATATACTTCTTTTGGAAACTATAATAATTTATTATATCAGTGACGTCACTTTTTAATATAAAGTATAAATCTTGTGTTCTATTGTAATGTTTTTCTATAATGTATGTTTCTAGTGCTGTTAATATGTACACTTTCTGTGTTTAATAAAAGACTACTAATAAATCTTATAGCTTTTCGTTGAAAAGATGTTATGTCCCGTTCATTTGGATAGAGGGTACAGTATCTTGAGGGTGATTCTCAAGTACCTCAAGATGGTGCCTGTCGTAGTAGAGACCACAGAGACCAGGCGAGCGTTATTTCTGTGCGAGGTGGCCGTGAGCCAGTGACATCGGCGTAGAGCTACAGCCAGACGAATCCGAGCAGCTACAGTGACATTATGGGAGAGCATTCGCCCCGTCGGCAATTAAAGGGCGAGGAGCATTTTGGCTACCTCTGAAAGATCGTCCTCATTGATCCGCCCTCTAGAAGTGCAGACCCTAACTGCGGCTGATGCGTCGCACTGTCGCTCCGTGACGTCAACACAATATGACGTCACGCGGTCCCAGCATCACAATGCTTGCTTACGAGAGGAAAAGATCAGATCAAAGTTCAGACTCTGCCGGCTTCTTATAAATCGTGGGGGTGTAAGCCGAGAGACTTATTATAGCAGTTTATTTTGATTTATTGTACTTTTTTTATTACTTCAGTTTTATCGACATGTTGAATATTTGACAGTACCGTCATATCTTTAAAAGTCTAAAGATACCTCAACAGTATTTTATGATTTATGTAATTTTCCATAGATGCAACTGTATTTTGATTACCGACTTGGTCATAAGTCATAATATACATTGCAATATACTGTATTATATTTATATATTTATCAAACTGTATAGAAACTGCATGCACATTCCATGGCAAACAAGTCGATTTTAACTTGTCATGCAGACACATGATTTTTTGTTGATTGGATGTTGTTGCACATTTTATGTGCCTGAATCTATTAATATACAATAAATAATCATAACTCAAAAACCGTCATAATAGAACAACCGTAGACTTAAGAACAACACAGTTAAGTGAATGCAAACATGACAAAATTCTAACACAAGCATGACATTATTATTATACATAAACAACAATTTAATGTGGTATGTATATTTCCCGCTTCTATAGTTGGTGTTTAAAATAGACTTAATTTGTGTTATAAAATGTTATCATGTATATAGAACGTAAACAGTTGATAAGACGCTCCATCATGTTGACATAATAGTAATTCTTTTGTTACATAACGAGAGGCTGTGATCCCGTGTAATATTTTGATTGCGATAACGTGTCGTCTACCTCTGTTTGAGTGTTACATGATGACTTCCAACCAAAATCCCTCAATCGTTACCGCTTCGCGTCAAATTACAGCACTCGGTGCTCGGTTGATTTGGATCTCGAAAACGGACCGCTTGATTGTAGTGAGACTTGCAGGAGATTTTAAGCTCGCATCAATAGTTGTCTTAATTTTTTTAAAAGTTGGGTTGTTCTGATCAGTTTTGTAAAAAATTGAGGTAGAAGTTTACCTTATGGACGGACACCGGAAGTGGAGCTAGCTGTTATGAGAAAACCGCCCCCTTGAATTTACCTAAATTTTGAGCGATTTTGAGCGTTTAAGTTTTAAAACACACGAATTTTTAAAATTTATTTCATTTGATTCGGTCTGAATAGAAATTTTTGATAAACTTTTGACTGGATTAATTGAGGTTAATCGTTAAAGCAATGAATTGTCACCGGAGAGATCGGTGATAAAATTTACCGTCTCGAACCCCGCTCCTCGTGTTTACGTGTCTCCCTGCATGCGTGAGGCTACTACGTCTCTGTTCGGTCCCTGCCGAGGCTCGCTCGCGGTCCGCGCCAAGAATAGCAACAGCACGTACAACAGTGGGGCGCACGACAGGCGACTGTTAGACTGCTGCAGCACTGGCTGCACACAGGTTTCCACTTAAAACGTGCTTTATGGATCTTCAAAATGAGTACTTACATGCTTAGTTTTGCATGAAACAACAAGTAAAATTTATTTACTACTAATTTACGTCCAATATAAATAATAATTTACAGCCTTTCTTACTAATATTTCCACATGGAAATTTAAATACATTAAATACACTATATACAATATTGTGTTTCCATACAGTATGCTGTACAGGAGTAGTGTATACATTATGTTTATGTGCATCCCGTAGAGAGAAAATCAGTTCATAAACCGTTTTTCTGATTTTCTGTAAAATGCCTCAACAGCTTTAAACTTCCCCTAAATTACTTCAGCAGGATTTTCCCCCAGTAATCCTGACGAACACCACTAGAAGGTGTGTGCAACACTTCTCCATCGTGTGTCTCCATCGGCAGCTGCAGCAGGATGCACGCATAAAAACGTCAGCCGGCGACGGGAGGCACTCGAGACTCGGTCTTTTTTCAAGTATTTATTTATTTTAAAGTTATTTACGGATTGTCTCGGAGTCTTCATATCGTTGTTTTGTTAATGGGCCATGTATGACGAGTAGTCGTATATACCCCACCGGCACTGATTTGTTTGAAGCAAAAATAAACTTAAAAAATATCTTCCCATGCAAGACTAGACTATATAAAATAAAAATAAACAAATTTTGTAATAAGTTTTTGTGGTTACGGCATTTTTTTTCTCAGCTTGTTTGCAAACATTGGTCTGCGAGAAATGCTGACATTTTTGTCAGCACAGCTCGTGCAAGTGGTTGGCGAGGGCGGACAAAGCGTTACTGCATAGGAACGTCTGCTCCCCATTGCGGCATTGCGCTGTTCTCTGTTAATCGCCGGACCAGTAGAATAGAAAAAAGAGTATTCTGTACCTCCATGACAGTTAAGTAGTTTGCGCGCAAATGTGGGGACAGTATTATTGTACTGTAAGAGTAACCTCTGTAGGTACGGACCATTCATTCGGTTACATTCACCTTCATGAACAGTTGAGTAAATTAAATAAAATTTGTAGACATCTTTATGTTTTGAGTTACTTTAGTTCACAGAAGACATAGAATATTTTTGTTGGTCCATTCTTTTTGTGTGTTAAATTGCCTGGGTGGCCAAGGTGAAATATGCTGCTAGAAATAACCCACCTCAGCGGCGTGGGCGGGACACTGGTCGTTATTCAGGCAGACAGCTGCTCGGGTGTCACTCGGGACTAAAAGACGGACACGCCCCACGACGGTGCAAGCTTAGCTTCCGGTCGGGCCCGCAGCACAGATGCAAAATGTATAAGATTGGCACAGGAAGTACCAGATTTCAGATTATTGTTTCCTTTGTACTGCCTAGGCAGAGGTATAAGCGGACGCAACTGAGTTTCTAAAAACCTTTTTGTATCCCACGCTGCAATTTTGAAAATTGTCTAGAAAATTTCAAGTGACGTCATCCGCATGAAATTTCTCACTCTCAAATCGTATTATATACCAGGAATTTCCATACTATATAGTAAGCTGATTTACGTGTTTTTGTCTATTTAAAGAAAAGAAGTGCAGCCTGCACTCAGTAATAACACTCAGCTATGTCAGTACAATTGATACAACGAGAGGTCACTCGTCAGTTGTGCCTTGTTCTCGTTACTGTGTACAATAAAGCAGCTGGAGGCAATAAGTCTCCACAACGCTAAATTAATTCCCTGTATAGACTACGATCCGCTCCTCTCGCGAACACTTGACAACATAACAGACGTGTGGACAGTGCCACGGAAAGGATTAGGTTGCTGTGTGGTGGCCTACCGCAAGTGTGGTGCAATGTACTTATACTGGAGGCTTGCAAGCTCCGAACTCGTTGTTTACCGAGCAAGGTCTGTCATGTATACAATGCCGGTAGCTTTGCAGACTAAATTTACAGCCGCGCTGTGTTTGCATTTGATATCGCGAGTTCAAAGATATTGTATTGTTTGACGACCGCTTCATTGTCTTTGTTATATACTAACAGGATAAAAATTACTATTTTGTAACAGTGGTATAATGTATATATTTATGCACTCATCGCGTTGCATCACGCCCTTTACGCTCCTTTTAAAGTTTAGTTATCTATGGATCGATTAGTAACCCACGTTGAGTTCCATGCATTAGGCTTTAGGAATATAAAAACCTATAAGCGAGTTCACAGGTCAGCGTGTGAACGCACATGCAGCGAGAGTGAGCGTGTTACGATCGTCAGCGAAGATAGTGGTATGCAAATTAGCCTAACGTTGTTGTTTGTGTTGCAGCACGAGTCCCAGCCACCTGGAGGACATCACGCTCGACATGGACCCCTCGGACACCATCAGTCCCTGTGAGTACACCAGTCGGGGGGTAATGTATTGATGGGGGAGGGGTCATCATGCCAGCCAGACTTGTATGTTAGATCCCTCGGATGCCATCAGTTTTAAAAATAAATAACCTGGAAGGAGGGGGTAAATTAGAATCATAAAGACAATTGAAAAGGTTAAATAGGACAACTCAGTACCACCGGATCCTAAAATGTTTGAAATAAGAGTAAAGACTGTACTTGAAAATATTAAACAGTGGGAACACGCAAAAACGTAAAATGTACTTCTTTTGAATACTGCATGGACACAAGATTTTGAAATTTATGTCATGTATTCCGTATCAGCAAAGACTTCGAAGGCCTTCGTCTGAAGGTGGGAATCATATAAGAGGAACGCATGGTGATGCTACCAAATGTCCGTGCATCAAAATATCATACCTGGTTCGAGTGGTGACACCATCATCGGGAAGGAGAGGAATTAACTTGTTTTCCTGCTGGACGATCAAAACTGGGCGTGTAGATACTTTTAGCGTGTTACCCCTGCGTGCTGATAACCCGCAATGCAGCCGTAACGAGCGTGTGGTATCAGAGACGGCAAAAAAACATTTATTAAACGTGACTCAAAAATGTTATAGTAATTACTAATTTGCAGACATAAATTGCAAAAGTTTTTGAGTGAAAATCGATTTCCTCAGTTGTCATTTACTGAAGCATTGCGGAAAATGTAAAAAATTCAGCAGACGTTTAATTAATGAATTTCTCGAACCAGAGCAAACTGAACCTCTATAACATTACGTTTTTACTACATTTGCATGGTTTTCGTGTATAGCCTTCGTTTGCTCTCTCTCTCTCTCTCTCTCTCTCTCTCTCTCTCTCTCTCTCTCTCTCTCTCTCTCTCTCTCTCTCTGTATGTATGTATGTTGTGTAAACACGAAGCAGTAACACAGTACGTTCCGTTCATTACGCTAGTTTTATTATGACACGCTCTTGATAAACCTAGCAAAGAAGATCGCTCAGCGTATAAACAGACTCGCGTTTATTTCGCTAACTTCTTCTACTGCTGGTGGTTTGTGAAGGCCGGCAGTTGGAGCAATGACGCGTGTTAATCATCCCGCTGCTCGTATCGCCACGCCCCCGCATTTAACTCGTCCGGTGGAGAAAAAGGCATAAGTCCCGTGGTGGTTGCCGCCAAGTTGCTGCATGAGTTCAAAACGTTCCGCTTCTATCTCCGTTCCCCGTGGCATACTTTTTTTAGTGCTACATTTGGAAAGTACTTGCTTAATTCCTTCTCAATTACATACAAGGATACGCGGAATAAACCGCAGACTACTCCAGGCTGCTTTGTGTCCTCGTCGCTAACTGCTCCATCAACACAGATGCTGATGGTGGTGGGGTGTTCATAAAAATCTTGACCCCAAACAGTTGGAATATTTTTTTCTTTTAACCATATATTATTTTATCAGTATATAGCAGTGCATGCTCCAAAATATCCATTAAAAAAAGTCATGACCCTTAACTTTTCTTTTACATTTACTGTTTTATCAATTTGTGATAAAGTTCCATCAAAAGTATATCATTATTGTTTGCTTTAATTGTAAGTCTCTGTCGGTAAATTGCTGTGCCGAAAGTCATTAACTTAAGGGGTAGGACATAAAAAAAAATGATTACAAAATAAGTAAGAGAAGACAATAAACGTTCGACACGGTAATAGTACGTGAAGTATTGAAGCAAGTTATAATTAGACTAGATACTATTGGGGTGAACTCCCATCCGGAGCTCTGTAATTAATTAGTGCACTCTAGTGAGCGCCGCCCTAAACCTAAAACCACACCGAGATGGATTTCCTAGACCGTGTTTTACTAATCAACCGCATCGTTCGTATACCTTGATTTGTAACCGAGTTAATACCTCAACTTAAAATACTTGCTGAGAATTTGTCACGAACACTCACTCCATATGTAGGTGAATTAATCACATGCTTCAGACGGACGGGTTTTTTAAACGACGAGACTATAATTATAGACTACTAGATTCTTTAGATTCTTCATTTTCGATGCAGTCCATTGAATTATTGCATCGTAGGAAATGCAGCCTCTTGTATATCTTCCCCCTACATCGCTGTGATCTGATGAATAGGAAACATGATCGGTTTATGCGATTCTCCTCGTATGTGCATCCCCGTCCGCTGGCCCTATATATAATTATATTGTAGTTATTATCTGGCAGGAGGGACGCTCTATCAGTTCGAAGTCCGACGACAAAAAGAGGGTGACTCACTCTTACTTGGCAGGCAGCTACGTGCTGAAACTACAAACACCGCGGGTACCACCGCGTGCAGTACATCTCTAGCATGACACAAACTTTGTCACTAGTTACTGACTCACTTGGTGCTTTGAAGAAATTTGCCTTTGAAACGTACAAGGAAAATGTCAAAGTATTTCTCATGTTAGGCTCTTGGTTATAACAGAGTACCTTTGTTTACATGATACGTATTAGATAAATGCGTCTTCAAAACCGTTTTCATCGACTGAATTTTCGATTCCTATGGATATGCTTGAAACAAGCGTCGTGAATAATTAACATGAGTCTTTAATACGGATCCATTAAGTACGTGTTCGTCTAATACGGATTAGACAACTTGCATGTAAACAGACTGCTAGATGCTAGATAAAGTTTTTTTTTACAGCCTTGGCTAAAACATCCTGATATGCGTCTATTTCAAATAACATGGCAGCTCTGCAATGATCTTTAATTGAAAACCAGCGTAGGCTTAAAATAGATCCTCATAAATCTCTATGACGTTAATTCTTAATTAAAATCGTCGTTTAACGCGAATAGAAGTACAAGTACGGAGTTCCTTGCACGTAAGTCGCTAATTGAGATAGTTTCGTTTTTCTGCACTAGGTTCGAGTCGTTCTGACAACTGGAACGCAAACCTTCATACATAACAAACAATTTAGCTGGCTCAGAGTTCGCTGGAAGATCATTGCGAGGCCACAGTAGCGAACAATCCCATCACAGAGCGCTCGTGGCTGCCCGCAGTCGAGTAATGATGATCGCCGCGCCCACCGCAGCACAATGAAGCGTTTAATGTAATCTTCCGGACCATTGAACAAGGAGGAGTATCTCCCGTCAATTATTATTTATTGCTTAGGAGCGGCCAGCTATTAATATATATCCAGGCTAATAGATTACTATTAGCTCGTCAAAACCCAATATTAGCATAGTGAGGCCTATCATAAGTCATGGTTAATATGTTAATGTAAAGCCCCGATGTTTACAACATAAGAAAATAGTATTAATATTATGATATAATTGTCAATTATTCAAATTGTTCAGAGAGGAAAATAATATTAAAAGCAATAAATATAATCGATTGTTATTATTTATATATAAGTTGTTTTCGTCTTTCGCAATATCTAAAATATATATAGAACCATGTTGTACACATACAACAAAGAATTAACATATTAATTCTTTACATACAACCTGGAAAAAAAAAAAAAAACTGGCAATTATTTGGGCAGTACACAACTCAAGGTTTTCTATTCAAATTAATATGTAATAAAAAAGTTGATGCAGATTTTGGATCCTCAATGAATTGTGAAGCTAACATGGTTAACCGGTTGCAGACTCGGACACGCTGCAGTCGCCGGCCATCCAGGCGTCCACATCCATGTGCGGCCGCACGGTCAAGGAGTACGAGGAGCAACTACGCGTCCTCAAGAAGGAGAACTTCAACCTCAAGCTGCGCATCTACTTCTTGGAGGAGCGCATGACGCGCCGTCCTGGACCTGCGGGGGACGCCGAGGAGGACGCTGAGCGCAAGCTGATTGAACTCAAGGTCAGTCCTAGGTCATTGGACAGCAAAACTTAACCAATTGCATGAGATTTTAATTTCAATTTGGGATTAAAAACAAATAAACATAAGGTAAAATAATAATAATAATAAAATTTTATTCATACAGTAAGGGATTTTTTTTTTATTTAAATTTATTGGGGTACTTACACTTCTAATTATGTGATGATGGCATGCGCTCCAGTAAGTTTTTAATAGTAAAAATATTGAATAATTATATTCAATACAAAATAAATAGAAGTGCAGAACTGCAACCCATGTGGTGTGAAGCTGGTGATAGCATTTTGATGTTCTTTATGCTTTTTGGTACTGTAAATTAAATTATTAATTTGATTTCCTATAGTAGCATCTATTGTGCCATGGTCCATGGTCTACAATTTTACTAAAACAATGCACCTTTACTGTATATTCTTACTCACACGAAAAAAAAAATATTTAAATAAAATATCTTATTGAATACATACAAAATTGAAATCGAAATACATAGTAAACAGAAAAGATAATTTTACATATATTGTGCAGCCTACATGGTATGAAATTTTTGATTGCAGAATTATGTCACTGTGATTTCTTTCAGGTTTTTTAGAGCCTGAGAACTATTTTTAAAAAATTAATGGAAGTACAGAGAGAGGCATCAATAGGCATCACTTCTTAATAAATAGGACCAAGAAGGGTGTGGGTTCAAACCTGATTTTGCCTAACATTTTAGTAATACTGTACTTGCTGGCCTCTAAAAAATTCATAGTGACATAACTTGGCAACCTCTATTTATTTCTGCAATACAGTATATTATTTATTTGTTGTTGTTCATTAGCACTTAGGCTTTCAAACAAGATCATGGATTTACGTATATTGTCCACAGGTTGAGTTGGAGAGTCTTCGTCGGGAGATGAAGAGCAAGCAGCTGCTGTTGGCACAGGCCGGCAAGGCGATTGAGCTGATGGAGGAGCAACACTCGTCTGAGCTCCAGAAGCTGCGCCGCGACATGTCTGCCCTCGAGGCTCGGTTCAGACACCCCCAGCGCCACGTTGAGCCTCTCGACAACTCCATGCAGCTGTACGTGGACGCCTTCAACGTACGCCACTCTCTGCTGGTGCCCTCGACCGTCAAGCCCGAGTCTGAACCAGCCAAGCAGGTCAGTATAGAGAGGAGAACTTATCAGAATAATTTCTGAAACAGTCGACATTGGCAAGTATTCATAACAAGATTTAGCATGCATTTTAACTTGGTAAATTTTTTGTAGTAAAACTTGATATCAAATTTAAGATTTAAATCGACTGCTCAAAACAATGTGCTAGAAACTTCAAGGCTAAAATCTATGCCAACTTCTTTGTTAATATGTACCCTCTAAAGCTGGAGTGGCTAAATTTAAATTAAGTACAAAAAGTGTTCTAATCAGGTTGTACAAATAGATCTCATAATTGCATGGGGTGTTAGTGATATTGCATTCATGTTTGGACTCAATAATGGTCAGTTAATAACAGATTTGGTATTATACTTTTTCTTTGTCTCACCAAATATATATAATACAGTATACGGTACATAATAGTACATATTATAAAAATTGTAGCCAGGCTGAAAGTAACATGAATATAACAAAAGACTGTTCATAAAAAATAAATATGTAGAGGATAGAGCTGTCATCTCTGACGACTGAAGATAAGAAACTGACCTTTTAGAAAGTGGATACAGTATATTTTTACTAGTCTCTAAATTTTCTCTATTCTGCTTTTTTGTTATTTTTACTGCAAGATTGTATTGAAGGTAACATTAATGTCAGAACCAAAAAGGTGTATCCCTCTCCTTATGGAACTTGTATGCTATTCAGGGGTACACCTTTTTGAATCCAATAGTAGATTATAAATAATATTCTGTTGTAAGCAGGAGCGTGAGGAAGCTGATGACTCGGAGGTGGCGGAGCTTCACCGTCAGCTGCAGCAGTGCCTGGAAGAGCTGGAGGCGTGCCGTGAGCGAGAGAGGCAGCTGGCAGACACCCTCGAGTCCAAGGAGCCGCAGATTCAGATCAAGGTCTGTCCTTGCACTTTGTTATTTACGTCACTGAAATTTACCAACTCATTTGTCCTCCCAAGCCCTGCCATTCTCAAAGATCAAACCTCATTTTTAATTAACTTCTATTTTTTTTTTCAATTTTTATTTGTTGGACTCCAAGTTCTTCATAAACTAACATCCTGAAAAATAATAAAATGTCAAGCCTTTTTTTCAAAAATACAGTAGATCTCATATTTTCTTAGCACTTTTACAATATAGTTCTTGAACTTTGTATCCTATGGAGGTAACATTTCTCAAATTTTTCTTACCGACTGTATTCTTGAACATAAATATTTTACCTCTTTTTTAGATTTTTAGCAACTTGAGTTTCAGGACTACAGTAGTTCTTATATACTCCATTACTGTTTTTCTACAACCTATTTATTTATTTATATACTTATTTATTTTTACAGGTACAGGAGCTTTGTCATAAGGACGCCCAGCTAGAGGAGCAGCGGCGCATCATTGTGGAGATCCAGATCCGACTGGACGAGAAGCAGAAACAACTGGAGGCTCTGCGTCAGTCCCTCGAAGTTAGTCAAGCCACCGCAACCAGACTAGAGGCGGAGCACACTTCCCTTCGCGAGCAGCTGCAGGAGAGTGAGAAGAAACGCAACAAGGCGTCGGGCGTAGTTCAGGGTCTGATGGCCAAGACCAAGCTACTGACTGACGAGCTGCGGGAAGTGAAGGAGCGCCACAGCAAGGCCGAGTGGGAGTCTCGTCAGCAGCCCCCAGACGAGATCGGGGAGATGGTGAACGAAGAGACGGAGGTAAGGCCGGCACCCGGAGCACCCATGAGGAGCAAAGCCTCTGCCAGGTTGAAATACGACATAATACGCCCCCTGTGGCCAGCCAGGCGCATCTAGTGTGATATACAGATAGCTTGGTGATGAGTAGTGAAGCATGCTGGGACTTGACTAGATTTATTAGGAACAACAGGGACTTTGACACAGTGAGATTTCTGTGCGCCAAACTGAAACAAATGGGGAAGACAAAGTGCATGTTAATTCTGTTAGCAGTAAAACTGACCAGTTAACAAAGGAAATGTGTGTGTGTGTGTTTTGCGAAATTACAACCCGGCTTTTTGCAAACTTAAAACAGGCTGTTTATGATTGTGTGTGCTTACTAAAATATTGACTCAAATTTCTATTGCAAGTTGCTATACATTGTCTTTCTCTAACCTTATTTTTTGTATTCTTCATGACCTTAATGTATTTTTAATTAATACATTTTAAATTTTACACATAAAATTGATTTTTAATTTTTATTGATTTGTGAAGAATTTTGTGTTACTGTATAAAATATTATCCTTTTGAACATTTAATAAATGCTTTTTCTTGCTGTTCATTATCATGCAATCTTATTTGTATGACTTGCTGTGTATGATTATGCTAATCTCTATCTATGTTTGTTGTTTGCGTTGCATGATTATGCTATCTTCTATCTATGCTTTGCTTGCATGAATGATTGGTATCTTTATCTTCTAAGTCTGTATTGCATGACAAAATAAATTTCCTTTTCTATTTCTGTTGTTTTTATTTTGCAAGTCCCTGCAAGTGCATGACTGCAGTTACAATCGCATACAAGCAAGATGTGGGCAGGTAGTCACCTTTACTTTCAAATGGTACATAACATGACGCCATATCCCTTGCGGGGTAAGCCAGCAGCATTACATATTACCGAGGTCATCAGTGTCCAAGGCAATCGTTGTCTGCTTTTTAGTAAGATGTTATATTTGGAGTTGTAGGTTATTAAATTTTCTCTATAAATACATATAGTGTTTTAATTCAGTAAGCGGCCACAGATAATTAGGGATACAGTATTGTTGCCTTTTTAAAATTGTTTTGATTGTTAAATTTCAATTATATTATGTACTGTAAAGTCCCTAACATCAACAAGAAAAATATAATTTTATAATGCAGTGTACAAGATGTTGTTTAAAGTTCGTAAATCAAATAATTTTTAACACAACTGTTGTAGGTAACATATTGGCATATTGTTTATTTTTTATTTTTCCTTCACTTTGTTTTTTACGGTATTATGACAGTCTTGATGTAATAATGAGGTGTCACTTTTATTAAGGCAGAGTTGAAATCATTTCAAAAATTAAAATCAGTTTAAATCTTAAGGCAGGTAAGAATAAATCCAATCAGAAATGCAGAATTTTATCTCAATAATCTAAATTGAAATGAACTAATTTTTGAGTGAACCTGTACCTCTAAGATTTTGACCTTCTGTAACTTTTTGATCGGTAAGGCCTTGGTTTATATCCTTTAAATTGAATAATCTGCACGAAGGGTGAAAAAAAATATGTGAATCAATTATTTTTCTTCATTACTCTCTTCTAAGTTTCATGATAAAAAAATGCAAAGTTGCTTGTAAATTTATCTGAACAATTAGCATTAACCAGAGTCCTAATTGAAATTTAGAGAGTGTATGCTGAATATATTTTTCTTTCAAAATTACAAAGGAAAGACATAATACTTGGGATTATTTCTCTGTTTGACAAATTTCTGATTAGTTAAGCAATGACAAAAGGGAATTCATGTTTCATAGTTTATTATTAGTCTTAGGAGTCTAGTCTTTGAACTATATATTAGAGCTTTTTAAATTTGTTCACACTACTGTATATGTAATTATAGACACAATTAATTTGAATTCTTAATCCTTCTCAACCTCATTAAAAAAAATCTTTATTCTTAAATAATTTCCCCCCGTCCACCTTTAAAACCTTAATTGCTATCACGTTGAAACGTAGATCTAGTTTGGACTGGGAACACAAAACAAAATCACCTGACTTGAAGCCTATTGTGTTATACAGCGTCTGTGGGCTGAGCTGGAAGAGCAACGTCATCAGGTGGAACGTCTGGGTCGTGAGAACTCCGCCCTTCTGCGGGAGAAGGCTCAGGTGGAGCAAGGACTACGACAAGAGCTGTCCGACGCCCGCCTTGCCCTCGACCGAGCCCTGCGGCCTGCCTCCGGTATGGGATCAGAGCTAGGAGCCACCGCCAAGATGATGCTCGGACGTCTGGACGAGCTGGCAGCCTTCCTGGCAGCCATGCTGCGACGTCCAGCCATCCTCTCCGGCCTGAGCCAGGCCCACCGTGCCAGTCTGCTGCAGGTGCTGGAGACCAGCTGGGACTCTACTCGCAGAAGGTACTCGCTGTCTCTCACCTGGCAGCCAGACTCGAGCACCGCTCAGCCATCGTGTGCGGGAGACGAGTCGTTGATTCAGCAGATCCAAGCCTTCCTTCAGGGACCGGACAAGGAAGAACTTCTCTCAGAGGTGAGTAACCTTAAATAAAGATGAACTAAGTTTATTGAAAATGCTACTGCATAGTCAGAAATTACATCAATTTTGAGCCTACTTTTGAGACATAGGGGTGTACAATACCTTCATTCAAAAGTTTTTTATTAAACTAATTCTTGTTTACTCAAACACAATTTTGAAAAAAAAACATTGTTATTAAGTACGTGTCTAGGAATAGAATGGATAAGTTAACCTTGATGGTAAACAAATTTACAAACTCAAGTTATAGAACAGTTTAAAATCTCAAAAAAATCTTATATTTAATATTAATTAAGTAAGCGCTATCAACAATATTTCACTTTTTATATTGTTTATTTACTGTATCACATTACTGTAGTGTACTGTATAGATTATAATATTCATAATTCTAGATCTATTCTCCATGATTTTTAAATTCTGTACCGACCTGGAGACTTGAAATTTTTCTTTTTGTTTACATTATATCGGCAACATAGTTTATTAAATTTGTAAAGTTAAGTTGAAGAGTCAATGCTGTGATCCAATGCCTTGATACGAATCATCTTTCTGAAATATAATTTTCTCTTTTCATAATTTGGGATAAATTATCTTTATCAATACTTTTCATACTTTTTTAAGTATAAATTTTTATAATTTTCAGGTTGAGGCCCAACGAGAGCGTAGTGCAGAGCTGTGGCCCGTCAGCATGACTGGAGAGCTCGGGGCTGGTCGAGAGATGCAGCTGATAGCCTGGGAGTCTTCAAAGGCCCATGACGAGGAAGACGAGGAGGAAGGAGGTGGGGCGACGGCCGTGGAGCGTGAGCCCCCTGGCAGCCACAACCAGTCAGAGTCAGAGGCCTGGTCCGAGCCCGACCGCTCCGTCTCCCTGGCACGCATGGGGCTGCCAGAGAGCCTCACGCCTGTCGTGCCGGACAGAAGCTCCCTCGTGTCCCCTGCCTCGTCAGAGGCTGACCTGGTCACCAGGACTCCAGGTGAGATAGTCACGTGACTTGGGCAGAATTTTGTCACTGCATACCAGAAGTCTTCTTCTTCTTTTCTTATACCCATGTTTTGGCGTTGTAACCATTTTACTTCTAGTAAGCCAATAAAGACAGGATTTTTTCTCCTCTCTTCATGTTGCCAGGCAATAAGTTAAGTTCCATTGATATTGCAGAGCATCTCTGAATAATTAACCTCTGTCTTGAGGTTCCATATAACATAATTTACAAATGTCACAATCTTGGATTTTAAATCTCTAAGATATTCATGGCCTGTACCTAATCTGAATTTAGCAGTATCTGTATTTCTATTATATTTATGAAGTAAGGAGTAAAGAATAGCAATAAGCAGCAAGGTCTTACTTATTAAAAAATTATAACAACAGTACCAATGATAGATTTTTTTTTTTTTTTTTTTTTTTTTTTGAGAAATGTGAAATAATTTTACTTTTCTACATTTTTTTAAGAACAACTTTTAATTGTTACTGGGGGCATACATGACCAAAATGTGTCAATTGCCCCAAAATACCAACCAATCAATCAACTTTTAGTTGCTGTTGTAAAGATAAACTTCAAGTAAATTTCTTACTCTCCAATGCTACTTAGAGTGATGTAGAGACTAATTAAATCTGGTTGCTGGCAGGCAAGAGAGCATCCGCCCGTCGTCTGGCCAACCGTCTGCGTGACTCTGAGCAGATCAACGAGGCCCTGCGAGCGGAGCTGGGTGCCTACCAGGTGCTCTACCGCAACAGCCCAGCCAGCCCTCCCTCGCCTGTCACCGAGGTAAGTGTCTGCGTAATTGTTATAAAATAAAAACTTGTTATCACGTAAAGTCAAGGGACCCAGAAAATTAGGTTTACCTTATATCAAGTTTTTCCTATACCTGCAATGCTAACTATTTTTTATGGGACCGCTATCTCCTTTAGTCAAAATAGAGTTTTGCTGAACAACAAGTTATGTAATAACGAGTTTTTACTGTATTGTAATTATTTTTTTGTTTTAATTTTCACTATGAATGTTTTTGAAATCAATGATTTGGTATTGAAAGAAAAAAAAATTACAAACCAATCTTCTTTTACATTGAAAACTAAACCATTTTAAAATAATATTATGTACTTTTGGAAATAGTTCATATAATTATGATAGTGCCTCTTGTGGATATTCAACACATAAAAAAGATAATTAATTGAACAGATGAAGTAATCATAACGACGTGCTTGCAGGCTGGTGACGGCTTCCCGGCTCTGAGCATGCTGCAGGAGATGCAGAGCCAGCGCAGTCGTCTTGAGTCCCTCCTCAAGCAGAACGACGTCATCAGACAACAGCTGGAGAACACACGGCTCTCCTCCGTCAAGGTGGGCCTCATCACACACTTTGTAGCATGTTTCCCTGACGAGAATCCTACTAGCAATACATTGTATAGTAAAAAAGAATATAAAGATTCCCTATCCAGAATTCTTTGTCTCTCTCCCAGTTATTCATTTTTATCTAAATCCTCTACAATTTCTAAATAATCTTATTAAAAGAAAAGGATAGGAATAACCAGCAAGGCCTTACCGATCGAAAGAGTCACAGCAGGTGGAAATTCTTGTGGTCACAGAGGTTCAAAAATGTAAAAACTTTCGAGTGAACCTCTGTGACCACAAGAATTTCCACCTGCTGTGACTCTTTCGATCGGTAAGGCCTTGCTGGTTATTCCTATCCTTTTCTTTTAATAAGATTATCACAACCTAAATGGTTTATTTTCCTTAATTTGGACAATTTCTAAATAATTAGAGTTAATAATGGGGAATTCTCTTACAACTCAAATTTTAATTTAACTACTATATTATGATAGGGTACATATTAATAATAAGTTTGACTTAAGTTTCAACTTTTTAAACTCAAATTTGGGGACTCTGAAGGGATTATTAGAATAGGGGCAAAGTATGCAACCCGCGCGCAAAAATGAAAATTGTGACGTAGAAACTCCCTAGTTAACACACAACGACTGCCTGATATCATAATTTGAGCGTCATGTAGTGATTGGCTATAAATTTTAGTAACACGATCAAAATCAGCGGGGTTTTCTACCCTAGTATCAATAGTTTTGTTTCTAATATCAGTTTATTTTAAGAGTGATAATCGAAAATATAAATTTATTGCAGGAAAATTTCGCCTGCTAGGCAGTTTCTACGTCACGTTTTGGCGCTAAATTCAAAAGAAGGAAGATTTTTAAAAAAATCCCTTGTCTCCAATTTTGAAGATTGAAACTTTTTTGTTTTGGGACATTTAATTTCAAGGCATAGAGCATCTGAAAAAAAATTAAAATAAATGTAGGAGAATTCCCCATTAATAAATAGCTTCTTAACAGAGGGGCATACATGACCAAAATGTGTAAATTGCCACAAAATACAAACCAATCAATCAGCTTCTAAACATCTTTAAAATGTGTATAGAAAAATGAGCTTTAAATTAATTTTCATAGCCAATGTTTTTGTTTACTTTTTTTTGTTTGAAAATAATTCATAAGTAATAAATTAATTTCTACATGCAGAAATTGAGTCTTGTTCAGTATGGAAGTTGCTAACTTCTTTGTGTTGTTCCAGGGTGACGACTGTGTGCGTCTGCGTGAGGTCCAGTTGAGTCTGGAGCAGTCCCAGGCTCGCGTCAAGCAGCTGGAAGAAGACCTCGAAGTTGCAAGTGCGCGCTGTCGTGCCCTGGAGTTCCAACTGAAGGAACGAGAGGCCTTGCACACCAGACAGGCCGAGGCCAGTGCTAGAGCCCAGGAGGCCTTGGCGAGCCTTCAGGCCAGTGAAGTCTCGCTAAAGAAGCAGGTGAGCGAGGCACGCACGCAGCGTGAATGTCTGGAAGAGCAAGCCAGGCTTGCCACACAGCATGCACAAGAACTGGAAGCTGCAGCTGTAAAGGACTCAGAACGCTGCGAGCTATTGACGCAGCAAGTCAGTGAGGCTCAAGCCGAGTGTCAACGTCTGCAAGAAGAAATCATCCATCAGCAAGAACTGGCAATCAAACCTGCGGCTGTGGACATTTCTATTCAAACTTCTGATAAATCAGCGTTGATACTTGATCACGGCAGTTTTGCCAACTCAACTGGACCGTCAAGTCTGATACATTTATCAGACTGTGATGACGTCTTCCACGCTGACCCCTCCATCACAGACCAGTCTGTGGCAGTGCCGCATGACGAGACTCAACGCCACGCCCTCTCCTCACCAGACCTCGGCATCGAGAGTGACACTGGTCGTATGTCGAGCCTCGAGGCAGCCACCGAGAGTGAAAACCTGAGGCTCAAGCAGCGCCTGGCCGAGAGCCAGAGACTGATGGAGTCATGCCTGGCCGCACTGTGCCGCAAGAACAAGGTGCGTCAGCAGGAGCAGGCTAGCATGGAGCAGCAGCTACGACGTACTGAGGAGGTGCTGGCCAAAGCAAAGGCCAACCTTGTTTCTTTGGGCTCACCCTTCACCAAGCAGATCACGGGCGCAGCCAGCACGTAGCCTCAAGTGTGTAAGTGAAGTGAGTGGACCAAATCACAGCCCTTGTAGCAAAAACATAATACGTCTTCAAACTGAAATATTTTGATTTACTATAAAATTTAAAATAAAAGTGTGCTTAATTTCTTCTATAACTTTACTACTGTATATATTTTGTGAAGAACACAAGAGTTTGACAATTTTATAGACCTGTTTTTAAAATATTATTACCCTGAAAAAAAGCGGCTTTTGACAGTTCAAACCTTCATGCCCAATACTCACAGAAGTTGAGCATGAGACTTGTGAGCTAAACTTTATTTTATTGTTCTGAACTTATTGATTCCCATAGACTGTTATAATAATTATTTTTTAATGTGCCTAGGGCATAGTACTGACATGAAACTAGATTAAATGAAATGTGTACTTCAAAATTTATGGTTTCTTGGTTCTCTAGTTTATATATTAATGGTCACAAATTTAGTTAGTGTTGTGTATTAATTTCATTATTAAAATCTCTATGTATATAAGTTTTACTGAGTTAAAACCCTGTTGTATTATACTTGGTTACGGCCACGTTTTGTATTTTAGTTGTGTTTTGCACTTACTAATCACAGCACATCTGATACCCTCCAGCTCTCTGAATAATTGTTATTAATGTTACATTGTTTGTAAGTGTGCCAAAGTTAGGTAGATCCGACTTGCTCACTAAATTGGAGATTTTCTCCAAATCATAATAACAATAGTGCCTGCATAATTCAGGAACAAAAAATATATTAAAAAATATAAATTTTTAGATACTCAATATTTTCTGATACTAAACTTGCCATTTTTGAAATTATAAAATATTTAAAACAGAATTATTAATAAAATGTTATGTGATATACATTGTATAAATATAATATGTGCTGTCCTTAAAATTAATAAATTTTGCAGAAAATTAAACAGTTTACTTTTTTATTTCTTGTATACTATAGCCTGTTGAGATGTATACTGTAATGGAGTATGCATATTTATTTTTATTGCAGAAATGGATAGAGCGTGCTAAGTTATGCTACCCTGATTTTTTTTTTTTTTTAGATTTTTTAGAGCCTGGGAACTATTTTTAAAAAATAATTGATAGTTCTTTCTGTGACGTCACGAGACGCTGCTCCTTAAGAAAAAGATAGGACTTGTCGCCGCGTGATGTCACAAAAAGGACTTTCAATAATTTTTTAAAAATAGTTCCCGGGCTCTAAAAAATCTGAAAAAAATCAGGGTAGCATACTTTGCACGCTCTATCCATTTCTGCAATAAACAAAATGAGGTCAATACTCCATAATATATAATATTTAGTATTCACGGCAGAAATAATTTAAATTAGCTAGTCAGGATTTGCATGAATTTTCTCAGCAATTTATTTCAATTACGTGTATTTGTTTGAAATTTTAATTTAAAAGTGTTGTAATTCATTGCATGTAGATAATACATAAATAATATTTAGTACAACAAGCATGCAATTATAGATGCACACGCAAAAAATAGCTGTAGTGATTTATAATATAAAGAAGATTTGAAAATTATCACTTTCCTATAACTATTAAAATTGTTCTTATTAATGAGATATTAGAATGTGAAAATTTTAGTGGCAATCGAAACAAGGGGTAAAAGTATGGTACTGTGAATTTTTTCAGATTTTTCTGAGACCGGGAACTAATTTTAAAAAATTATTGAAAGTCTATTTTGATGACGTCACGAATAGGCCAGTGCCGCCCGTGACGTCATAAAATAGATTTTCAATCATTTTTTAAAATTAGTTCCCGGTCTCAGAAAAATCTGAAAAAATTCACAGTACCATATTTTTATCCCTTGTTTCGATTGCCACTAAAATTTTCACATTTTAATACCTCAATATGTTAAAAATATATTTGCGTGCATGTGTTAATCTTTCTATAATTTGATTACGTAAAAAATAAATTAAAAAAAAAGCAACTAATCTGACAGCATTTTGTTTTAATTACAGAATATGTACTGTATAGAAGTATCAAAACTCATCAAATTTTGTTGAAATTAGAGAACTTGTGCACTTGTGCTACAGGCCTGTATATTAGTTGCACATAAAAATACAAATCTCATGGTTCATAAAATCATAATAATATATATTTTAAACATTTCGAACATATAAACATTTTGGAATCCAAATCTACTTTTGGTTAGTAAAATTAAGCAACAAAAACGCGCAATGAAATTATTGACATCGGGGTTTTGGTTTTCCCAATTTGACCCAGAGCTATATAATTTATTATAGTTACGTAGTTTTATTGTTTACATGCATTTATTTTATAATTACAGGACCCTTATACCAAAAGCCTCGTCAAAAGGTTTTGCGATTTGACCAGAAAAATATTATTCATATTCTTTTTTTTTTTTTTTTTTTTATATAATAGCGACTAAAAGTCGAAATATTTATTCATTTCGGGGTTTGGTCCAAATTCAAAATGCATAAACCTAAACTAAATAGTTTTGGTCACTTTTTTTTTTTGGGAAATTGTCCGAATTTGGTCGTGGGTGCTTTGGGGGCTTGGGCTATATAAGATATAAAAAAATTATAAATAGCTGGGTTATAGGAAATTATATAATATAAATATCATGATCTTGCTTGCTCTCTCTCATGTCTTTCTTAATTAAATGGAGTATTGACATCAAAATTTTTTATTGCAGAAATGGATAGAGGGTGAAAAGTTGTGCTACCTTGATTTTTTTTTTTTTCAGATTTTTTAGAGCCCGGGAACTATTTTTAAAAAATTATTGGAAGTTCTTCTTGTGACGCCGCTCCTTAAGAAAAAGATGGGACTTTCCGCCGCGTGACATCACAAAAAGGACTTTCAATCATTTTTTAAAATTACTTCCCGGGCTCTAAAAAATCTGAAAAAAAATCAGGGTATAGCACAACTTTTTACCCTCTATCCATTTCTGCAATAAAAAAAATTAAGGTCGATACTCCATTGCTTAATATTAATAATTTATTGAATATAATATAAAATTAATATAATTTATATAAAATATAGGAAATTGAATATTATGTAATTCTAAATAAATTTATTAATAGAATAATCAATTTTTTGTTTCGATATTAAATATATAGCTAAGCCGAGTAAGGTATTTTCAATGAACAAATTTAACGCAGAAGGGCTCCAACATGGAAAAAAATATATCTTATTACCTTATTTCTTCATGGACTCCAGAAAAAAAAACTGGAAGGGAGGTGTACTGATTATGTGTATCGAGCGTATGTAAGTAATATGTTCTAATTGTTAAAAATAAAAATGGGTATTATGTCTTTATGTTAAAGTAGAGTGAGCGATTGCATTTTTTTTAATATTTTATTTTCTAAAAATAGATAACCTGCCTCCTATTGAGAAATGAAAAACAAAAAATTCCACCTCAAATAGGATCCCCACAAAAAATTCCCAAAGTTGGTGTTTTGGAGGCCTTTAACCTTTAATAAGCAGCTATATGGAACAGAAAACAGCTTTTTACTCAAACTTGGTCCGAACTATGGTACCATTTAAAAAAATACCTACGTTATCTATGTTATGATGAATTCATTTATTCAAATAATATAAAAAAAAAAAAATTACGGGGGCCGTTTTTCCGGAAAAAAAAATCTTGGAAATCCATGCTGCTTTATGTTTTTAATATAATTATATTGTGCAACACTTGCAATATGATTATACAATATACATATAATTATCTAGCTCTCCTATATATTAATATTATTTTAATATAAATATGCAATCAAATTTATCTAATTAGGAACACTAATTATATATAATAATATACTATGTATAAATATATAATTAATATTATAATAAAATTGACATGTTTGATATCAATTTATTTTATATTTCGTTTTTTATTGCATGAAAAGAGTGTACAAATTCAAATTTATGTTAATTTAATTCACTTTTGTTTCCCTTTTCAACTTTTCTTAGTCCATTTAGGGTCCAGGGGCATTTTTTTTTTTTAATAGGCGCTAGCTATAGCTTGTGTGGCCAAACATTTAATGAGGTCGAGCGTGGCGCAGTGCATTGACCGGTTCTCGTTAGATCACCGAAGTCAGGCTACGTCGAGCGTGGTTAGTGGATGGGTGACCGTTTCAAGTAAAAAATACGCTGCTCCCTCCCTGGGGTAAATTCGTCTCGCTTTCCACCCAGTGCAGTGATGCACTTGTGTGTTTCCCCAGGCTTTGGACATCGCTTTTTTATTTATTTTTTATTTTATTATATTTCCCACATGTTACATACATAACAGTTGGCAGGTGACACTATAACAGTCCTTTAAAGAACAAATCACAACGAGGTTGCGAATAGTATTGCTTTGGTCCATTGAGAAAAAGTAGAGGTGTCCGTCCTGACTGAGGTTTTCCACGGTTCCCTCAGTCTCACCTCAGCGAATGCTGGGACGCGTAAGCATGCAGGCCGTGGCCATTATCCGTTCCCTACCTTATCCCTACCCAGTACCCCGCCGCGAGCTGTAAGCTCTTAGGGGTGTGTCCTTGTAAAAAAAAAAAAAAAAAAAAAAAATGAAAAAATAGTTTCCAGGCTGCATGGTAAAAAAATTAAAAAATCATCGGGGTATAGTTTTAATAAATATTAAGTAAATAAACTGAGGCTTTTTGAAATAATTAATCGATTTAATTAAAAATTTGTTTTCTATTGAGATAAAATAATTAAAAACCTCATACGATAACGCTCTGATGAAAATGACTTTTATAATTTAAGTTTAACGCAGTTCATATGTTAACACACCAACAGTTCATCGACAGAAGTGCGAATTGTATAGTATTTTGTAGTTTCCGTTAAAATTACTATAAAAAAATTAATTAAAAACTTTATTCAATTACAAATATTTTAGAATTTTTGAAGGGGATCACATCAATATAGCTATAATTAATTATAATTAAAATACGAAAGTACATTTAAGCTAATATAAAATTATTAACATTTAAAAACTATAAACATATAATTAAGAAATTAATACATTCAATACTCAGATATCATCAATATTTCAATGTTTATAATATGTTATAAATATAAAAGCAATTGTTTTTATGCACACATCACACATGCAGAAAAGAGTATCATAGTGAAAATATAATAAATAGTATTATTTATAAATAAATTAAATATATCATAATAACACATTGCACTTACATTGTTAGAACGAGACATCAGTATACAATTAAAAATGGCAATGCAAATTGGCATTGGCAATTATTGCCAATTATGATATTATATTACATCATTCATATTTTTCTCTGTTATATTTATCCAGGTTATTCGCTTTTGCGGGGACGATATTAATAATTATAGTCATAAATTTATTAAATTTTATATCTTTATAATTATAGGGACCTTTCTCATTTAAATGTTGTATATACTAGCTATTATAATTATTGAATTTGATCACTCAATATTGCTGGCGGTCGGGATAATTACAATAAAAAGTAAAGTTACGTAATTATTTAATTTGTCAATCATTTTAAATTAATGTTACACTAATTTGAAGTTTTAATTTACTTTGAGTGACACTTTTAAAATACCTTCCATATTTTAATACGTAGTTAATTAAACAACCTGACACCTAAAAACACATCAAAAACAATTGCAACATGGCATTTTTATTACTTTCTTTATAGATTACGATCATTACGAGTTTTAATAAAAAAAAACTTCTTAAAACTGTTTGAAGTATACGCGGTTTAAAAATTTACTCTTTTGATTGGCTAATCTTACAAATTTCAAAGTACGCATGCGCGGAATTTAGCAGCTGGCTGGGAGCGGCGAATGCACGAGCGCCAGTCGGTGTCTGGGAGACAAGAAGGGAAGTCCATAGAAGTTTCGTCTAGTAACATTAATTTTTAGCCCAGACCGCATGGCTTTGTTTTAATTAACATATTGTAAACATTACCATCATATCAAGTGTTGTTATATTAAATTATTAAAAATGACAATATTATAAAAAAAAAACTATAATTTTTCTCTCTCGTGTTATATTGACTTCCACGTTATTATCTAGCGTAATCAAAGGACCATCATTATATTAAGTGGAGGTCTGGGGGCGGTATCCGGTGCGATGACGTCATTGTTATCACCACAAGTGATAAGAACTCGCTTCAGCCGCCGAGAAGGAGAAGATAAGGAGAGATTGCTGCTGGAGGCTTAGCGGCCTTTTTCCCCCCGAACGTTCATCGGACCCGCAGCCCGCACCATGTCGAGGCGAAAACAAAGCAATCCGAAACCTCTGAAACGTAAGTGTAGCAACTTTATTTATCTCTCAAGGGGGGTTGTAAAATTGCATATTTGTCATCACAATTAATTTCAATTAAAAAATCTTTCCTACTTTTCCTACAAAACAATATTTTAAATTTCTATTCTCGTTTTTATTGTTATTCACATGAGGATATTAAAATATTATCACTAAAAAATATAATAATATTTATTCAAGTAAAAATTGAATGGATTTGGAGTTTGGAGGGTCCTTTATTTATATCTAGCCAGTTTGAGATGTGCCTCCTCCCTTGCCGCCGCGTGTAGGCCTAGCGATGTCAGCTGATTTTGACACTTCACGCTGACGTCACGACCGGCTTGTCACTCAAACTTCACCCTGGCAGGTGTCCACGTTAATCACTTCATTATAATATATGAAGAAAAATCGCTAGCAAAAAAAAAAAAAAGTTCAATATAATGAAAATTCGATTTTTTTTAACAAATTTTCAATATTTTTCGATACTATTATATACTCGGTGTTTTTTATTGTTTCACAGCATTTACCAAAAAAACTTTATTTTCAATATGTATTATTAATAAAGTTCATATTCTTATATAAAAATATTTATACGACAACCTTATAATATGCAGGGATAAGATTATAAAATGATTATTTAGTTTTATATTTATGTTAATACATAAAGTAGTAATAATATTTGTAAGACACGTTTTTGGTCGTCGAATTTAATGCGAGCTCACATAATAGCTCGCTTGTTTGTTATCAGCTCGATAGCGCTGCTGCCATATCTGCTGTCAAGTCGCTCGCCTCTGATAGTACTGCTGATGTTGATAATGCCGCGTTTTTATGCGTCCTGCAGTCACTGCTTTTACTTCCCGAAACTTTCCAATTAGTATGTAATAATAGCCTCAAGCTTAATTGTAATTTGATTATAATTTAGTCTAGATCGCCTATTATTAGGACACTTAATTGATTATTGGGTTTCATATTTTTTATATCACATACTGATGGATTGAATTAAATTAAATATAATGCATACTAATGACTTTATTTTTAAAATAAAAATTCTTTAAAATAGCATGCTGTATATTTAGCGTTAATGATGTAATTTACATGAAAAATAAAATAGCATTGAAAATAAAACAACAATCATATTTTTGTTTCATAGAAAACTATTATAACATACAATCGTTGCGTGTTATATGGTAAAATTTGATGCAAAGTAACCAAAGCCGTAATTAAAAGTTAAAACTATTTTAATTAAGGGAGTGGTTGTGGTTCATCTAAAAAAGCCATAAACGTAGCTATAAAAGGGTATTTAAATAAGCCTGCTAGCTGCCACGCTTGGAATTGCTGAATTAAAAACAGGTGCGCAATAAATGATTATGTTTGCTTAATTATGCCACAAATGTGCAAGTGTGACGAAAATTATTTTTTATTATATCGTGACAAATAAATTAAAAAGCTCGTGTCAAGTAGACACTGACGATACAGAATCGAGAGACACAAAATGGAGTCGATATGTATTTATTAATTAATTCCAATGTAAATCAGTACGTATATTATATACAAATCCAAGCATAAACTTTCGAAAGAAAAGAGTGAACTCGGCTAGGAGTTGAACCTGGGACCTCTGAAAAAAAGCAAATTGGTATTAATTAATAAAAACGTCATCGATGGGGATCACATTTTGTCTACGGACTAAAAATATATATTTTTTAAAAAATATAATATATTTACACTATACTGTGCTAATATTAGCCCTATAATGTTGATCCGTGTGAACGAAATAATATATTTACTAGCCAATATCTTTGATGAGGTGTCCTGCATTCAACGAAGGTATAATATAGCTGGTTCTCCAATATGGTACCAATATTGGTACCATATTAAGGAGTCCATGCGCGGCCGTCCACCTCGTACACACACATTATTATATTTTATACACACACAAAAGGGTGGTTTTCGGGGTTCACTCTTTCCCGTTCATTGAGTGATTCGATCAGCATAGGTCAAATGTATACAAAGAGATAGGTCCACCGTCTCCTTCATCTTAAACCTAACACCTTCAACTATAAATTTTCTGGTTCAGCCACTAAAACAATCTGGCAGATTGTGGGACCTCGTGATCTGTCTGGCCATGTGCTGTAGCAGCCATGCAGATACAAAAGAGGAAATATCTGCAGTCTCGTATTAACGCAAAATTTTATCTAACTTTAGTAATATTCTACAGATATTCGGAATAGAATATGAAATGAAATTAAAAAATAGGACTATATAATAATTACGTCAAAATATTAATTATATATTGAATATTGGTAAAAGTTCCGCACCAATGATGATATTTTTGACATGCTGTATTTTAGATCATCAGAAATTGAGTTAGCTGCTGCTGAATCAATCAATTCGATCACTCGCCATTATTTTTTTATTAATTCATTTGTGTGATGGTTTAATTATTTATTTCAATTTAACTTTACAAAAGTTTATATATTTTCCAAGGAAAAAAAAAACATGCAGTGATTTTCTTATTTAAAAATTAAAAGATACTGTACTGAAATTATCGAATATACACGTGCTAAAATGTAAAAGATATTCAGATATTGAATGTGATATTCTCTCAGGATTATATACTGTATAGTCAGGTATATGCAGACTCACACTAATACTAGTCGTATATTATATAGAAATGGTTATGTCCTTTTTATATGCTCATTAAATTGGCTTTCAAACAGTTCCGCATATTTTAATTGTAATCATTAATTTTGATCGAGAGACCTCACCTTAATTTATTCCATGTGTCATGTGATTACGTCATAATTTATAATCGTGACTTTAAAAGTAAAAATTTAACAGTTAATTTTTATTTATATACTCTATCAACTTTGCTAATCTAAATGAAAAATAACATCAAAAATGTTTTTATGTTTCATCTCAAACTTCTTTTTTTTATATAAATATATTTTACGTAGATTACTTTATCGGAATGGTAAAAGCATGTCATTTGATTTTTCTTGCATGAATTTTATGGTCGACTGGAGGCTTGTGAGTGGTGGATAAAGTATAAAAATAATAAAAAAATATAAAGGTTTTATCAGGCTGGCTGGAGAGATATCAGCTGAGTGGGTACTGGAGGAAAGGATCAAGATTACACGACACACAAACAACCGACACCCACCTCTCTCGGCGACTCTATGGCTCCGTTAGTATTGTAACCAGTGTGGACACTTCGACCCAAGATAATTCAAGATGTCAAACTATGGCTATTTTATATATGTTAATCTCTGGTTCGTTTTATGAATGGACCAACCTGCATTTTGTTTTATTGAAGATTCGAATATTGAATTTTAAGTCATCAAATTATGTTCATCTGCAACAAACATGATTCTAAAATTTGAAACCAAACATTATTTGACATCATATAGTCATGTAAATTGTTTGTGTGTTTAATTTTTACATGACTATGATGTCACAGCATATTTCATCCTCAATATTGAGGATGTTATATAGGGGCTTTAAAATATTCAAATGAAACTGCATGACGATAAAATATACTCCTGAATTCCGTGATAGAAATAATGCATTTTTTTTAACATTGAAGGGTATTGGATTTTGCCATTCCGATTTTTCTAAACCAGGTTAACAACTCTACGTCCAGAGTAAATAAAGTTTTTATTTCGTACGTAAATCTGTTCGTAAATGCACATAATATAAAAAAATCATGCAGGTAAACCTGCTGGTAATATATATCTGATTCTGAATAGCCTATATTTTACTAACAAAGTTATTCACAGCGACAGTCTCGTTATATTTGAAAAACTTTATTGCTGGAAGTAATGCCCAGGTGAAAATTACCCGCTGTTGCAGCCTTTCCTTGTAGCAAAATCCAGCTGGATCATTAGAACGACGAGATTTGTGTCCTAGTGTTCAACAGGGACTATATATATCCCATTTAATTAATCGTGGATGTTCGGCTCGTATTCCGCCAATGAGAAGGGTCCATACAATCTGGCAACCAATGACAGAGGACATAAAAAACGTGACAAAAATTATAATATGTATATTATAATGTATATCATAGAACCTTCGTGCCTTATGTCCAGAAAATTAAACAAGATTTCAGAACGTTTCCATATATAGGTCTGTTCGTAAATATACACAATCAGAAAGAATCGATTATTTGTGATGAACCTTCTGTACATGAAACATAAGGTTCATCATCACAAGTAATCGATTCTTTCTGATTGTGTATTTACGAACAGACCTCATGTTTCTGCCACCATCGCGCATGAGGAACAGTGGCGCTATTGTCCCGGGAAATATGGAACCTTATATAAATTCTGAAATTTTGGTTAAATCTTCTATGGTCATACATTTTTGGATCACAGTATTGTTATTTAAATTAAGCATATCATCCTACCGGGTTTTGAATGTTTTGATGCAAAAAGAAAAACAGCTGAAATAGCTCTTTAATTTTACAATTTTAAGGTTGCATTTTGCAAGAAATTTCCTAATTTTAAGAAATAAAAACCTTTGTTCCTGCATGCAGTGTGTCCAACAATAACCCGTGCTGGCGAGGAAACGTATGCTGGGACTACGTGCAGCTATTACCTGGCGTTTATAAAATATTTTAATCTTATAATTTAAATTCATAATACGTATAACTTATCTGTAAAATGTTAAAAAGTATAGACTCGAGATTATAATAATATTTTTAGAATGTAATTTATTCATGAATTCATTGATACTGTTGACAGAGTGATAAGCGATTTTAAATATTTTAACTTTAAATATTTAAAATTCTCTGTCTTGCTGTAATATAACAACTTCTGTTTCATTGATTTCATTATTTAATCTTAAAATATATTAAATTGTAATAAAATATAATGTTTCATATTAACGTCCCCCCAAAAAACTATATTGTATACATAAAAAAGTCTCTACAGTACGTCTTTGGGAGTTTCAACCAGGATTTATAATTATTATACAATACCGTTAGTGCATTTTACTGTCCATTTAACATATTAATTTTCACATTTTGAAATAAAAGGAAAGAGGGTGCTCATGCTCATAGCACAGATGTTTGCTAATAGAGTATTGTCCTCAATTTTTTTTAATGCAGAAATGGATAGAGGGTGCAAAGTTATGCTACCCTGATTTTTTTCAGATTTTTTAGAGACTGGGAACTATTTTTAAAAAATTATTGAAAGTCCTTTTCGTGACGTCACGAGACGCCGCTCCTTAAGAAAAAGATAGGACTTGCCGCCGCGTGACGTCACAAAAGGGACTTTCAATAATTTTTTAAAAATAGTTCCAGGTCTCAAAAAAATCTGAAAAAAATCAGGGTATCATAACTTTGCACCCTCTATCCATTTCTGCAATAAAAAAAATTGAGGACGATACTCCATTGTTATTGTTTTAGTTTATAGTGATGCAATATTTAGCCTATGTATTATACAGTATACATTACAAACGTATACTATATAAATTATAGGTGTATATAAGAATGATAAAAACAATAAACTCGAACTATCGTTTAAATAAGCGATCACATTGCATGGTTCTCTTTTCTTTTACTATAATATTTATCAAACTATAAAAATGGTCATGATGAAAAATCAAATCTGTCATATTATAAAGGAGAGGTCAGATCCAATCAGGCTATCGTAAGTTTTTGTGGTTGAAATCAGTCAATGAGAGAAGTCGTTATAAAATTTCTACCAATGGCTAAGCTCGTTACAAATACGAGGATAGTCTAATAGTAAAGTGAGGGAAACACATCTGAGAATTACAATTGAATCCATATCAATAGTGCAGTGGCGTAGCCACGGGGGGGGGGGGTTTCGGGGTTTAAACCCCCCCCATGAAGATCGAGTAGTGACTGGATATAAGAAGAAAAAAGGAAAAATTATAGAAATTTGAAAAAAAAAAGTTAAATAAAAAATTGAAATTTAGGGGTATCAAGTAGTCTTTTCTTTAAAATAAACAAATTATAAGTTAGTTTCTAATTTTAACAGGAAAAAGTGCGACTCATAAATAAATGTTTTATTTCCCTTACAAACTGCATGTGCATATAACTACTATTGTATAAATTAAAACGCTCTCACGTGTGCCGCACTTTCATTTAATTGGTTGCTCCACGCGCCCGGTGCAGACAAAATTTAACAAAAATAAGAGAAACAATTCCCTTTTTTATTTATTTATTTTTCACAATATCTTAATGATGTGAACTCGGATTATTAAATAAATTTTAAAAATCAAATTCAATTAAATGACACGTACACTGATTCTATAAAAATAATATTAAGTGGTTACATGAATTACTTGATTTAATTAAAATGATTTACTCAAAGCTTTATTTATTATACGCACGTATTCAAAAGAAATTGAAAAATTGGGTGAAAAAAAATATAAAATGTTAAAAAAATTGCATCAGGCCATATATTTTACCCTCTAATATAATAGTATTTTTCCATTATTTTACCCTAAAAAAGGGGCGTGTCCTTAAAAAAATCGCGCCTGCGGCGGGCTATTGGGGGGCTTCGCCCCCCAAACCCCCCAGTGGGCTCTTCTCAATCTTTTTCCTGAAGAACCCCCCCCTTGGGCAAATCCTGGCTACGCCACTGCAATAGTGATTGCTCCAAACAAAGATGATCGTAAAATCCAGCCGTTTCCAAATGAACGTTATCAATATCATTAGGGTATATACTTTATATATGAAGCTATAGGGTCCATCATTCGCTTTGAATTAATATAAGACTTAATAGCGAGCACCTTTACATGAATATAATAATTATAACGGTCATGGTTACCTATAATCTGCATGTATCGTTGTTCATCCCTTGGAGAACTCGACCCGGCACCAGCTGGCTTTAAGGTGAATTTCCATGGAACGATGTCACATGGCGGGTTGAGAAAAGCGCATTTGCTCCAATTTCGTATGGTGGCCATATTGGCGATAAAATCGCTCCCCGCTTCTCCAGAGCTTCGGATTGGCTGCGGCACGAGATTTTCTCGCTTTTCCCACTCCTTGGAAATGCACCATCATGGGTTCTCCTAGTCTTTCTTGCCACAAAGATATACGTTGTTCATCTCTCCGCCATTTTGGAGAACACCAGCTTGGCTTTAGAATCCCGTGGGTTCTCCTCGCACGAAGATATACTCAGGGATTGCGCTGGTCGGCGGGCTGCAGGGTTGCCAGGAGTGGAAGGGCACTACCCGGAGCTAATGTATATAGGCTGCGAGTTGTTGAAGCTGATAAGGAACGCCGCTCGACTCTAGATAAGTCCCCTATAGCAGCAGAACGAGATTCGCTGCTGGCAGCCCACTTTACGCCTACAGAAATCAAGTAACGATAAAATTGTCTCCAACGGAAAAAAAAGAGAAGTTTAAAAATTATATCAGAAAGTATTAAGTGCACCAAAAAAAAAAAAAAAAAAATCAATCATAAAAAATATATATTTTAACTTGTATATTTGTTAAAAAAATCAATGTGTTATCTTTTTTTAGTTTTAATTCAGTATATAAATTTTAACTTGCTGTCAGACTAAGATCGGCCTTCTGACATATTTATTTCTTTACTTTTTAATTATTCTTTTTTTTTTTCTAGCTTTTAAAATATCTTTATCAGAAATAAAGAACTAACTACAAACAAACCATAAACAAATGAAAGGTCACAATCTTGACATTTTCTTTCACAATCCAACATCAATTGGAAAGAAATATATTTTATTATTTAAATTTGTGTTCTCCTTTTTTGCATTCCATTTATTTCAACACCATATATTCGTGACACAAAAACACAAAATGTGCTCATATTTCGGTCTGATTAATTATTTTATTTATTGATTAATTATATTTTTTTTACTCAAAACTTGTAATGCTATGTATTAAATTAACAGACTTTCAGAATTTCTCCTTTTAACTTTTATCCCCCAATCTTTATGAAAAATTTGTCATTATATACAGTATAAATAAATATATAATATTTAAAAAAAAAAAATAGGGCTAAATCAGTGCTAAAAGAGCTTTCAAATTGTGACTGCGTCCCCTGACAAAAGCATGTTTGACGTTGATGAAGCCTGTCCCTTTTCTAACATTTTAAATGGAAAAATTGCATAAATCATATGCCTCAGAATCTCAGAATGCAAATCACGTAACTACAAAAAAATTGATGGAAATTTGACCCTTATGTTCTAGCAAGATTTAGAGTTGCATCAATTTTTTTTTGTAGTTACGTGATTTGCATTCTAATGTGACGATATACACAATTTTTATTGCGTATTTGAACCTTGATTTATGCTGTCATTTTTTTCAGATTTTTTATACCCTTTAAAATCGTGCTGCAAAACTCCTTTTTCCTATTCTTGCGTGTTAAATATTAGACGTAACAACATTTTTCAGCATGATTTTAAGGTTGTTTGGAGTGTTTACAAGTCTGACAAAAATTGACAATAAATATAATTTAATGTAAATATTCATTACGACAATACATGCTCCATTATCAAATAAAATTAATTGTTATAAAATTAATAACAAAATTCCACCTCCACGTGTCGTTACGACATTTATAAAACTTGAATGCACAACTGATCTTATTATATACATTTTATATTCTCACTTCCAAGAATAAGGTATATAGAGAAAAAGTTAGTTTACCTGAATACGTCTTGTTCAAGATTAAATACATATTACGCCAACTTTATAAATTCCATCAATCTTGTTAAAATAAAAAAAAAAACAAGTTTGTAACGTCAAGTTGAGAACGACAAGTTATTTCCAATTGGCGACTTGCCATGCTGCTGCGAACAGCGTAGTCGCTAAAGACTTAGTCGTATAATGCAGATAAGTAAAATGTCAGGGGAGAAGTACTCTCAGAGAGACGGAAAAAAAAGAAGGAACCTAATCTTATCAAACTTGCAAGAGGTTTCTGCACGAGAATTATTTCCATGTGCTCTTATTTAAAATTGACGAATGCACTATTATACAATTAATGCAGCATAAGTTACAGAAATTTGTAACATACAGTATAATTACTGAGACAAATGCACTATTACGATTAATGTAGCATAAGTTATTAGAAATTTGTAACTTAATTTAAAAAAGGTTTAATCAAATTATATAAAAATATATAATCTACCTTTTAGTTTCTGCAATAAAAATTATTTGAGTGCTCTCTTTATGTTTATTATAGCCCACATTACCTTTTAAGGAAGTAATCAAGTGATATTTGATTATATATATTTTTTTACGATTGAAATCAACTTTGATATAAAATACATATTATTTCCATTAAATTTCTTAATATTTAAAAAAGCATGTTGAGATAGTTTTATTTCAGTTTAACAAAAAATAATATCTAGATAAATACAATCATTTTTGTAGTTCTGTGATTTCTTTTTAATATATACAGGTTCTAATTAGTGAGAAATCTGCCGTACGTATTTATGTCACCTGTCTTTTGAGTGTGTATTATTATAAGTGCCATGAAGCACTATATAATAATTTATAATATATTCATTGCTTTTCAATTGTATTACATAATATAAACTTGGATCTTGTGCATGTTAACTAACTCACAACCGATAATTTATTGTACAGTATTTCTTAATTTAGGATTCCAGACTTATATGGATATAAAGAGAGTTAAGTTTGTGACTTCGATGCATCCGCTCTGGTTCGTTGTGGGGCGGTGTCTCGTGATGCCAGCACGGTGATAATTGTACACCAGGATGGATGTTGCTGTAATGTTACGTACTGCCAGTGTAGTTTCAACTTTTGCTGATCTGAATCCTGGGGCCAAGCTCATGTCGTAGAAAGTCAGTAAAATGTTGCTGCATGGGTGTGTGTGTTTTTGTGGGGCGCCGTTTTTCAGGCTGTCAAGTTACTAAGAGAGGGGGTGTCAGTATCGCGGTCTCGAATCTTAGGCCACCTTTTCTTATCTAACACTTAGTTGGCCGTCGCCTCCACAACCCCCCCCCCCCCTTTCCCCTCTCCTTCATAGCTATCAGCTATAACACACGGAGATGTTTGCGTCTGGACCACTTTTATATATACCGAGGGAGAGTTTTAACTTGATTCTACTAGAAAGAAGCCTTTTCTTTAATAGTTTGTTTTTTTTCTTTGATAGAAGTTATATCTTCATGTATTTATGCGTAGTGATTTTTATGTTATAAAATTTTATGATTCACAAACTTTTGTTATTAATCAAGTGAATTATATTATAATATGAAATGAGAACAACGATGTTGTAGTTGGATCATAATCAATGTATACGAGACGTATCGCTAAAGATTGTGTGTCACAGCTTATGTGATAATTATGCTCTATAATGCGTCATATGATAATTATACATTATTCTAGCATTGCGTCACTTAACTACGTGCTCATACCATGGTCACAATGCTCTCACTCATTCAGATATTCTAGTACTTAAGATAGGCAAAAATTTTGTCCTTAAAGTTTAAACAGACAGATGGATAAGTGACCATTGTACTTAAACTGCCACATATTAAGGTGCTTACACATACTCTAAAATTTTTACAGCGCGCTACGGAGCTCCCCAGAAGTTTTCGAGTATATATGTGAACCTTTACAGCTGCATTAAAAGAATTCGTAACCTAACTTAAGTTTCCACAGTTCCCTCAGCCACACGTGCTTTGATAATCTTTCTGGACGTAAAAAAAAGGTTATACGTGTATAAGTTAAAAAGTAAATGTCTCACTATATAAAGCGAGTACGTTAATTTGCAGGTGCAATGTGCTGATTAGATGTTTGTATCTCAGTGATACGGTGCGATAATAAGGTACACAGATAGCGCGCAGCCTCGGTGACCGCGCGTGACGTCACCGGTGCTCAACAGGTGGTCCACCCCCGCCCTCGCAGTACCTCGCAGAGAGGGTTCTTCTCATTTTGACCGAACACCTGAAACGATATTTGTAAGACAGTGGATAATATTAGCAATACTTCAAAAGATCCTATACAATATTTGTATTAGTATGGAGAAGCGCGCTGACATAATATAAAATCACAGAATTTGATCAGAGTAAAGTCTATCTTCTCAGACTCGAGCTTGGATACAGAAAAAAATATAGGGAAAGTCGTCATCGTAAGGCCATGCTGGGAGAAGTGCCTATTATGTCCGATTTAAATATCATTAATTAGGGAACGCAACCTGGCAGGCATTTTCATCTCCATGCAAACAAATGGAGGATTTTTCTTGTGAGGAAAAGTTGGATGTAATAATTAGAAAAAAAATATCGTGCAATAACGTAATACCAGCTTAATATAATAAAGTACTGGAGGCATTGCATATCGATATAATATTCTTTAAAAAAATGTAGCAAAAATATAGTAAATCAATATTCAATGCGCTGATCAATGACGGGGGAAAAAATATGGAATCTTGTTAGTATTATACTGAAGTTAAAAAACTTAAATAATTTTGTCTTCGGCAGGGCTCTTGTTTCTCTCTATGCTTTATTCCATCGTTCGCCACTCTCGGTGTCTAATAGTGTACAGTACTGTACTTGGTCATTCATCTGTATTCATGCGATTAAATTTTTCATACAAATTCTCTGGACAAGAGTGTACTGTAACATTATGTGTTATCTGTATGTGCGATTTTACTTAGAGATTACATATAACGAAGCAGCACAGTTCGAACAGTAGTTCCAGGAAGGTTAACTGCCATGTGTACCAGCATTCATATGGTTATCCTAACGGCGGCCATCGCGGCTCCACAACGTCTTATCTCCGCCACGCACACTCGCTATCAGTAAGCTGCTATCGCTCAAGCCAGCCAACAACACACTTAGTTGTTAATTATAGATGCGCAATATCATGCACAACCATTGTAAGTATAATACTTGGCGTTGATTGAGTACTTGTCGTACCTGGTAATTTGTTGTCCAAGGTTTGATATCGCAGGTGGAAAAAATTTTTAACTTCCAGTGATGATTCATTCATATTTGAGGACAGAACTAAGAAAAGGAGCACCACTTAGATCATTGCGTTTACCGTTCAAATCGCATACATCAATATGACACATTTCAATGCAATTATTGTAAAAAGTTAGTCATAAAATAGACAAACGGTGTAGTACTTTTAAAGTAAGTGTACATAGACTTTCAATAATGGTACTATAATTAAGACTGTATACAAAGTCATTTTTTTAAGACAAAAACCTGGTCAATTGGTGAATTTATATATTTTAAAACGTCGTCAATGACATCTCTATTAATTAGATGACAAACAGCTATTGCTGCACACCGCGAGTGGAAAGTCGGCACCCACATGTCACGTCACATCGCCCTCATCGCCGACACCGTACCGTCGGGGACATAAACACTGAACCATGAGTCACCGTCACTCTGAGAAAACCCTCGAGACGGTTCATACCGATAAATTAGAATAATATACCTTTTTTTATAACGCAAAAGTTGGTTAGTTAAATTTCATCTGTCTATACGAGGAGGTAATATATCATCTTTCTTTTGCAGCACTGTTGCGTAAGCTGTGGTTTTCCAATGCTCTGTGGATATACATTTTTTTTTATATCGCTATACCACTACAGACAATCACTAAGTTTACATGACAGTGTTTTATACGTATATTCGTTGACGACGGACTGGCGCGGATCCAGAAAAAAAAATTTCAAGAGGGGGCTGCCTCCATAAGGCCAATGTTAAAAAAAAATTGGGAATGGGGGAAATGCCTATATTGCCCATGTTAAATCCAAAATTTTTTGGGGGGGAGGGGGAGAGGCTGCCACAGCTCCCCCCTCCTGGATCTGCGCCTGACGAGGCGTCGTCAACGGATTCAAATTAAACACCGTCATGTGAACGTAATGTATGTAAGATTTTAAGCTTCATACATATTTTTTTTTTTGCGGCAGTCCATGTTTCATTTTTATTTTGAGAGTATTTATTTAGATAACGTTCTGCAATATATTTTTTTAAATTATCACAAGTTAATTTGTCGTTACATCTATGTAAGATATAATTTTGTGGGAGCTCCCAGTGTAAATATTTACGTTTGGTCTCCTGGCTCCGTGTTTTGTTTGACTCCTCGTTATCAGCGGTGTGCGTGTGGGGAGAGCGACGGGCGCGCCTCTCCGTCGGGTACGTCCTGCTGGAACAGCCAAGTGACGCTTGGGGTAGGACCACGTGACCTGGCGAATTAACCGTGACCTCAACATGACCTTGACGCACGTGAGACTGTTGTTGTCAAAGATATTTCTAGAAGTTTTTTAATAAAAGTTAAACTCAAGCTGTAAAGTTAAAATTCTCGCAATTCTTATAAGTTAGAAAGCAATACAATTCAATCATGAGTATAAATTTATGTTTTTCATTAATATAAGGAATTAAAATTACAAAACTGTGGTTTATAGTTAGGGACAGAATATTTTTAGTTCTGCCCAAGAAAAAAATTACCGTGTATCATAATATATATATATATATATTTTTTTTTTAATATCCAGTTCTAGCAAGACTGCCTCAAGATTAAAAACTTTTTGGTTGTTTTTAAAAACTAAGTATGTTCAACCTGGATATTAATTAAAGCCTAAAACTTCAATTATAATGAACATTAAGATACAAGTCATCAGGGGCTATCCACACAGACCTTGGCGTAGAAATTTTTAATTCTTGATATTAAATTGCAGTATAACTAAAAATTTCTAGGTTAAAATCTATGCAAGTTGAAAATAGCTTCTGATATCATGTTCTAATGCTATAAATATTACAAATAAAAATTAAATTTATTATTTACAAACTTTTTAATGTATTTATATATATAAAAAAAAAACTTTTATCAACAATTTGAAGAGCTTTTTAACTTGAAATGAATTTTGTAAGTTGTTATTATACAACGTTATCTTTTTAAATTTTATTCCAGATGGCGCCAGATTTTAAAATAGCATTTTGTGATGGTGACCTTTCCCCTAGTCTCTTCTTTATCTGCTGTTGCTGGTCAGTAAACACATCGCCTCTATCTCAGGTTGCCCAACTATGATAACGTCTTCCCCTGCTTGGAAGTATATTATACCCTACGCTGCTTATTCTTATACGAACTTAAGAGTAACTAAATTAATATCGTTGCTTTACATTGTTACTGGGTGCTACAAGAAAATGTGATATTAATTTGTCTATAAAATATATGGCTATCAGATAATGTCCATGCGCGCTATATTTTCTCACTTTCTCTAATTACAATTCTGAGTTTCTATCAAATGTGACGAATAATTAGGTATAAGACATTTTAGCAAAAGTATAAAGGCACATGGAGACAACGGCGATGCAAAGCGATTTTGACGTAAAAGCTGTGAAATTCTATATATGCGGAAGCGAATTCGCCATTACGGTGGCGAATATCTCGTTAAATTACGATGCTTTTTTTTAATCGCCAAATATGGCCACCAATGGATTTTACAGCAAGTGCGCATTATTCGCTTCGCGTCGCTTGATAAAAATCGCCATGTGAATCCGCCTTTTAAGACCCATAAAGTTTTTAATCCATCACGGTGATGAGCATACTCCAGAATTGCATATTAGGGAGTTGTAACATGTGTCATATATTGTATAGATCTGAGTACCTAGAATTACACTATTTTTTTAATACATTGAAAAGAAATAGATCTATTTTTTTTTTTTTCAATTTTCATTTCAATTGAATTTTTACTCAGATGTAATACAATTAATATGGCTTGGAAGTTGATAATTTCAAACAGTCGATATTTCTTTAATTTCTAATAAATAAGTTAAATTTTATTTTACTTTTTTGTTTGAAACTTGAAATCATTCAGTTAAGAAACTAGTTAATACTTCATATACTAATGAAATTATATGCATTTTAATTCCTGCTAGCTTCAAAAAATTATATCGGTCTCTATAATTAATTATAGAAAATATTAAACATAAATTTAAGAATGAAAATATTGAAAAAACTAGATAAGACTAAATAATTAATTTATAATTAAATAATATACCGTAAATACGATTGTGATCCATCTGGAGGCGTACATAACCATTATTTTAAATTACCATTTTTTTTTTATCAAGTAGTCTTTATACACCAGGCTTAATTTTACAAACCTTTGTTATGCGTATTTACAATAGTAGGTAATATTATATTTTTATTTAACACTGCAATTTTACTTGTAGGTATCATATTTTAATCAGCTATAGCCGTTAACCACAAGTCCAGCTAGTTAGTTAAGAGGCAAATAATCACACCTTATTGTTCGCCTCATTGAAATCTATTAAATCTATGGTTATTATTATATACATACACTATACATTATCTTATTGTATATAATAGGTATTATATTTTATATATTGTTTATTATGCATATCGAGTATACATCACCTTCTCGACACGTATATAGTAATGTGCACGATTGGTCTGAACAAACAAAGTGCACACATACACGCGGCGGGGCGTTATTATACGATAAGAGAGTTGGTTCTGTTGCTGGAATTATCGCCTACTGACCACAGAGGGAATAAAGTGTTGCTGGCTGGCGCATCTCGGCCCGCCATCTCTCATCCTCTCGACACCACCGTACCAAGGTGTATTTCAGAACAGGTAGGACTGAGTCAGGGTGAGCACCTAGATTTACAAGGTATAGGTTTCAATCAGGGTGGATGGAGCACCAATGATACAAAGGTGTATTTCAGAACAGGTAGGACTGAGTCAGGGTGAGCACCTAGATTTACAAGGTATAGGTTTCAATCAGGGTGGATGGAGCACCAATGATATACAAAAGGTAGTATAGAGAATGGAGAACCTAATAGTGCAAGCTGCTAAATATTATGCAGATAGAATTGACGCAATAGGAGTTAAGAACACTTTTATTATATGCTAAAATGTATTTAAGTTCTCCCATGCAATGAGCATTTTGAATCCGATACTATAATATTGCAAGGTGCTAAATACATAAGGTAGATTTAAAGCAGGTGGAGATAAACATTTTAGTAAAAATTAAGTTCGTGCATTCGTCCATGACAAAAAAAAAATTGTTTAAATGAGTTGACATTTGAATTTTTATTTACTTGTGCAAAAATTTCTATCTCGTGATTTTTACAGGTAGTAAGGATTATCAAGTTGTATTATTATATCACGCTACAGTTCATATAGAATGTCAATAATTGATGACAGGGATGATGGTAGTGACACCGAAGGAATGGAGAGTAAAGGAAACTAAAATTTTAAATAAAGTATTATATTGTATCAAAATGTCAAGAATTAATCTCTCTCTCTCTCTCTCTCTCTCTCTCTCTCTCTCTCTCTCTCTCTCTCTCTCTCTCTCTCTCTCTCTCTCTCTCTCTCTCTCTCTCTCTCTCTCTCTCTCTGCATAACAATGGGGATAAAAGTCTGCACTTGCTTCAATTTAAGGGAGGGAAGGACAGTTACATAATTATTATAAACCACGAAAGAGTTATAGTCCTGCAATGGATTATTAATTAATTTGGTTTTCTGTTATAATTTTATACTTTGATAAATTATTAAATAGGTCTATTTACTAAGAAACAAGTTACAATTAGCATAGATTTTATTCTCTATCAAATATCATACTATCCAATCAAGAGCTAAATCTGGTACTAAAATTTCTATAGGCTCAAATTTATGCAAAGTTCTTTGTAAAAAGTCACTTATACGTACTGTATTTAAAAAAAAAAAAATCGGGCAGTCCGTATACACTTCCAATAACACTTAAGAAAAAACCTGAGAGCATCAGGAGAGCTTAATTCCACCTGGTGAGATCACACATACCCTGGCGTCAGTATCTTATGATCAGGTGGGAGCCGCTCCTCTCTCTCTCTCTCTCTCTCTCTCTCTCCATCCCCCTTCCTTCTTTTGAACGTTATCAGATTCGCGTAGTTCCACGTCTTCTAAATTAATTTTTCTCTTCCCATACCATCTTGTTTAAAAAGTTATAACTATTAATCTCTAAAACAAATAGAAAAAAAAATTATACATATTATATAGCTAAGATATATATAATATACCTTTGAAAGGTGTTCCAAAGGTCAAACATTTATTTACTTAAATCAAAATTACTATCTTATTATATAAAAAAAAACTGGTATAATAAATTTTTATGTAATCTAGCATACGTGTACACACAAAACTGAAGACAAATTTCATTAGCTCAATGTAAAACGCCTTCTTTTTTTTTTTTTTTTCATTTCCGGGTCACTGTTTTTTGCTATATAAAGAAATAATATAAAAATCAGCAAATACGAGAAGGCTATCTATTACCTGTCTAGTAGCTTTAATTTAAAATGAGGTTTTAAAGCGAATAAAAATAACAACTATAATCTTTCAACAAACGCTTTGATCGAATCGATAATACTTTATAGTTTATTTATATTAATAATACTTGTTGGTGAATCCGATGAATAAATCACACCAGCGATTGTTGTACAATACAATAATAAATGCGATTAGGGCTAAACTGTAGGGTCAACAGCACACGGTATAGTGGATGGAGGGGAGGGGGGGGGGGTCTCTGACTATGAATTAATATCCGAAGCCCATTTTTCACATTGCTAATGTGTCATGTTGAATGGGGAGAGGGAGGGGGGTCGTGTGCCGCAATCCCCCCCTCCTACCCCCCTTCATCACTTCGGTCCACGCAGCATCCAACCCCCCCCCCTCTCTCTCCCTCTCTCTCTTTCTCTCTCTCTCTTTCTCCTCTACTCTCATCTTATCAACAAGTGAGAGAAGGAAATGAAATTTTAGAATATTCACTCTGTTTCTCTTTTCTGTAACTTTTGTCAATGTTGATATTATATAAAATATATACACGAATAATATTTATCATTCTATATTTAACTCAATAATTTCCACTATATAAATTTATATAATATGATTTCATGCAGTATAAAAAAAAATAGGCAATGTGTAAACTTCACAAAAAAGAATTATATCAGTTTGAAGTGTACTTTGAACGGGATGCCAGATTATTTTTATATATTTTTTAATGTTTTTTTTTCCTACATGTACATCCTTTTGCGTTACTCGTAGCAATTTGTTTATTTTAAAAATGAGTATCAGAATGTTACAATCTTTGATCATTAACTTTTATTTAATATATAATTATATACATATATTTTATTTTTGCAATTTTTTTTTTTAAATGTATTTAAATTTACTTAACATTTTTTTAAAAAGAAATTGATAGACCATGGCTGCTCCGGTTTGGAAAGGACCCACAAAATATCAATCTTAAGAGCTAGGTTGAATCCATGTAGAGCAAGGAAATTAAATTCAGTCACTTGTGACCAGTACCCTACAACCAAGAATTTACTAAGGCAGTTGTTGCCCTATACAATATAGGGTAAAATTGAGAAATAAAAAATAAACAGAAAGAGAAATATATCAGAATATATTTTGATATTTTAAATAATTTCAATACAAAACAAGAGACACATAATCTGTATTTGTAATTTATCTGTTTTGTGTTGAAATTCTTCGTCCTTTCCTACATCGCGGTAGTGCTTGGAATATTAAAGATGTGGCGACAAACCGGCAAGGATAAATAACATCGCGTGTGTTGTATAGAGGCTGATTACTTCTGCTCTGTCACACCTCTTATATCAAAAAGCAACAAAATGTTTCTCTCTTATACACTCTGGTTTCTCCTCGCTTTAGCTCCTATCCCATTTCCGTCTGTTTCCTGTCTCTTTTTCCCACTCCTGTTTGGTTATAATGCAATAACATTTTCATCGCGTATACTCTCTTTTCTGACATCTTTGCTTTGAATCAAATCAACATTTATATTGTACTATTATAAGAGAGAGAGAAGTTTCTGTGTGTGTGTATGTACCTCCCTTCTCTAAAATGTTTCATATCTTGTTTATTCATTATATATATATATAATATCCTATCCATAACTTTTAACAAAAGGAAGTAAAATGTGATTTTAATTTTAATACACATCAATCTTGACGTTATTATAGTGTTGATAGTGTTGATATATTTTATATTATAAATTATTTATTTAAACATGACGTCATAAATTTTTGATACAATTTAAAGGAGAATGGTTTAAACTTAGGAAAAGTCATGTAGCTGCAAGGAAATGTGAGTAGATCTAAAAATGACAACTTTGATAAAATAAACACGAAACACTTTCAGCAGACGTGCTTTGAAATTTTAGAGTAACACTTTTGATATTTTACATGGTAAAAGAGAAACACACGTTTGTTGTTGAAAACGATTCGTTTTTGTTTTTGATCTACAGAAGTTAACGTACTGGAGAACGTCCCGTGCAGTCGTTTAAGTCTCCTTGCACGAGGGGTTGCGGACCTACAGGCGCGAGAATCTCTCGTTTCAACCAACAGCTTTTACACGTACAGATCTCTACTGTAAATTTCGGAGTTATTATAAATTACACATACACAATTTTACCTACAGTGGACAACATACATGAAAATATTTTTTTGCAGAAATGAATAGAGGGTCCAAATTATGCTACTCTGAATTTTTTCAGATTTTTTTTAGTTCCGGAACTATTTTTAAATAATTATTGAAAGTTCTGTGATTTCAGTTGGCACCCCTGAATCCTTAATAAAAAGGATAGTGCCTGGACGCCTATTGACCCCTCCAGGGGGCGTGGCCGCACTTTAAATAATTATTTAAAAATAGTTCTGGGTCTCAACAAAATCTAAAAAAATCAGAGTAGCATAATTTGATACCCTCTATTCATTTCTGCAATAAAAATTTTTCATACATGTATGTTATCCATAGTATGGAATCATAATGGAAATTATTTTATTAATAAACCCAACTCGTACTGTATGTTTCAGTAAATTATTTTATTATTGATATACCCAACGCATACACTTGTCATTGAAACAGACGTGTGCATGATTGACAAGGATCCACGTGATTATCGTCCTGACATGCAACAATGATGTCATTGTTTTCCCTGATTTCTATGATGTAAACACGCATGCTGTGGTATTTTTTGACATTACCCACTACATGCAGTATGCTCAAGTGCATATATGGCATCGTTTGTTATGTTTGTCACGTCCGCGACCTGAATTAGTATACAATGAATTTAATTATTTTAATTTAATATGGGAAATATATGTAATTTCCACCCACATTTTGTTCCTTCCGTTCCTTAAAATTAATTTTTAAATCTCCATCTGACCTCATAGAATATTTCTTTGACTGGATTTTTTTTTATAAAGTCTGTTTTAATTGGTGGAGCGTTTGATACGACTCTCCTGATTGGCTGAACTGACGATGTTCTGGTAACTGAAAGTATTGTGGTGTGGGGTGGAAGCTCATTGCGAATGTATCAGAGCTGCTGTGGCAAGCCGTGATGGATGATGCGAATTTCATTTCCTGAGGTGGCGCTTGTACAGGCGCCATGGTCCGAGCTAGCTGTACGTTGATACTGAAATGCACCTAGAGCTTTTAGGGGCGTACAAGAAGTCTCTTTGAAGCTGTCAGTATTAAGTTTCGTGCTTGAAAACTATCCTAAAATATTAGTTCGTGATTAGTTTCACACACAAAAGTCGAATGTTTTTATAGAAATATGGAAAATATAGAAATACAGAAGAATGACGAAGAGACTTTTGATTGAAATGTTCTTTATTTGCAGTATTTAAAATATTGAAGGGGATGGAATTTCTCACAGTACACTGTATACGATCTCTGTAAGTTGCTCATATGTAATATAATGCGTAATACATAAACATGCATAATAATACAGTACATCATTTCAGTATAATTATATCAATATTCCCATATATGGATCTCTTCATTATCCCTCTAGCTTTTTATCCGCATTTTTTTTTTAAATTATACCATAGCTAAGTATCAACAATTATAAGTATTAATTGAATTTAATTAAACTAAATTTCATGCAATTAGTTTTGTGATAAAAATATTTATATAAGCATGTACAGTAGTAAACCAAAACTGTACATTTTTAATAATTAAATTTCAACTTAAAAAAAAAAAAAGGTGTTGTATTTGCGTATTTGCGTAAATAAAATCTGATAAAAAAATTATAAATTCTAAAAAATGCTTGGAAAATTGTTTTATGTATTTTCTTAATTTTTGTTACCCTTGTTGCATGTATTTTTTATCATTTCAGGAAATAAATTTTTTAATAAACTTTTTTTTTAAGTACCCCAAGGTAATAATGACGTCACATAAAGTATAAAAGTATCATAATTTTCATGTTACGTTTTTATAATATTCGTTACGTAATTTTATAATATCGTAATGTGTATTTAAAGGACGAGTTTTATATATATATTTTTTTATCTAGAAACCGGATAACGTGTGAAAAGCAGTTATAAGATGAAAAATTATTATTATTAGAATGCTCGCCAGTCATCAGGTGTTTTTTGTAATTAGGCTTCAAGTCAGTTATTGCTCGGCGAACTACGGTGACTATAATCAGCTGAAGATCAAATTTCTACTCCTTACAAATAATAATAACAATAAAAAGTTGTTGTTATAATCTATAGCAATCTCTAAAGTCCATTGTTTCTCAATGCTTGCGTCATAAACGATCGATCAATACGTTTTTGTATTAATAATAATTGCTGTGTTGATACCCAGTTCGATTGTTTGTCATATCGAAACGTGGGGGGGATTCCGATTGTTATCTCAATATTATTTCAATGTAAAAAAATAATGCGCCTACACCTTTCATTTGTTTTAGTTTTTGTCTTGAGAATTTTAATTTTTTTATATTGCATTTGTTGCATGATTACGCCAGTTCTTAGAAGTTTATACAATTTTTCATTTTAAAAACGAGGATAGGAAATTAGGATATAACAATGTTTAGTGCGTCAAGGGAGATGGTAATTTGTTAACATCATAATGTACACACTATTTCGGTATAGAATTAAGTATTGCTATTTAACTATTGGATTGGACCTAATTAAATTCATTTATTCAAATTAAATTGCATTAATACCAAACTAGGCAGTTAATTATATTTTGGAGTTTATTTTCGTCTCAAATCGTAAGCTATATATTTAACTTGAGATCAACACAAAGGATATTATAATTTTGTAACATTTACTTTACAGTTTTTGTAAAAAAAAAATCTTCAGACTTCTAATTTATAGCTTACATCTTTTAAATCATATTCGAGACCTTTCTCTTGATTTTAGTCTTGAAATGTGCTTTAATGTATATATAGGACATTGACGACATTCCTAATTAAAATTATACATATTAAGGTATGTAGCCCACATCAGTTCCCTTAGTCACATCATGCAAGTAGAAAAACAGTTGTCAATTTTCCCGAAAACTAAACGATAAACTCTTTGTGGGGTTCAACTTGTTTTTATTGTTTTTGTATCGGGTAATAAACTGCATGCACATCAAATAAATAAAAAATTGAAATTAAATTTTATTACCAAATACAATAAAGATTAGATGATTTCTAAACTGCACCGTTTTCTTTTTATTGTTATTATAACAGTGTGCGTGATATGCCGAGTGCAAGTCATGCAGTTTCCAGTTTTGTTCCTCCAGATTGAAACAATCGCAGCTGCTACCATAGATAACAATCTGAATTGTTATAACACTATTCTTGATTACTAGGGCTACATTTTTAATTACTGCATGGACTCTGCAATTGAACCTCGTTATGTTCATCGCACACTCTGTTTAATATTAGGTGACTCTCTATTTTATTAAATTGTCTTATATTGGTGTTTAAAGTTATTATTTTAAATATTTAGCTTAATTATTTAATTGAAAACCACAATGGGCCGATTCTCGAAATTGTATATATAGAGAGAGATATCCAGGTTCATCACTAAACGTAGTCTCATTGCGTTAGAATGGTACTAATCGTGGTCAATGAAAAACCTTCATTTTCATGAACATCGTATACTTTGCCCTTGTTATTGTCTTGGTAAAATTATTATTCATTATAATTGAGTTGGTATAACATATATAAAATATAAAATTAAACCAACACATATCATCTTATAGTGACAAAATTGTCAAAATTAAATGGTCGGGTACTAATAAAAACTTAAAAATATCACACCAATTATATCATATCCAAGGTACACTTATCGCCTTGGAAAATTTCCCACTTGCAGCCTTGTTAATCACATGCTCTGAGTGTTATTCTTACGGGGCATGGTGATTAACAAGGCTGCAAAGCAAAATTTTCCAAGTCAACGAGTGTACGCGAGTCGTTCATGTGTGTATGGTCCACGGTACGCGACACACCTACACACAGGTGATAACGAGATGCTTGCAGCTGGGACCAAATTTCCGTGATCCCCTCAGTCAGATCCGTGATAAGAGCGCCCTACCCTCCCGACGGGAGTCAATTATGAAACTGTTAGCAATAATGTAAAAAAAAAATTGACTAACTGGTTATTGATTCGTCTTTTGTTTGTTCCAATCATCACCTGGATACAAACTTTCTTAATATAATAATACCTAAGCTGATGTTGTTACTTTTTTTTTTAATACTCTTTTTGTTTAAAATTGATGGTGATGATTTGACATGGCAATGTGTAAAATAATAAGTTTTTACCTGCAGGAGGTCTAACTGTTATATTGAACCGCCTTGCCTTTCTCAATCTACCAGATTAACTCACAGCAGCAGAGACTTAATGTATTAGAGTCGTATATAATGATTTATTGTGCATAATTTGTAATAAATAAAATAATGTCTTATTGGAAATCTATCAAAAGATATTATCATATAAAATATTTATCAATACTTCATCCAAACTAATTGTTTTCTCACAATAAAATGATTCCTTCAGATGTTTGTAAAGTGGGTAGAAATACATCAGGAAGGGGTTAAAAGGAATTTATTAATTAAGATATTCAAGATTAAGTGAAAAAAAAAGCAAGTGGGAATAATAAAATTATGGAATTTTTCCTTTTCAATTACCAATATTGCCATGCCTTTTAAACTGACAGTATCGACTCTGTAGTGTAAAAATTTAAAAATAAATAAATAACCTAACGGTAATTTGGATGACTAAAGCCTCACTTAATCAATCTAGTTAATTATGAGTCTTTCTTTTGCTCTACCATAATGATATTATGCTACATTTTTTTTTATAAAACTATTGTATAAGACTAAGAAATTGAGTCAGCAAAATATTTATTTCAATCTTAAGAATTCTAAAGGTGTGTCAAAGGAATGCACCGACTGGATATCAAACACTGCAGCATATGAATTCTGACATTAATTATGCAGATGGGAAGTGAAGATGCCACTGCAATTTTCAGCCTGTCACTTCATTATGACAGGAGATAAAATATATTAGATGTGGCTTCAGTCAGCGGACAGTAAAAATGGTCTATTGCATGGATAAAAATATTAGGTTTTAAGAACAGGAATTAATTAAATTTTACAACTTTTTTTTTTCTCTTTAATATATTTGATGTTAATATTATACGTGTATAGCACACTTACAGAAAAAAAAATGAATACTTTTTGCCACTTTAAACATTAAGAAAAAATATATAAAATACTGATTGCATATCTTGTATAAAAAATAATTTGCATATATTTTTTTTAACCATATTTTAAACCAAGTAAAAGGTGAATACATATTATATAAAATAGTACAAGAGGGGTCATGAAACGCTCATATATAATCGTTACACAGGAATTGAGAAAAGAAATATATAAAAAGCTATGTGGTACCTGCAGTATGGTATATATAAAGCTTTTATAAATCTTAGCAGGCAATCTTAAAAGTTTATTTTGCTTATCTTGCATCCTCTTTTATTCAGCTCGTGCGTGAGAGTTATGATGTATCGATGTTTCATATTCAAATTTCAACACCCCCTCCCCTCTCTACCACACAATATAATATACTCTTACTCCTATACCTTGTCGACTGTAGGTGAGCTAATTACGTTACCTTTAAACAATAAGTCCCCTCCTCTCTTCACTTATTTCTATTATTATGTATCCCTACACATAAATATATATATTGCTACCATCTGATATATAAATATATTCGTAACGTCACTATTACATAGACCTATCTCGTATATTTTACTGTTAACTTCAACGTAGCAATGAACTTAAAACGCAATGAAAAAAAAAAGCAGTTTAAGTACTATAATTATGATGTATTTAATTTTTACTTAAAAATGTGTTGAGTGTTATTTTGTTTTATCTTTTCATTATTATAATAGAAATAATGTCAATATTATTTTTACTGTAATTATTGAATTCTCTATCATGCAGTTATGGCTAATATGTATAATTATATTTTTTTTTTACTTAAAAATGTTTTCCCGTGACGATCATAATATAATAATATATTGACTGTTCATGCAGTGTTTGAATTACATGGTTCGTTGATTTCTGCAATATGAAGAGTGCATTATAATAACTATATACAATATCGCGAAAAATAAAATAATATTATTACGCTTATTATTTGTCAAGTCAACATACCTTTGTTGGACCGTCTCTCCGATTTTGTTGATTCGCATATATGTTGTACATAATCATAGTTCAGAAAGGCATTTTCAAGGAAAAAAATTTTAAAAAATTATTTCCGGTAATATGGCGGGTTAAAGTTTTCGAAAAGTGCCAAACATGCAGGCATTCAATATCATGGCGTTCAATTTTTTTTTTTTTTTTTTTTTTTTTTTTTTTTTTTATGTTATCAATGTATAGGCACTAAATAAGAGTACTTAAAATAATTTTTTGTTTTTCCGCCAATTTTTTTTCTTATGGAAATTTAACATTGAAAAATAAAAATTAAAAGCTATTGTTTTTTTTTTTTAATAAAAAATAACTCTGGTTTGGAATTTGAAGCAGGCATTGCTGCGTTTTTTGTTATAAGTTTCTCACTAACTATATTTTGAGAAAAAAAAGGCCATGGTAATCGTTGCTTCAATATATGTGAGTTGTGAGCCTATAGTCTTATCAAAATTTAACATTGTAGTGCAATCACTCACCTTCTTATAGAAACAAAGCCTATCTATAAATAATTTGTACTGCAAACGGTAAATCTATTCGTAATAATTCAAATGAGGATCAAGAATAAGTTCTTCCTAAATGTCACCATCTGTACAAATGGTTCAACTGATTTTTGATTCATGAATCTATTGAGAATTTATATGAACGATCGAAGCTATTGAACATCAGCAAGAAACAGTCTATATAACCAATATTGAAATATTAAGTACTATAAAGTGGTTATGTATAGAGGTTTTTCTGTTCAATATATATAGCTTTATCCATATATAAATGCACAATATAGATTCATAAACTCTATTGACATCATTACTGTCGGACACAATTACAAATCAACAAGACGATTTTTTCACCTGCACTTTTGCTTGAGAAGTGCACAAGGAAGTCTACAAACGTTGGTCCTGACGGGCCGATGATTCTTTCTCCGTGATGGTGGCGCCTCGTCGGCAGGCAAATGGGCTGCTGATAAGAGCGACGTTTAATGTCCTTCCCCCACCTGGGAGCGCGGCCAGATCGCGGATTCTTCCACGCCGATTAACTTTACACAACGACGATCCAATGGCTATACGTTGAATTTATATATTTTTTTTATATTCGGCATTTTGGAGTCGCGCCAAACATATTTTCACATTCTCAAGCTACTTTATGAGCTTTCCACATAAGTCAATATCTATTTTATACTGATTTAAAACTTCCAGGTTTTTTATCTTTTTTATTTTTTTAATTGGCCATTTTGAAACAAAAAAATAGCATTTTCTCTACCTTTATTTACCTGGGAATTATATTGGAAGATGCAGCAGAGGTTTAATTAATTTCAGTTTTATTTTCAAGCAAACCTCTTTTACAATTGTTTCCGTACCATGCAATGTCGCAACATTACAGCCCAGTCCTTCTATATTATAATATACATATTTTCAGTGTTATAATTTTACTATATATACATGTCAAAAGTGTATGATGTTTTCCCTTATACAGCCTAAAATTTCTAAAATTGAAACAAAAAATATAATATATAATTATGTTAGATATATAATATAATTATATATACTTATAACCTAATATTATTAAATGCTTATAACATGATATTATAATCATTCAATTGTTACTGTATAAACATGAATTTGGATCCATGCAATGTAGTATATAAATTACATGACCTCTTATATATAGGAAAGTAAGTAATTACATTTAAAAATTATATATTCAAAATATTAAAACCATGCAATTATGCACGTATATTATAATTTTGTGTTCTTGCCCCAGAAAAAGAATCTGTACTAGGCAAGGGTTGCTTCCGCTAAAATGTATATAAGATTATGGCCACTGTATCTATTACCTGTGCTTTATATCGTGAATAGAAAACAATTCTCTACGATAACAGTAATTTAGAGCTATACTTATCGTATTTAAAGATTAAATTATGTAAAAAATAAATATATGATTAAAAAAATATGCTTATTATTTTATGTAAGAAGCTGATAAAATAATATTTTATGTAAGAAGCTGATAAAATAATTTCAAACTGTATAAATAATAATGTTTAGTAAAATTATTCAATATACACGAGAGGTTAAAAACAAGACCTTTTAACAATCTTATATATATATATATTATTTCATGGCATAAAATTTTCGTATCGCAAGGACGAATAATTAGTGGTAACGCTGCTGCGGCTTGCTTTTATATTATCGCCATCTTTAAGAGGGTGGTATGGAGGAGGGGTTAGGGCGGACCGTGAGGAGGCTTATCTTTAATATACATACGGTGTCACGCAGCACCGGCCGGGGTAATACGTTATTAATGAGATCTAAACACACTGCTGTGTAGTAGAAGGAGGGATATATCATGCGACTCGATACAAAAATTATAACCATATTATACTGCATGATAACGAAATTAATTATCAATAATAACCAACTTTTTGATTGAAAAGTATATTAAAGTTCAAATGATTGATTATCTTAATCTGAGGGTAAAAAATATACGATTATATACCTTTAGCGGTGAGGGAGGTTTTCACTGAAGTAAAAGTCCTCGGTTTATGTTGTCTTCAATGTCTTGTGGCACATCAGACATCATATTAGGCCAGCTATGTACACTGGGACAAAACGAAATTCACGCTAGTCTGTTTGCAGCTTTTTCTTGCAGCGACGAATTTGGAATTTTTAGGAGTGACTAGACTAATATTCTACTCAACTCTCTCAAAATTCCTGTTTGAACTTTAAATTTTTGCAAAGAGTTCTAATAAAAGAACCAACTTTTGTTTGCAAAACTCCAAAATAAACGGGAGCTTTTGTTTATATATTCTAGCGAGAATTTAAAATAATTTGACTTCGATGACACATCCAAGTAACCAAATTTTAGTTAATTTTTAACTACTGTAAATGAATTACAAATATGCCTCTTTTTCTCTTCTCATTTGGAGCTTTAGTTTCAGTAAAAATTGCAGGAGTAAACTTCTTGCTGTCACGATAGAACAAACTTTACTCCTGCCTCACTTACTGAAGTTGCAGCTTCAATAGACAGAGATGCAGATTTAGGGTGAGGTAAGAAGAGCACACAGTCTATCAATATCAAAATAGTTTTAGTTCACCATACCTCCATAGACTGCGTGGTAACGCCTACAAACAAAGTAGGAGTAAATTTCATGTGAGGTTCAGAGGTGTACATTCAGGCGCGGATCCAGGGGGGGGGGGCTGGGGGGGAAATGTTGGATTTAAGATGGACAATATAGGCATTTCCCCCACTCCAAATTTTTTTTTTTAACATTGGCCTTATGGAAGCAGCCCCCCCCCCCCCCCGAAATTTTTTTCTGGATCCGCGCCTGTGTACATTGTACTCCTCGATGTAAATTTGAATCAATATTTAAATTAGTAATGTAATTTTAAAATAATTTAAAATTCAACTGTTGTGGTTTTTTAAAGACAGACTGAATATTAGTACCTGTTAATTAACATACGTAATTAAAATTCAGTAAAAAATCATTACAATTACGTATACTAGCTAGAACAATTTATTATAAAAATTATCATTGCATATTATATATATTAGATTTAAGAGATAAACTTCTTTGTTCTTTAATATATAAAGTTGAACTATTTTTTTCCTCTCTAATTACTTTATTTTTGTACTAAAAAATAACATTGATGTTGATATACGCAACATCCTATAGTAATTTTAGCACTATATGATGAGTAGTTATTATAATTAAAGAAGAAGTACAGTATGCAAATGAGAAGGGGCCGTGAGACTTGGAGAAGACAGCTCTTACATGCTCTGTTGGCTATTAGAACACACCGCCAGTCAGATAACAGTCGCTAGGAGGAAATTTTACCCTCATAACAATCGCCACAATAACACACGGTTCCGTGCGAGCGCCTTTGATTGTTGTCAGTATATGATACAACAATGCAAACATTGCTACTGCATGCAGCGTAATAGCAAAACTTGATGTACACGCTGCTGCATATATACCTGTACTGTTATAGTGCATGGTGGATTTTTATTTTAAATTTACAAAAAAAAAAAAAATGTTTTTTTCATAAGGTGGTGAGTTATTATATAGGATAGGGTGGTTCCATACTCCCCTTATGTATATTTTGCCTTACGTTTAGTCCCTTAATAGAGGGGGGTAAACCATAAAAATCAAACCCTTGTCGACGTCCTTTGATCATACGTGCTTCTTATGACTCTGAGAAGTTTATTATATTCTTTATTTCAGAAAAATGCAGATTATACGCGTATATCGTTCAAAGTAACTTATTATATGATATGTATATTTATTTATTTTATTTCACCCAAATACATATTGCATAAAGGACGCAATAAAAAAAAATGTAAGTGAGGGAACTGTGAAAACTTGAACTATGATGGGACGCTGCCATAAAGTCAATGAGTCTTTAAATTGATGTCATATAATCGCCTCTCCGCTAAACGCTTCTTGCTTTCATTATATTTTGATTTTATTGTCCAGTATATTCGTAATGTCTCTATTATAGGTAACTCTCACCGAAACGCATCGAAGAGCCCCGAAAAAAGCCGAAGAAAATCTAGTTCGATATTTGCCATACTGTGTCTAATCTATTTAGAATAATGAAATGCATATTAAGTACTTGTTATGTATATTATATCCCAGCTTCTGGCTTTTATATTGTTCACCGCAACTTTTTAATCTTTATAGCTCTGTTGAAAAGGGGGGCACAAAAAATATTTATGATACATTGTAAAAAATTAATTTTATGTTATAACTATAGACATTTATTCATAATATTAATTTTTATTGTTATTGTAATAATTTTTTTGTATGCACTTTTTATTGCTATGTTTAACTTATCATTTTGAATATTTTATAACAATGTTTATTATAATAAAGGAAATTAAGGACTGATTAAATTGTTTGCTTGTTCTTGGAATTACCATTTCAAGTTTGGCCTCAAGCTAAATCACGTGAGCGAGGAATTGTTATTTTCTTGTGCTGTAATTTTCACCTTTACTAAATCGTTTGTAATGCAGAGAAGCTGAAACGAACGACACGCGTCTGTATTGTAAGGTATAGAGTGGATAATAGGCGTTTAATTCTGTGTTATGATGACATATCTATAATATACTGTCAAATATAAAACTTTGATTAAGAGCAATAAAAAATTATTGTAAAAAACAAAAATACACTATTTTTTTTCCAGATATATAATTTTGCAGACATAAAAAGTGTGAAAACTATAATATGCATAGTAGTGCTATATTTATGAGAAATTTTAAGCATAAATACACAAAGATTTGGATCACCTACGCCACGTATATGATCTATTTTAATTGGTGCCTAAGCAGGAGCGGATCCAGCGCGCATCCCTGGAGGGAGGAGGGGGGGGGAAACAGTACCATAGCCCGCAATGTTAATTAAATTTTGGATGGTAGGGGGGGGGGGATCCGCCACTGTGCTGAAGGTTCTTGGACCACAGCTAATATAGCAGATTGCGTTCGTTATATTATACTGAGAGACTGAGCATGTTGAGTAATATCTCCACCTGGTCAAGATATAAGTACACACATTGAAGATTAGGATATGGTAAAGCCCATGTGTAGAATCTCAGGCACAGATAGAAGAGATCGTTTAAACTTAATTTAGTACTAAGGTTAAGCTATTATCATGGTGTCCGATAATTCAATATATACCCAGCACGGTAATTGTTTTTAGTATACACAATCTTTATTTTATTGATTAATAATTATATAGATGAGTTGTGTAATGTTTACAGTACATGCATCACATTTTATTAACCTTTGATCCAATCTAGGGTAATTAAACTATAAGCAGGGTATTATATAATCTCATGTAATATGTTTTCATCTATAATATATAAATTGAAAATGTTCGTGATATTGTGCCATATTTTTGTTGTAATTTTTAACAAGAAATTATTAACAAATACTCGTTCGTGACGAACAAAACGTTCATCAGCAGGCAAGACAAAAACTCTTATTGTTGTCGACTGCTGTTTTAATACTCAAAGTTGTACTGAGACGATTTTAATAAGTGCACAGAATTTACAGAAAGTACTCGGAGTTCACTGAGATCGGCAACAAGTTTTAAGACTACTGATATAATAGCACGGAGATGCCCGAAGCCGCCCGTTGAGGATGTAGGCAGAAAACCTTAAAATCCTATGTTGTGCGGGTTAACGTAACTCACAACATCTCTTTTTTAATAATAGTTTTGGTCGTCAAATATTTTTCTTCAATAGCATTGGTTCTTTTTGGTCACCATCTATGAAAGAAAATTCTAAGAAAAATAATGCGAATAACCAGAAGAAATTAATTTCGAGACCAACTTTGGCACGTATCTGTTATGCCGCTGACAATGTTTTGCCTACAAAATCGTGACGTCATATTGTTTTATGTGGTATGGTGAAAGACCCGCATTCTTCCTTTTTCCAAAATATCTCGCCGTGAAGCTAGGCAACTTGTTCAGCATGAAAACAGTTAAGATTTTACTTTACCCCTGCTTTATATGCAACCAGCTATATTAAGGTACACAACAATTTGCCTAATTTTAAGGCGAGATGGACATTTATTAATTTTTTGAGTGTACTTAAAAATAATTTTGTTACCTCAGAAATTAAATTTTGATTTTATTACAAACAATTTAATAAAACAGTTATAAACAAAAGAAAAATAAATAATAATGAAATATAATAAAATTCATAATAAACAATGCATGATATTTATATATAAAATTCAAGTCTGTATATCAGATATTAATAAATTGATTGAAAATAAAAAAAAATAATATTCTCCTTTTGATATATCATGTTTTATTCATTATATTATATTATGATGTAAAATAAATTTTAATATAATATATATTTTTTATATATAAAATAAGTTTATAATGACATTGCAAATTCATCATGATTTTATTTATCTTGAAATGTTGGCATATAAATCTTACGTATGTAAAAACGACGTACAAGACTAATATTCATATCTTTTCTTTACATTTTTTATATAAAAAAACTTAAAGAAATATCTTTTATAAGAAGTCATTTTTTTTTTCTCCCTTCCCGTTTCACCTCATTTCATAAGCAAAGAACGATTTTTCATTGGTGTAATCTGTTCTTTTTGTTGCTGCTATCCCGGCGTCTCTTCTGCGCTCGCGACCCGACGCTGCAGATAATGGCGCTTTGCAACTTGGAGCAAGTGCAAACTTCTGCAGGATGGAAATGCAGATAATTAGTTGGATTTAAAAATGACGATGAAGCTGGAGTTACATGAGCGATGGTTACGAACCTTCCGTAAAATTCATGTTTCCAACCGATTGTCCATATTTTAGATTACGCCTGAAAATTCCGCTTATCTGACTGATTTTATTTCTTGTCCAATGTTTTAACCAGAAGTGGAAATGCCGTAAACCAGAAGACTGTATAGATTAAATGTTACACTGTGTGTAACTTACGTTGTGGCGATGAAATCGCAGCACCAACAAAGATGGCTGCCATAGGATTTCAAAGCAAGTGCGCAATATTCGATACAAAAAATCATGTATCATGTTCAAACATTATATTGTAAACCTTTATTTAAAGGTGGATTCCCATGAGCCGCGATGCGACGCAATTTTGACGCACAATCTGTGAAATCTCGTGCTTCAAGCGAATTCACCAAGTTGCGATGTCAGATGTCAATATCGCATTTTAATTCCATGCTTTTTTAATCGCCAATGAAAATTACAACAAATGCGCAATATTCGCATCATGTCACGATAAAAAATAGACCTCGTAAACACACCTTTGGTGTTTTATTACGAGCTAGCACATATGTTATAAATTAGTTAATGAAACTTTATTTCAAAAATCTGTAGCTAATTGATACGAACCAGAAAATTTAATCTAAAAAATTAATCTCAATTTCTATTTAATTTGCATTATTATACATTGTATAATATATGTAAGCTGAAGAGCTGTTTAAAAGGATGTATTTATAACTCCCACAAAACAAAAGATAGTAACTATGAATAATATTATAAGTGTTACTTTATAAATATGACATGATAATAATATATATATAAACTTTTCTTATATAATATTGTTAACAAAAGTTTTGTTATAATATATAATATTTAAAAAAAGAAAGTATAATAATATTATATATAATAAGCTTATATGAAGTAGTAATAATAAGAGTCTGTTTTCTGGTAAAAACAGATAAGAATGATAAGAGTTTTGTTATTAGAGTCCTGGCAGAATATTAATCTATCTTCCTGCTGCTGCCTTGTGCTGCACGGCTAGCTGCTTGCTTGCTGCTTCTAGCAAAGGAGATGCGTCTCTGATAAAACACCACACAAGTCTTTCCAGTCTGTCCCATTTACATTCGAGTTCCATTTGGCAGGACTGATAACAATTTCACTCCACCACCGCTCGGTATGATTTCAAACTGATAGACCCAACGAGCACTCACTGCAGCATCAACCATGGTGTCGACTACCGGGGAGATAAGCTAAAACTATATTGTGTAGTTTATTTCTAGACTTGTGTTATTAGGACTGATCAGAGGGAAACACTTCTGGACACTAAAAACGTTCTGATCTGTCACGTACTCTATGCAGATGTTAATAGAGGCTTCAAGTCAGCTGATTTTGCGGTGTTCCCACCGTCCTCTCTAAACCTATGTAAAAAAAAACTCGAAGTTGCTTTTTTGGCATTAAAGAAATTTTTCAGAGAAAACAAGTTCTTGATTCATTATCAGAAGACCCCTAAATGGGGGGTAGGAGATAGAAGATAATTTCAGAAAAAAATTCAAAATTTCTAACATGGTGGCTTAATTGAGAAAATTTTCCCGCCGGGAAACACTTGAAGCCTCTATTAGATGTGTGAATAGAATTGGTATAACTCTTCTTTCCCCAAAAAAATTGAAAATATACATTTTTTCCTCCAATTCTCCAAATATCTTATTTCTTACTTATTTCTAATTAATTGTTAGAGTTGTAACATTTGAGATGTCTCGTGATGTACAGTTGTTTTATTAAAAAATATTACACCAATGGATTTATACAATTTATTGTAGTAAACAGTTTAAGAAGAGGCTAATGCAAAAGAAATTGGCAAATGCGGTGACGAGTAAAAGGAGAAAGATCTGATATTTGAACTGATGTTGGCTACAACATATTCCATTACTGTAAAATTTTCTAAATAAACAAACTGTAACTCTATTAATTAAAATATAAATGACCGATCCGGCCATGTTAAAGTATAGCCGGATAAGATATTTTTATTTTAATAGAGTGTACACTAATTATTGGTTCATTAGAGCCGATATTGATGTTATTTCTCTATTGCTTTTATTATCATTAATTTGATTGAAACGTCTTCTATTATAGTACCGAAAAACACTCAAAGAAGTTCATTGTTAATCGAAGATTCGTAAATCCATACGACTCGAAGAAGCTCATGTTTTAAATATTGTGGATCGTTTCAAAGAGTATTGACATCGGCTTACGTCTCACGCTAAACGACTTGATGGCGAGCACTAGAAAATGTTTCAAGCTAACCATCAGGCCTACACACGCGCGCCAAATTTGCTCAATAATCTGTTATATATTCTTGATATCTGCAAGCCTCTAGAACTTGATCTGTTTTATTTCACACACTTGAGTCACGTCACGCGATTAAACTTTTTTTTTATAACATTATTATACAAGAGTTCATTGAATTGCAATATTGATGAAACTTGTTGTAGAACATTCTGTGTGTAGAGCGAAAATAAATAAAAAACGTACTTATTTTTTGCTTATTATTATTACAAATTACTATCTTGTGTAGCGCATGCAATGTAGGAAAAGGAGGGCTGCATGGGGTTAGCTCTTCCCAAACTGAAAATTTGGATTTAACATATGCAATATATAGAGATTTTTCTCACTCTAATGTTTCTAATATATTAATTATCTATCCCCCTCAAATAACGTCTTTTCTGATGGTTTTTATGCATTGCAATATATTTTGCGGCTAGTCATATTTTATAAATATAAAATGGAATTATTATGAATGGATATTATTTAATAATTAAATGAATATTAAGCCATTTTGGAAAATATCGTACAATTATATTTTAAGGGGAAAAAAACTGATGCGTTGAAATTGGATAACTTATTTTTTTTTATCGCGAAATATTCATATAATCATACAATTTATATTATATGTAGTATAATATTTATGTATTTGTTGTTATCAAAAAGTAGTAAATCTTTCAACATGACAATTAAGAGCTATATTTTACATTTTTTTTTTTTTTTTTTTGGTTATGACATCTGACCCTTCGAGTGGAATGAATCTACTGAATTTTAATTATATTACAAAACACATGCATATCTTCTGTTTGAAGAGTTGTGACACATTAAAATTAATTGTTGTTAAATTTTATTAATTTTTAATTCATTTAATGACACCATGCATTATCTCCAGACTTAATTATTGATTATAAAATTAGTTAATACATCCACCAGTCAATTGCAACACTTATAATGATAACAATCAAAACTTCTTACTGAAACAATATACCACATACATTTTATTACTTTTAGCTTCAATACATACAGCAATATTACCTTAGAAGTTGGTCATATTATATATATATATATATATATATATATATATATATATATATATATATATATATATATATATATATATATATATATATATATATATATATATTAGGGTGCGGTGATTCTTGTATTATACTATAGCTCACCGTTATATTTGCATGCAACATTATTATAATATCCTTTTAAAGCAGCAGTAGATTACAATCCAAACGTCAGTTTGCAAGTTAACCTCCGCTTTCTGTGGCCACATAATCTCTTTGAGATCACAAGATTATCGTACACCACTCACGCTCGTAAAAATAAAAAAAAAAGTATTACGTCATATATTATTATTAAGATCTATAATATATAAGATCAAATATTCTGATTGTATAGACATTTTGTTACAATCAAAAAAAGTAAACCAACAACATTATAAATTACAAATATTTAATAGCCAATATATAATATATTAAAGTAATATAATATCTATATCCAATATTGTATATTGGTACAAACCTTTTTTTTTATTATTTATAACCTTAGTAACTTTTTATTTTTTTCAATACATTGTTACATTATTTTTACCCCGCGTCTTTTTACATTATGAAATATTATATTTGATTTTTTTTAAGTCGTGATCTTTGTTTAAGCCTCAAGATGAATTATGTGACAAGTGGTTGATGCTAACTTAGAGATTGTTATTAGCTTTTGGAAAACTCCTCTTTTAAACCGCCCACTATATAACCAAACAACGTAAGCTAAACTTTCTTTCCATGATGTTTTTTTGATCACTATCATATATATTGAAAAAAAAAAAATATATATATATATATATATATTATATAAATTTTAGACCACACAAGATATATTCTCGCGCCCTCCTCACGAGAACACTTTTCAATCAACAGAAAGGTCGCTGCTGCTATTGTTTCACGCAGCTCGTCAATACTGAGATACGAGGCCCTCAAGCAATTTGGTGGCTTGTCCCGGCGTTCAGATCTCCATATAGTGATTGATTCTCAGCTCCCTTCCTAACGTGCAATTTTCACTGTAGACAATACTTCAATATTTATTTATATAGAGGGGGATTCAAAAAGACTTATCCGCGAGACTTGGCCGGCGGATAACTTGTCCACGTTCTAGTCTGGATAGCCTAAATACTTAGCCGCGCGGACAAGTATAAGGCTGGACAAGGGTTTGGATATGTCGGTCTGGACAAAAGTCATTTGGCCAAGCCTGTTGGCTGAAGTCCCGCGGACAACTAACCGCGCGGCTAAGTCTCGTGGACAAATCTCCCACCTGGATAAGGTTTTTAATTACGCCGCCATCTTGGATTACGTGTTAAATACGGTGATAATTAGACTGCCATATATCGTGATTTTATATTATATTACGTAAACATTGTGTTTAAAATTAATGTCATTTCAATCTTATTATTATTGGGGTGACATGGTTTAAAATTTTTGGCGCTTTTAACATTTTTTGTTATATTTCTCTAATTTCCCGTTCTGTGCGAGGCGCTGGTGGCATAATAATAAATTCATCGAGCCTCGCTGAATAACCCACGTTTTTTTTTCAATAAATTTATACCTTTTACCCAATATTTGGATTAAATAATGGGTTTTTATTATCATATGATAATACTCTATTACAATTAATGACGGTACGTGAAATGTCCATTAGAAAATTGCTTATTTTGACGACATTTGAGGGCTTGATTTCAACCTCCTTGACTTTAGTTCATTTTCTGTTTGCCTCATTTACTTATTTTTAACATACAGGAGTTCATACTCCTTAATTAAATGCTTCCAGACTAATTATTAACTTAAAAAGAGCTTTATTTTTAATAACTGTTCGTGTTTAAATATGTAATAAAAGTATCAAAAATTCGCAGATGAAGTATCAGAAAATTACAGATGAATGGTATCATATCATAGAGCTATCATAACTCGTCAAATTAAGCAATTTAACGTTAGATATTTCACTTACCTTTATGAAATGTCATAGAGTATTGTATTCTTGGGCTGGCCTTGAGCAATTATAGACAAAAATATCAGGTATTAATCGTCTAATTATTGAAAAATGAGCATAACAAAATGTGTGCCAACAAAGAGGGCGAGGCTTGCTGATGATCATGATGATGTAGAAAAGGGGGAGCGGGGGGAGGTAAACATTGAATATAAGCGCTAAATGTTTAAAACTAATTTTCCTATGTCTTATGCAAACTACACAAATTGATATTTAATCAAATTTGAACACAGTTGTTTAATAAATTAGCAATGAATCATCATATATGTAGATCCAATTACCTCCATATTTAACACGTAATCCAAGATGGCGGTGTAATTAAAAACCTTTTATCCAGGTGGGAGATTTGTCCACGAGACATAGCCGCGCGGTTAGTTGTCCGCGGGACTTTAGCCAACAGGCTTGGCCAAATGACTTTTGTCCAGACCGACGTATCCAAACCCTTGTCCAGCCTTATACTTGTCCGCGCGGCCAAGTATTTAGGTTATCCAGACTAGAATGTGGACAAGTTATCCGCCGGCCAAGTCTCGCGGATAAGTCTTTTTGAATCCCCCTCATAAAGTGTAGGATATTATATGCCATGTTTATCTAAATTTTACTATATGTTTGATTTGTAATTTTTGGATAATCAATATATAATTTATATGCCACTTATCTATTTTTTATTTTAATCATAAATTTACAGTCTATCAAATAATTTTTTCGTGATTTATAATTATGGTCAATGAACAAAACAACTTATTAGTGTATAGTGCAATTATATTTTAGGCTCATTTTAAGTGTATTTTTGTGAAATTGGTATGTTTCCTTGTTGGAGATGTACTAGTGTACTACTATTATATCATTTATACATAAAATGGCATTTCTGTATTGGATCAAATAAATCAAATCAAATGGGGATAAAAAAAAAATCACTATATTTTGAGTCAGAAAAGCGCAAATCTCTCTTTATATGCGACATTTTGACTCTATAACAAGTAACAATAGAGTATAAGCCAGTACACAAAACAAAACATTCAACCAAAGTAAAACCAAAATTTTAATACAATAATTATACAGTGCATTTCAATGCAATTAATAACGTATAACGTGTATAACTATAATGTATGAGTCATTTCAATGTTTATTAGGTTTGTTTTAACGGCTGAAAGTTATGTTTCTTTTTCCCTTGATTGTATACAGTACATGCAGTATAATACAAAAGCTATATATATTGCAATAACAGTTTTATATAAACGATCGTAATATACGATTTAATTAACTTGTATGTAGAAAAATGATTGAGAACAAATTCATGATTTACAGTTTTAATAATTACCTTCAGCTTTCTTATTTACAGTACAAATAATTGTAAATGTCTGTTGTGATTTATACGTAATTATTTTTCAGTATAATTTTTGTAATAATATTCATTTAATAATACTTCCATTTATACTAATTACTATAGCGTTTATTCAATGTCATTATAAATACAGTAAATTTTCATAATGTAAGCAAAAGTCACGCTGAATATATTTGTATATACAGGTTTAATTTTATTTAACTTCTCGCAACTAAAATTCAAATAAGAATTACACATACAGTATAAGATTTACTTTTGAGATTTTAATCCTAAAGGTGATTAAAAATTTTACCTTCTTATGTGGTAAGGTTGTATATATAATAAAAAAAAAGTGTTTTTATAAAACTCGAGTTTTGCTTGTTCAGACTTTGGTCGTGTTAATGTTTAATTAATTTTGTTTCTAAACATAATGAACATGATCAGAGAATAAAAAAGTGCGGGGCATGGTGGTCTTTTTCCCTTGAATAATTTATACCTTTTTGATCGTTATATCTGATGATACGACCGGTGCTGCTGCTGGCTGCGTGATTAACTTACACTGTCCATTCGCTCTGGAGGACTTAATTCCTCCAGTAAGTCCTTCATTGGGGTCGCTATCAAAATGCAACTAATATACGGGACAGCACAAACTACAATAATTATAAATAAATAAATAAATAAAATAAATAAATAAATTAATGAAAATACATACCTGTAGGGATGGAAAAATATGTTTGAGACTTCTTTAAGAATTCAAATTGTTTTGTTATAAAAGACTTGATGAACCTATACTAAAATAAACTTCACTATAAATTGAAAAGTAGCTACTGCATCGTAAAGGCAAAGTTATAGATTAATGAATTTGTTTTAGATGCGACGCGAATATTGCGCATTTGCTCCAAAATCAGATGACGGTCATTGATGCTGTGAATTCACCGTCGTAAAAAAGGCGGATTCACATAATAAGTGATGGTTGTGGTGCGACGCGATTTTGACGCACAAGCTGTAAAATCTTATGCCGATAGCTAATTCGCAGCGCTGCGGCAGCGATAACTTTTTAATCGCACAATATGGCCACCAGTGAAAATTAGAGCAAGTGCGCATTATTCAAGTCACAGGCTGAAAATTTCTGAAAATGTTAACGCGATGAATTGAGTGATATTTCACTGCAATTGCTCCAAAATCGAATCACGCCGCTTATGTAAATATTCCTTGACAAAGTTAATAAACCTACGTGTAGTGACGGACATTATTTTACCGTGTAAATTGCGCAAGAGAGGAGGTGCGAGAACAGAAATTATTGGGCGGGAGGCGACGACTCTAATTGGCGTGGCTCATTAGCCGCTGCTGCCGCGTGTCGCGAGCTACCGGCTGGCATCTCAATCCCTCTAACAAGACAATTGTCTCGCTGTGTGTGTCGCTGTAAATGGTTGGTTCTACTGCCTGTTATCCGTGTTAGTGTTTCCAAGTGTACAAATTCACGCTTTGTTTATATAATTGACTTGTTAATTCAATTTAGCGTGACATTTAAATTTCTTATTTTTACATATTGTAATAATTAAGGATTAAGAGACCACATTGGCGGCTAATTATTTCCCGATGGTAAACCTAAAATATTTTTAGACCTTAAAATTAAGTATATATATACAAATTGACTATAACCTATAATCAAATAAAAAATAATAGACTAAAGTTATTGAGTTATTAATTTTGAGTGCCTTTTAGATGCTGATTTTACTCAATTTTGACCAATGTTGCCGCAATCCCACAACATCCCATTATCCTATCTCAGAAACTACTTGGTTCTAATTTTTATTTTTTCAATTCTTCAAAAATTATCTAATTTAATGAAGCTGCACTGAAAAGATGCGAACAATGCATCATCTACTAAGGATGGTATCATTAATCCTTAAATTAATTTTAGATAAATGAGGATAATGATAAAATATTTTTGTAATCACACACAGAATAAATCTAACTTACTAAAGTTTGAACTGAAATTATATAATATTTTAATTGCTCATATTTTATATTAAGATTTTTATATAGTAATATTTAAATTAGTTATAGCAAAAATATTGTTACCACGCATTTCAGAATCATTAATTCTAATAATCAGTTACAAATGTCTACTTTGCATGCGGAAGATAAGTGAGGCAAATAAATTGAATATCGATCTAAAGTTTGAAAGACATGCTTGCTTATAAATACGAATACAATGTTTCTACTTTTCCGCGCAAGCCTTTTCAAAATCATTATTTCTTTAAAATATTTTGTTTTTAGATAATTAATTAACTGCACTTTCACAATAATAACCCACGTAATGTACATTTGATTAATGTTAGGATAATTAGTAAAAAAAATACATTATAATCTTCAAAGAAAATTAACAAACTTGTTGAATCATGTTGTAATGCAATTAGTCCATTTTCATTTACTATAACACCCATGCAGTTAGTATTAATGAAGTGTTATTACATCAATGATGAAAAAGTATATATTAATGACTTGGCATAATATAATACAAGTCAATTTCATCATCATATAATATAAAATAAATAAAAGTAAACACAATGAATATTATATATTTTTTAACAAGATATAAAAAATATTATATTATATATTTTTATCATCATTTTTTTTCTTCTTCTTTTTTTTTTAGCTCTACATAGATTGAATATATACATTTTATATAAATATATAAAATGTTACCCTACAGCAGAAATCTGAATTGTATTTTATCGTTGGGCAGCCAGGCAGACATAGAGTAGGAGGAGGGAGAGTTTTTATCATCGTTTGGCCGGATTCAGTGAGGGGGTGGTGGTGGTAGGAGATGATGGAATATCGGTAGGAAATCAAGCGTGCATATCTCTCAGGAACACCAAACATGTCTGCTGCTGCCAGAAAAGCCAGCGTGAAAGCTTTTATATAGAAGAGACCATTCGTTTCTCCTCTTTCAATTTTTTTCATTTTTTTTTTTTTCATACTCCCCCTATCAGTATTATTATTATTTTTTTTCTACTTCTCGCTAGTACCCAGTAGCCGTTTAGCACTGAGATTGTACGCAAGGCCATCACAATATTCACAGTCAGACAGCTGTCATTCTGTAGCCCAAGGCAACTTCACGATCTATCTCTCTCTAGCTCGCATGTCCAGTGACTTTTTTGTGTGTATGTATTAGCAATAATTATCTTCTTCATCTGTACATCTGCAAATTTTACAGTTTTGAATAAATTAAAAGGAAATTGACCTTTTCTTTTTTGAAACCGTGGGTTATACAAATAGTCTGAATTTATTTTATGATGGTAATTATTTCAATAATTGAAGTTATATTATTTATTTTTATTATTTTTTTTTCTGTTAATTGTTTAAGATAATTTTTGAATTTTCCTCTTATATTTACATAAAATAAACAAATATGGTACAGTTGTTACACCAGAAAGTTTCTTTCACATGACGATATTAACGCTAGTGATATATACGACGGTGAGGGAAATTTTCCAAGTCAAAAAGTGTACTTGAAATTTTCAATGAAAGCTTAAAAATACGTCAATGGTAAATTTCTCTTTAGTGGAGATATAATGATGTCAAAGCTCAAAGTGCATTTGTATGTCGTGCTGCTATTGTCACCAATTTATGTTGCAAATACTGTTGTGTAAGCTTGCAATGGACGACTTACATGTATAAAAAAATTGTTGCAGAAATGAATAGAGGGCACCAAATTAACATGCTATTCTGATATTTTAGAGCTCGGGAATTATTTTTTAAAAAAAATTAAAGTACAGAGAGAGAGAGAGAGAGAGAGAGAGAGAGAGAGAGAGAGAGAGAGAGAGAGAGAGAGAGAGACGTCAAAAATAGGGGTCACTCACTTCTTTAATAAAAGGATGGTGCTAAAAGGGGGATGGGTTCAAACCTGAATTTTGAATAACTTTTTAGCAATAACTCCCGGTCTCTAAAAAATCTAAATGTATTAGAATGACATAATTTGGTGGCCTCTTTTCATCTCTGTAATATATTATTTTCATGTAAGTTGTCCAATGAGTAATTTGACTACCTGCCTCACCGCTATAATTTATAATTTTTAAAATGTAGGAGACCGACTGACCGTTTCTCATGTCCCGTCATTTTTTTCATATTGTCCATATTCCCTTATTCCCACGCACTATAACTGCAAAACCCGCTTCCTCTTTATAAAAAGAATTAAATTCTTTGTTATAATCCAGATAAGGTTAAATTTTATCATCGTGTCTTAATCTTATTATAAGCTATTTTATAGACCTACATTTCAACTCATATTATAAATCTTTATAATATCAAGTTTTCATCAAAGATTCTAAACTATTAAGATAATAGGCCTATTGTTTTAAAAAAAAACTATCTATTTTTCTATTGTTTGTATTTTGAAATATATATTTTTTTTTGATGAAATGGATAGTAAATATATATTTTTTTAGTCCAGCAATGAGAAAGGATTTTTGATCTTACGTCGATCTACTTCATATTTACGAGAGGTTAAACAATGGCGTCATACTGATGGTTTGGTCCAGCAGCATCCACAGCGAGCTCTGTTGAGAGATGAGATAACACAGCTAAGAGGATGCAGAGCATCAGCGTAAAACACTCGGCTTGTCGTGATAAGAGTGGAGCGCTTATCGCTACGCCTCCGTCTTCTCTCTCTCTCTCTCTCTCTCTCTCTCTCTCTCTCTCTCTCTCTCTCTCTCTCTCTCTCTCTCTCTCTCTCTCATCTCTCTCTCGCACTATCGCATGGCTCGCATAGTGCTTGCTTCTACTGCTATATACTCGCTCGAGACGCAATCCTTAGATAAAGAAGTAAAAAAGCCTATGGAGAGTTCCACTATACTATACCACCACTATATTATGCTTCTCTCTTATCACAATAGTTAGCTTAGCATGACTTATCCATTTCTCATCCTCACAAAACTCTCCTCTGCCAGTCTAGGAATATAAAGAGATAACTATTAAGTATTTTAAACTTAAAAAATATATATATATTTCGTTAATTACATAAATTTATAAGACAAAGCTTTTAAAGTGGTAATATTAATTAAAATACAGTATACATTTTTTTCATCTTTTCCTTTTTACGCAATGTAGACATAAGTTATACTATAATAACAATGTATGAAATTAATATTACGCTCTATATATTGGAAGTTTTAGTGTATTGTTTTTAAAAGCCATCTGGTCAATTAAAATTTAAAATGTTCATCGTTAAATACGAAGGTAAGAAGAGTAATTAACAGAAATGGAAGCGTCAGGTGCAATCTGAAAGTGTCTTCATGCGCTTGCCGATAGTTACTTTTTTAAAACCACTCTCAGCTGATTGTCAAAGTGTGAGGTCAAGTGATGCTAATGAGTTTATTGCAACAATGTCAATGTGCATGTAAAAATATTAAATTAGACGAAATGCATGTCAATATATTTCAATTACTATGCACTAATAATTGTAAGTCAAAGTCCATTTAAATTTTTTTATTTATATAATATTTTTGCAATAACAGTAAAATTATTTAATCAAAACATCTTACAGCGGTATAAAGTTTCATTTATTGCAAAATTAAACAAGTTTTTTTTTTTTTTCTTTGTGATGAAAAGGATTAAAAAGCTGTTGTCATGGTAGAAAGAGTATATAATATGTAAGCTGATCTGGTATATAAGTGATGGAGAATAGGGTATTAGATAACCAGAGTTGGTGTCTAAAAATGTAAAAATTAGACACCGCAGCTGAGGCTGTTTTATTAGAGTGATGGCTTTGGAGCTTATCTCTTGAGCAAAGACTTGGTGTGAAGTTTAAAAGAGGTAACTTAGATCAACATCTAGGTATTCCACAAGGAACCTAACTTGGTCCACTCAAGATTCAGGGTATACTCCTCCAAGTTTACTTCTTTGGTTCGTTATCGACTAACATCGCGCGGAGGCTGTTGGAGCCGTCCCGAGCGCGGGAGATGAACGCTCGGATAAACGGAGAACGCCGGCCGGTGTGTCTCGGAGTCTTGTTATACAGTAGAGAACGATAAATATGAACCTTTTCACACCATCAACACACTTTAAAATACTATAAAAATTATTATTAAGACATGGATCTTATACTTTATATTATATACTTTTTGTAATGTCATGACTATTAATTGTAAGAAATTTTATTTAATTTTTATAAATTACCAATTATATTATTTAATGATAATCAGTTTCTAAATTTCTCAAAAAAAATCAACAATAGCTTTACTTTTATGACCCCCTTAATCATGTGGGAAAAATTTTCATATTGTTTTAATTATCTATAAATCTAATGGAAAAACATAAACAATTTTTTCTTAATCTATTTCTATAACACTATAATCTCTAATTAATATTGACCTAAAAGATTACTGTATAAAAATAGTGTGGTGATACAGAGGTATAAAAATAGCTGTCGTCTGATAGTGTCTCCTTATCAATGTGATAAGAGACCGTGAGAAAGCGTGGTGTCAAAGGCGACACAGTACTTGCCTTGTTCTCAGACATGCAGCATCCCTGCAGGTCCAGAGATCTGCTGTAACTTGGTATTATAATGTCATAAGTATTCATATTGTAACAGTTCATAATTATTTTGTTTAACAATATAAGCACTTCAGATGCATATTAATCACAGTCACGTTGAAATTACGTCTAAAACTTTAAAATATTAAGAAAATGAACAAATAACACAAAAAAACATTAATATGGTCATCATAAAAGAGCATGTTATGATCCAGCTGTAAACATTGTATTAATTTTATAATTTGAATTATCAACTGATATTGCACTGAGGTGACAATTCCTTATGGTAAGAATGTAAACATGCAACATATATTGTAGTTATTATAAATGTATTTTACATTTAAACATAATAGTTGAGCATAATATATAAAAAAATTGAAAATATACACATGAATAATAAGCTATATTATCATAAAGATTCGCAATATATTTTATATTTTTTCCTAAATAAGGTTCTAATTTCATTCATTTCATTCGATGGGAACATCAGAATTTATTTTGGAAGCTACCTGACACCTGTGTTAATAATTGAATTATTTAGTTTTTAAGAAATATTGATAACTTTTCTCTCTCTTTTTTCTGTCTTACATTGTAATAATTGTTTTTCAATTATTAATTTTAAAAAAAACAACATTCTATTCGAGATAAAAAATAATTTATTTAAATAATATAGTAAAGGTCATGAATTCTATACCTCTACAATTTATTTTTAGCTATTAATACTGCATTTTCTTCGTTTTGAGAGTTGTATAAAAATTAATATTTAAGCAAAACTCTGTGTAAAGGATTTCATGCAATGTACTTTTTGGAGTATTGTAGAATCTCTCTATCTTTTCATTTGTATAATCATAATATAAATGCACGTTAGTAACCATATAATGTAAGTGCTGGTCGAGTTACGAAGAAGCTATATTATGGATCAGTGCCAATCTTTTCAACGTTATGATGTTACTATAATAATAACAAACGAATTATCTTAAATCTGTAAATATTATACCGGAAATGTTACCTAAATACTTGAATGTAGCTGTTATTAAAAAAACAAGTACAAAAAAAATGCATTTTGTACGATGGTTAAAAAAAACAAACAAATATTTTATATAAAATTACGCGATTACTGTGAGGAGCGGCGTTTATAAAACCGCAGTTATTTTTCTTACTTTTAACAAAGTACAGATCTCTGCGGTTTGATTACACTCAAGTATATATGGTGGTGGCTGGTTTTATGTTAGCGAAGTGTGTATAATATTTTTTTTATTGTACACGTGGAAGTGTTACAAGCAGTTATCTGCTCATATATCATGGCTGCTAACTACCTTTCGTTCCCCTCCTCATGATCTCACCACCATCGTACGTCCCTCATGCAGTTATAACACCAGGATAAATTCAGGAGAGACTGCAAGGATATTCTCCTAAGATTTGATACAATTTATAACTTACAAACAATTTTTTTATCGTGATTATTCGAAGTTTGTACCCTGAAACTTTCCTGATTTTTACCCTTTGAAATTTAAGGTCTCTTTTAGGGCAAATTAGTACCAAAATGTATAGGGCTGTATTATTGTACATCGCTCTTATAATAAAATAAGCATGATAAAACAATTTTGGTCTATACTCATTATTTGTGATTTTGTGTTGCACCAGATTTATAGCATAATGTGCCAAAGAACTTAATTATTAAAAAATATTTTACAAAATGTTGCAAAGTTATAATTGTTTGACAACATGTTAATTAAAATAACTATTATCAAATATATAAAAAAAATTAATCATTGTAAGATGAACAAAATACACAAACTGATTTTTGTTTTCACCGCGTCTTTTTTACTAACATATTGTAATTATATAATAAGCTCATTGTTTTTGTCCGGCAAGTACTAAATATTTTGAAGAGATAATTGACGGTATTACAAGTAGAAATCGGGCAAAAACAGCCCCCAAAATACATGATACCATCTATGAAAATTCTATACCATTTTTGTAAACCAGATCGTAGCCATGCCCATTTATGAACCCCCTTACTTTGATATATAAATGTATAAATTATGGGATAATAATTTTGAGCCTTGTTAACATGGTTCAATTCTAGAACACTAAATTGATAATTAATTGGTAGTTCGCCACGTGACGTCACAGTGATGGCGATGACGCGGAGTGAAGGCTCGTTATGCCCACCTTCATGTATATATTGTTGCTGGCTTATCGGTGTTTGGTCTGCGGCTGTTTATTGGGTGTTGACGGTATTAGAGCGCAGGTTGGAGCTGCGGAGAAAGAGTTATCGGCAATTCGATCAGCGGCCACTCCGTATCCTGTTGATGTCGAGGGTACAGTCGAGTGCAGTACAACTGACACCTTATATAAATAATAGTACTCCAGGTGTATTACCTTAAGAATATGAGCACAGTTAAATCCCAGGCAGACAAGTTGAAATAAATTTGATCTTTTGCTCTCTCCTCATCTAATTTTCTCCTATTTTGCACCATTTTAGAGGAAAATTAAAGGAAAAAATACAATATTATTTTTTCCTCTTATTGAGCATAAAATTTAGAAATATTGGCTCCCATTTCATCCTCAATTTGAGCGAAGAGGAAATAATATTTTTTTCAGGTAAAAAGATTAGGTTTAAATGCGGTAAAGGATGAGTTGAAGACGTAATTTTCCAACTATAAGGGAGTCGTTTTCGCATCGGAAAATTTCCATTATTAATCATTATACCCCATTAGAATAATACATTAAATTAAAAAGTTATTAAAAGGTTGCAAGTGAGAACTTTTCCAAGACGACGATGTGCACAATATTGTGAATATATATATAATTATATGCTTTTTTACAAGTTGTAATATAAAAAATGGTTAATAAATTTTTATTAATTACGTTATGCAAATCTGGGTGTCTCTGTCTCTAGGAGCTTCACCAAATCAGGCAGTATAATGTTCAAGCTGTCCCAAGGTATAAATTAAAATGGACATGACTAATAAAATTAAGATATTTTACGCAAATGTGAATAGATTCGAGTAATAATTATTTTGTGAATGTTCCTTAGGATGGTTCTCCCTAAAATGTAGGCAACTTTTCTTGCACGTTTGCAAAATCGCAGTCAGCACCACGTGAATGGAACATGCCACATTCTTATATATACCTCGATGCAGTGTGAGGCTACTGAGGGAAAAAAGTATTGAGAACATTGAAAAATCAGTGTATTGTTATTGCAACACTTCTGGATGATTAATTACTTCATGGAAAATAATAAAAATGATGTTTGCCAAGTCTCGCAAGGTAATTTTCTCAATTGATACAACTGTACGGCAGCGATGTGTGAGGTGGGCGCGAGTTATATATCTGGTGGTGCATCTCAAGCGTAATGAGGTCCGGTCGCTAATTAGAAGCAGCTAGCACGGAGGCCGTGACGTCACCGTGACCCCGGCGGAGTGTCATCTGCTCCGGAGCAACAAAAAATTATGTTCGACTTTCTTTCACTGTTTGGAATATAATAAATAACCAACACTTTTTAAAAAATATATCAATAATATAGATTTTTTTACTTTATTTGCTAGAAACTTAAATAGTTATAATTTTATATTATTTTACAGTTTCTTAACTCAATGGAAGGAAGATTGATATAAATCGTATCATGGAGTTATGGTATATTATTATATATTTGACCATTTTTTCTGTTTACAGACAAAAACCATAAATCATTTCCTTCCAATTTCACATTTTTAGGGTAAAGGAAAATTTCTTGTTGATCTTGGACCTCTTCCATAATTCCCATTCCTTCTACCGGCCAGCATATGGGTCGTATCTTTTTGGCATACACCGTGTTTTCGTATTTCGCCATAAATCGACTCAACTTTTTCTGCAACAATAATTATAAATTTGTATAATATTATGAAAATGAATTCACTCGCATTCTCTCAAAATCTAAACAAATTTTAATAAAACAAGTTCAAAATTTAAAATTTTCAACTTAATAAAACATCTTAATATTATAATTAAACAAAGCAAGTTAATTTAATGTCATTGAAAAAGAACATTGATTACTTTAAGTGGCTTAATGTGATTGGTCTACCATATATATCACGTGACTCCTCCTACCGTGATTGGCCAACGGTGCTCCAGAGCAACAATGCTGCACAGATGACAATTGCAGCATCAGCCCCGCCCCCCTCCCTCCTGGCCGCAGCAGCCATCATTAAAACGTCTTTAATCTGATGCCAACTTAACCGGACACGCCCCCTCTCGTGGCGAACACGTTCTCCCATTAAGAAAGATCTCTTAACACATACTGAGAGAGTAATGTATTATATGGGAGGTGTTGGTATGCAGAAAGTAGCAGCAGCCAGTCAAAATGTTGAATGTGGGGGTTAAATGGACCAGAAGATACTTGACTTGAATATTTAATATTATAACGACGGATCTTAAACTTTTAAACTGATTTGAGTGACATGTGCGTTAAAGTTTCTATACTGCTGATGATATTATAGACAAAAAGTTATTCTATATCATAATATATTATAAAAGGTTATGACAGTTTTTTTAATAGGAAAATTTGTGAGTGCGTTCAGAAAATATATATATCATAAAATTGATAAAGAAACAAATAAACATGGTGTTATGTTGATTTAAAATAATTTAAAAAAATAAAATAAAACGATAGATTTCTTCAAATTTTCAACCCTTATTAGCAATTAAAGTTATCATGCATGCATTAAAAAAAAATCATTGAACATTTCATACAAACAAAAGAAGGTCCCATGTAATGGGGAATTCTCTTACAACTCAAATTTTATTTTAACTACTATATTATGATAGGGTACATATTAACAATAAGTTTGACTTAAGTTTTAACTTTTTTAACTCAAATTTGGGGGCTCTGAAGGAATTATTAGAATAGGGGCAAAGTATGCAACCCGCGCGCAAACCTGAAAACTGTGACGTAGAAACTCCCTAGTTAACACACAACAACTGCCTGATATCATAGTTTGAGCGTCAAGGAGTGATTGGCTATAAATTTTAGTAACACGATGGAAATCAGCGGGATTTTCTACTCTAGTATCAATAGTTTTGTCCCTAATATCAGTTTACTTTAAGAGTGATAATCGAAAATATAAATATATTGCAGGAAAATTTCGTCTGCTAGGCAGCTTCTACGTCACGTTTTGGCGCGAAATTTAAAAGAAGGAAGATTTTTAAAAAATTCCCATGTCTCCAATTTTGAACATTGAAACTTTTTTGTTTTGGGACATTTACTTTCAAGGCATAGAGCATCTGAAAAAAAATTAAAATAAATGTAGGAGAATTCCCCATTAAATATAACATGTATGTTATATGTATATATATGTTTCTAGTGCTGTTAATATGTACACTTTCTGTGTTTAATAAAAGACTAATAATAATTATAAATATTATAGTTTCTGTACATGAAAAATCAGAAAACATCTGATTGTGAATGTGTAATACATTTGTTTTTGTTGTGATATTTGATTTCATTTCGGTTGTCTATATCGTTGTTTCGTATATTCTGCCAATGGTTGCAAAATCTACTCTCCGTATTATAACACGACGTCGCGTCAACACGGCCCTGGCGACGTCTTTTGGTCCATTGGGAGGCTGGCCACGTCTCCCGGTCACAAATCTCCCCCCTCCCCCCAGCATCTTATTTCCGGAGGAGCGACATCTGCATAATCCGAGATAAGTCGGCCGAGCGAGCAACGTTGGCCGTCGTCAAGTTATTGTACTTGGTCTTAACTTGGGCCATTTACATAAGTTAGCTTGTAAGTTTTAGGATTAACAGGCAAATTTATTCAAATATACTGTTTAATGTTATTGTTTTACTTTGCAGGTTATATTTGAACTCTTATTGTATTGGTGATACAAAAACACAAAATGTAATCAATTTGGATACTTAATATCTGTTTGTATAATATGAGATAATGGAATTGAATTTGATTTAAAAGTTCGTAATTTTTTATAATTATAAAACTCTTGATGAAATATACTCCTCCTTTTCACTATGTTTTTTTTTTTTTTTTTTTTTTCTCTTTTTTATTTTACATACCTTACTGTCTTATATATTTTGTATCAATTTTATGTAATTCAGCTCCGACCGATAAGGCTTTTCCCTTTCTTGGACTGTATTTGTAATATATGATTTAATAAAAACACTTAAAAAATATATTTATATGTTATAGTGGGAAAAAAACAAAAACATATTATATGGATACAAAATAAATTAAAAAAATTATATTGTGCATAATAACATGGCTTATATAGTTATTTAATATTATGAATATAATGCAAAAGTTTTATATTAAATTATTCTTTGTTTTTATGCAAATTTCAGCCTGTAAAATTCTCTCCCAAATAAACGATAATTAAAGAAACCACAAGAAACGTTCTTACCGCATGACCACCCGACCTCGAGCTGCAAACGCTCTGCGGTTTGTTACGTTAAACTACGCGTTTAAAACTCGAGGTGATTAAATCATTAAATAACAAGAAGTTTTGTAAAAGTGATTGTATATATTAGGTATTTTAGAATTTCCACGTCATGTGATATTTTTAATATCATATAAATTTGCAACTTCGTCAATTATTTAATGGCAATAATAACACAACAAATTTCCAAGCGGTCCATGAACAGATCAATATTTTCAGACTGCATGCCTACCATGTATTTCAGATCAACATTGCTCTCATTTTATAGACAATATAGGGTTACGTTAATAGGGGGCTAGAAAGTCCTGGAAATACATGGGGGTACACTACCACCTCACCCCGAAATTAACACGATGTATTTGATACACCTACACCCCAACACCCCCCAGTATAGAACTACCCGGGGGATGCCGGGGGTGCTGATGGCAACACATGGAAGGAGGGGTGGCGCCACCACTACCTGTTGCCTCCATGCAGTCACGCGCTCCCTCTCGCAAAGATTTACGTCCTCGCGACCAGCTGGCAGGTTCCACAGACTTCTTTTTTGTAATTCCCAAGACAAAATTAGGGACGTTGTCAGCGTAGAACCTAAAAACTCCCTCTCCACTCCTGAAAAACAATGTTATATTTTATAAATGATATTGCCAATATACCATGTTAATTTAGTACATGTGATCTGATTTCTTTATGTGCGCTGATTGGTAAATGAAATATATTAAAGATATAAAGTAACATGAACATGTGGATGCAAAAAGTTGTGCACTTATTTGATTATATTATAACGTTGTCTGTATAATTTATCATACATTCAGTATAATAATTATAGTATAAATTTAATATAATTATGTTAAATATTATAATAAATGTCATTTAACTTATGAAAGTTAAAAAGAATTAATGTGTACTCTTAACAACACTTATATATATTTTATTGCTGTTACGTTCGGGAGATATAAAGGGTAAAAAGGGTGCACATTGATTGAATACATTAAATATTAAATAATAACTTTTATTTTAACCAATTGAAAAAATTTATTATTGCTACGACTATAATTGACTTCATTTTATATATGCCGTGCTTATTATATAGAATTTTACAATTATATATACAACAATCAATTTGTGTCCTTTTAACTACCTACTTCAATTTATTTTATCAGTTTCTCAGTACATTATTTTAGTTATTAAACTCTGCATGCACTATGTATACAGTGAATTATATTTATGAGCAACAGAAAAACTTGTTTTTTTAATAAAATAAAGTAATTTAAATATTTTAATTAACCCAAAAAAACTACTCTATATTAAAAATTTAAAAAGTACAAAGATTATTATATTTTGCAATTTTAATTACTTACTTCATATTACTCGTGTATTTTTTTTATACTGCATTGTATAAGGAAGCGAGCGGAACTGACCGGATATGTCAGTACGTTATCTCATAAAGTGATAGCGGCCCCATCAGATGTTTAGGAAGTGAGTATTTTTTATAGATATATCGGACCATTCTCAGACGTCGTCGAATTAATGCAGGCGCCATGTACCGGAAGTAGCCTGATATTGATCTCTGATGGTGTTTGTTACAGTTAAATTAATTTGATTTTCCCTCCGGAAGTAACCGGAAGTGAGAAGATTCTTTGCTTACATTTTGAAGATTGAATTATTGCAGTGTTTTTTCACTTTTTTCATATGTTTTTATAATTTCAAAAGTCAAACTTGATCAAGAGAGCCAAAAAGTACTAATTCCGGAGGTAATTTAAAATAAATTTGAGTATATACTCGAAGTACACCAAGTTTTTCTTGCTTAGTTCATGTTCCGGAAGATACATGATATAGATCTCTGATGTTTACTACACTCGAAGTATATCAAGTTCCCCCAGAAAGCTTAACGAGGAAATTTTTCAAATGCGGTCGTCATAGAGATTCTGATCCTAAATTCCAATGTGACTTAAAAAATAGCCATGGCACAGTGGAATCGAATACGGAAAGTTAATATAACGATCTTTATCAACGGATTTACGATTCATTTCCATCTTAAATACTTCCGTTCGAATCTTGAACCAAACCTACTGTATAACTTACACCACTTGTATTGTAAACGCGGCCTACCGTATCCCGCATTTCCAAGAAATCTCATATACTGACCTCAAATAGCTAAACTGCGCGGGATGATAACTTTATTTAGACACGTTTTATGATTATAATATTACAAGTTTATTACAGCAATTATTGTAATTTCTTGTTGAAATAAGATGCTAATTTTTCTATTACATAAAACATGGATATTTTAATTATTTTATTGACAAATTATATATTAGATATTCATGTTTTTTTATTATATACATTTAAATTGGCAGGTGCAAAATATTTATATAATTTTATAAGAAAATATTGAATACTTTTTAGTAATAAAATATTATGGTGATTCTGAATTATGTTTGCTTTCAATGCGAGATAAAAAGTTGTAGATTTATTTCTTATTCTCTTAACAAAGAATGTGATAAATGCTAAAGTAAAAGAAATTAATATTGATTTTTTTTTTTTTAGATTGAAACGTGAGATTTAAAGATGGTGATGGAAAGTCATCATGAAAGAAATAATTTTAGACTTTTATCCGCGCGACTGTTAATTTCAAGTCGACGCACTTCGCGGCGATGTCAACGCGACAAGGCACACGCGGTTCACGATGTGATTTTTACTCAAAGAGAATTCTCAGAGTCGTTTATAGAAGTCGCGATCGGTGACTGTTTGGAGCACCGCTATCACCAGCACTTAGAAAATAAGGTGGATGTGAACAGTTATAAAAAAAAAAAGCTGACTTTCTGAAAATTGGAGAACAAATTTTGATTCTAATAATTAATAATGCTGAATATTTTTTTAAATTGAAATGTTCAATTTTATATGTAACGTTTGATACTCCAAATTAATAATATTATTAATTTACCACAGAATTGAACTGTCTGGTTTTCCTGTCCTGTGACTGCAATTCGTTACTTTTTTATGTACAGTACGCTCTATTCGAATAAAAATTTACGATCCGGCTAATATACTTTTTTAACATGGCCGGATTAGACATTTTTATTTTAATGTACAATATGCAGTACAGTGTAGAGTACCTTTAAAAATAATTTAAGTACTCCAGTGAAACAAAGACATTTTTGTGGTGTCCGAGGATGACATTTCAACTGTTATAGGAAATACTAACTGAAGCTTCAAGTGTACTCCGAGTTGGATTTTTCTGTAAAAATTTTACTCCATTAGCTACCATGTTAACTTTTAGTAATAAAATAAATAAAGTTGCAGTCAATTTAGAAATCAAGTACTCTCTAAAACCTTGCTTAAAATACCAACTTTTAATTTTTTGTACCATATAGTCAATTTACAAGAGAATGTCCCGGGAACATGCACCGAAAAATGACTTTGAAGCTTTGTTGGTTTTTCTCCCTGCAAGAAACAAAAGACTAGCAGTATGCATCACAGCTTTTGTCCGACATCTCACGTCACATATATTTTTATAAAGCTTTAGAAATGTATAATTATAAAATGATGTAAACACAAATCCTTTTTAAAAAAAAAATCAGTAACAATAATATTCTAATTTTTTTATTTCAAAACAAAGTTTTTATAAATTACAAAAACACACATCAATTGAAATATTTCAAATGAAAAATTTATTATTGTCTAAAAAGTATCAATAGACTTACAACAATGTTTTACATGAAAAACAAAAGTAATATGTATATATTTTTTTATTAATATTATTATTTTAAATCAGATTGTCAATGTTTTTTTGAGTGATCACGAACAATACTGAGGTCCAGTAAAGAGAGAGAGAGAGAGGAGCTAGCTATCATTTTTCCACACGGCTGGAGCGCTCGCGGGCTGCCAAAGTATGATACCAGCAACCCCCTGCCGTCGTTCTGAACATTTCTGATAACATGGAAATTCGACTGTGAGGCCAAGTCAGCTTTTATCACCACAGACCAGAGCTCTACTGAGGCCCGGTGTATATTATACCCAGGTATTATATAGAAGTTAAACTTTATATCAACTATTTTGTGGTGGTGCACTTATATAGTCGAGTGACATAAACCTTCAAATTATCTCAAAATCCCAGCTACATCATAAGTTTAATTTTTGTTTGTTGGATTGTTTTAATGTTCTAAAAAAAAAAAAACAAATTGAAGAAGTAATGTTTCAAATTTGTTACTGTTTATTGTGATAAAATTATTATTTTTTTGTTATATAAAATATTGTTTTTTTGGTTTGTTAATAATCCTTTTTATTTGTTTGTAAAAATTAAACAAGGTGGTGAATTAAACTTTAAAAGGTATAATACTTTTAATCTATAATACAACAGTTGGAAATATTAAATTAGCTTTTTTTATATGATTTTTTTTTAAGAACATAACATTATATTTTTGATGTAATATAAATTCATCTCTCCCAACTTAAGTTAGTTTTTTTTTTATTCTATATGATGTTCAAATGTGTTATCATGCTTTTAAAAAATTTCCATTTCCGTAAATCATTCTTTATCAAATTGATCTTCTTTGCTCATCAATCCAGCTTATTCCATTTGTAGGAAATACCATAGATAAAAATTAATGAGACTAGTAGAGGGAAAATCAATCATAAAAATGAGAAGGACCTACCACAAGACACTATCTACTTTATATATTTTTATATATATATATAATAGTTGGTGGTAAAATTATCACTTGAGCTGTCATAAATAATAATAATAATGATAAAATATATTATAACAAAAGAATTGAAACAAAAATATATTTTTTTAGATCAATAAGACACACCCAATATTAAAAACACTTCATCAATATTGAAGAATATAACAGATATAATTATTGATAACAATTTATATATATAAGGTAGTAGGGATGGCATATTAAAAAAAAGTTAAGGAAGGTTTTTATTTATTTTTTTTTTATAAAGAAAAAGTCTCTGTCTGGATAGATTGTGTGAAGGCCAAAGCTAAGAATGTTGGTCGAGATAGGACGAGGAGTGGTGGTGAGATGGAGACGTGATATGAAAAGAAGGGGGGGGGGGGATGAGGTCATACACACGACGTAAGTGAGAGAGGAAAATTTGCATCCTAACACCTCTACTTATTTAAATAAAGCCACACACAGCGTGTCGTTCATATATAGTCAATTCAAACTTGTATTTTATATCAGACGTGATTTTTCACATCTATATTGAGTCACGTGACTTCATTAACAACAGCTGTTACTCGTCAATCATTTTATAATATATAGTGAATGAAACACTTTGTTATATATTATAGTGAGGTCAATTTAAAGTGTGAATATAGTAAATCAAATGTCTTAGAAAATGAATTAATATTGTGTACTAATTAAAATTAATTATGTTATTAGGTAAAGTTACATGTTAAACTTTAAAATAAATTATTGATATCTGTGCATGGAAAACGGAAACTATAGTGTAAATAAATAATTTTATCGCACAAATTATTTTATGTTTTTCCGCATACAAAATATATTTAATTACCAATAACGTACACATAACTCCGATTATTTTAAGTATTCCTGGATAAACCTTTACAAATTTTCCCTTGACCATCAGCAGGGTATTTGTTTACTATTTGCAAGTTACTCAACGCGAGACTCTTATTGTTTTACATACCGGAGCAAAAGAGCATCGAAATTATTTTTAAAAAATCGCATTCACTAATTTATCGTGTTAAAACTTCTTTTTTTTTTCGTAAGCGTGCTACATCATTTTGATTGCATTTTCCCTCCATCTCACCATCACCCCCCTCCCCCTGTTATCTCCAGCTAGAGCCTCGCGGGCCTGCCACCATTTGTCAAACGACTCCGCCATTTTTTTATCCACAGCCCTCATCTTTTTTTTTTTCACTTAGTCCATCTCGCATGGAAGAGGGGTTGGTTTTGCCACCACGATGTCATGTTTGGTGCTCATGGAGAACGACACTTGCTGGTGGTGCACCCGCGAGAAGTCAGAGGAAAGAACCAACCATCACAAACGTAGTTAGCTGTTAGCCTTCCCCTTGTACCAAAGCAGAGAGAGAGAGAAAAAAAATAAGATAAGACTCATTTTAGAAAAGCTTTTTCGTTATCAGTACTCCTCATTTTTACCGCCCTGTCACTTGGCCAGCTTTGCATGCAAGTGACTGTGAAGAAGAAAAAAAAATATATTTCCAGATAGATCTCTTTTTTTTTTAAAATAAAAAAGATGAGTTTTTCTTACTTTCTGTGCTGGTGCTTACCAAAAAGAACGAGAAAAAAAAAAGATTTATCAGAAAACTTAGAATAGCACGGTTTAAGAAGAGAAAAAGATGAAGTTTTGATAAAAATTTGTGGACACAATGCAAGAGTTTATAAAAGGTAGATCTCGCTTTATGATTTTTTTTAACATATGGTTTGTATGATAGTTGATAGCAGTAAACAGTCTCGTCTTCTCTCTATATACAAAAATGTTTGTCGTATCATTTTTCCTGGTAAATATGACATTATATTAGAGCATTTTAGTTAGCTCTAAATTAAAAAATTTTCATCATGCACCAAAATAAGCTTAAAATGAGTGGGTATTTTCCAAGTCCTGTAAGTAACAAAACGAACGAACGTAAAACATTCTTGTCAGTATATAATTGTTGGTATAAGAGTAACGCCAGTAACATTTATCAACAATTTTATGTTAATTCAGGTTATTTGCTATTACTGATCAATAAGTATAATAATGTTTCCTCGATGATGCTAAGCTATTCTGGGCTGGGTCGACTGTATACAACATGAGCATTGGCATCGTTCGTTATGCTAATCTGACCAGTGTATATAAAGTTGTGGGTGGAGCTCACTGATGGCGCTGCTGATGCGACTTCTGTATGCATTCTCGTTGCTACTGTGTTGTTGAATGCACTGTACGGGAGCGAACGCCAACACACAATGTGCTGATTTAAATCGGTCCATATGGGCGACTTGAGGCGGTACTTTCGTCCCCGTCAATATATTTGTAGGTACACTTCGGGAACACTCGAACGTTCTCAGTCTGAATTCTCCCACATGTTCCCATTGTAGGTGCAATATCAAAACAATACAACATATACACGCGTCGTGAACATAATTCGTTAGATCAAGGGATATGTCTTATCTTCATTGTTGCAAAACTGCAATTCTATATTTCAAAACTGCAAAATGAGCAAAGCTAACAGCAGTAATAATGAACAGTCTGCATGACATTTTTTTATTACATATTTGGATAGACGACTTCGTGTTTTTTTCAGATTTCTTAAAACAAAATAAAAGTCTTTCTTCTCGATTTTGAGGGTGCAATCATAGTGTTATTAAAACACACTTAAAACAAATTGACAAAATACATAACTCGAGACGTTTGATCCAAATAATTATGCAACAACAAAATTTCATGCAGCAGATTTTTATTGAAATAAAAATTGAAACTATATTTTCTCGTATATCTCCATTTCTGTATAAAGTTTGTGTTTAATTTACACATTGTTTTTCCAAGACAGTGATTTATTCTTCAGAAAGGGGTCTTATTTTACTACAACTACATCTTTTTGTTTGTCCAAAATTGAATTAAATACCACCACAACTTACAAAGAAAAATATTTTTTTTTCTCTTAAATTTATATGATCTTGTTAAACATAATTTTTAAATTGCTGCATGTTTGCATTATCTGTGAAATAATTCTAAGTCCGCGTGCTCATATAGATATGCCCAGACGGTCGATCACACCTTGCAAGTATCACCCACGCCACCCACATCCTCCCCCACGCATCCTCCGGGTCCATATGGGTGTTCTCCAGTTATCCGCCCACTTACTACATCTCTGTAATGTAATATGAAACATTACCTGTGTGAAATTAATTTATATGCGTCTCAGGTGTTTCAATCTGATTGTCATCATCGTATACTTCTCATAATATGGAATATTACGACTTCATTTATGTGGCATTGAGAAGCTACAAAAAAAAAATACACTGTGTATCATAGTTGAAAGTACACTACTCGACATAAAAAAAATCTCTTTTCATCTCTTAGCGAAGAAATTTTGCTGTGGGGGAACTGTACTTCAAAACTAAAATCCAATTAAAATCAAAGTACACTCCCAAACATAAGTTTTTATACCACCCTCTTATTTGCAAACAGATCCAATTAAAAAATTGATGTAGATTTGACAATTTAGGGAACTTGATTAAGATGACCCGCGCATAACTATAATATTGATCTTCATACAATTTATTTCAGACTTAAATTTGAAACACCCCTAAGAAAGCATTAAAATAAGAGAATAACGGTAAGGGGAACCGATCAAATATTTCTTCAACTTCTTTAATAAATAGCAGAAATGACCGTATGACACGTGCATATCACAAGTATAGAGAATGCTAAATTAAACTCTTTACTTGTTAATTTTTAAGCAAATGAAGTTAAAACAGTTATAATTTATAATAATTATTTCTGCTGCATGTCCTTTGGGAGAGAATAGAAAAAAAGTTACAATTTTTTTTTCTTCATTATAGAAAATGAACTGTGGGAAAAACTTATAATACGCCATGTACTTCATATATAGTCATAGTCGTTGGTGTAATGAATAACTACCGTTTTATTGACAACATTGTCGTCGTTTCGTCATAAAAATTATTAGCATTAAAAAGTGAAGAACAAGCTCACATTTCCAATAAACTTTGTTTTTGTGACTTTATCTTGGATCAGATTTTACAACTTTTAATGTTCACACAGCCTTGGTGTACAGAATTAAACATGCACGTTAGTTCCAGTGGGCGATTACATAAATTGCGCAGGCATTTGCCATAACTCCGACGAGCTACAGCAGGACACGTTTACGGTACGTTGCATGTGCTTATACAGACACTGTATGGAGATTGATTCCAGATTAATGACCATTACGTGGATTAATAATGGTCGATATTAACTGATATTATGTCCATTAAGTTTGCATTGGCATCTTATGTAACACCAACATTTGATTATTGCTGCATCTGATTATTAATAGGCCTGTTCGTAAACCCTGCTCGGTGTACACTTTCTACACCCAATCGACCTTATATCCCATGTACATAAGGTCGATTGGGTGTAGAAAGTGTACACCGAGCAGGGTTTACGAACAGGCCTAATAATAAAGAAGGAATACACGTCAAGCATTTTTATGTCATACACCTCGGGATAGCTCTAACGTTTTACTCCGGTCTGATTTTACAGCCACAATGAGACAATTTAAAATAACATAATAACATATATGCAATTTATCAAGAACTATGGACTTCTTCCTTAAGAATCGTCCTCGTCTGGAATAATAAGCTTAACAAAATGTATGTGCAACAATGAGCTGGTACCTTATTTAATGAGGTATGCTTTATTTTTCACCTTAACAATTGCACTCACCCAGGCGCAGATCCAGGGGTTTGGCTAAGGGATCTGCAGCCCCCACACCGAAATTTTGGTTTTAACATAGGCAATATTATGCATTTCACCCACTTCATTTATTTATTTATTTTTTTCATTTGTCCTTGTGGAGGACAGCTCCTCCCGAAAGTTGGTCCTGAGCACTCTCCTGATATAGCAGATAGCTCATTATTGCACATGAAATTTGTTAGGCAGATATCTCATTATTCCGGTCGAGGGACGATATCTACAGTATAATTTATCTATCTCATTTTTTTTTTTTTTTTTTAAATTCACCATTCCTTGAAAGACTACAAACAGAATAGGATCCGCAGGAGTAACGTTCGTGTTGCCCATAGATCCCAGACTTGCTATGTCTATTGTAACTGTTGGCTAGTATACAGGCATGCACTATAATAATGTTTCAGTTTCATATTAATAATATTCTGCGTACTTTGTTCAATAAACGTTATGTCATTGCTTAGAATTCTACGATTGTAACAATTCTATTGATACGATAGAGGAGTTATCATTACAACCCATTCATGGTAGCACGTGCTGAAGTAAAGTATAAGTTACACTTCCGTTACCTCACGTTATCAATGATTGTGTCACGTGGCGGCCAGGTGTCCCCTGACCCCCCGGCACGTGAGTTGACACCCGACCTTACATAGGGGCATACCGCTGTGGAGTAGATACTTCTTAATGGGACCCCCATCTGCATAATGAATATGTGAGTGTATAAGACTAAAGTTTGAACTAAAGAGTTGGGTTGGGGCAGCTTAATGACAATCAAAACCAACCCTTGATATATCTTCTAATACGAAGGAGTCCATGCGATAGTATAGACCTAAATAGAGGCTTCAAATGTTCCCCGACGGGAAAACTTTCTCCATAAGCCACCATGTTAGAAATTTTGATTTTTTTCTCAGTAACTATCAAAGCTATTAATTTAAAACCATCACCTACCCTCCCATTTAGAGGTTTTCTGAACTTGTACAAAATTTCTTTAATGCCAAAAAAGCAATTTCGAGTTTTTTTTATATAGGTTTGGATTGGACAGTGGGAACACCGCAAAATCCACCTCTATTGTTTGAAAATTATAGGTAATTATTATCCCTATCTGCATATATTTTACCTGTACAAAAATGCAAATAATTCCAGAAGTGTCTTGTTTACTTATTATATAAATCTCAGCATGTATAAATTACTATAAACTTTATTATTATTATAATAATATCCTTTATAATATTATTATTCTGTAAATAATACTCACTATAATATTATCTTAACTGAGAGAGGGTAAAGTTCAACAATCACAATAGTAAATCTATATTCAAGGGTTGTTGTAGCCAATATCCCTACGTATTTTGAGCCTACTATAATATTAGGGGAGAGAGAGAGAGCGAGAGGGATGTAATCTATCATGCTGAGGCTGTACAAGCTGTGAGAGAGGTAGGGGGTAATCATCTCCTTCTCTTTCTACTGGTACATTACAAAAGGCAGTGGTGATATCAAACTTGCTAGTAGTAGTGGTAATTCAGTTGAAAATCAATTTAGTTGTCTTTATCACCGTTGGTGCAGGCAATATGATGATGACATTACCCCCCACCCACCCTTCTTCACCACCAGAAAGTGGCTGCTGCGTCCTCCCTCTCGTGGTATCCGTTTCCAATCTTTTTTATTCACACAAAAGAATAAAGAAGAAGAAGAAGAAGAAGAAGCTTTGGATGCCACTCTTAGTGTTCACCACCCACTTACGTAACTTGACACCTTACGAGGATCAATTCTACCTCCTATATAACCAGATTGTATGTAAAATGTACCACACAAGATTCTTTTTTTTTGCAAGAGTAGCAAAATTTTGTGTACGTAAGGATTTAAAAAAAAAATTATATTTCTTCAATCTTTATTAAGAATATTTTCTCTCCCCTCTCTTTTTTTTCTGTTAAATTTTTTAAAATGACTTTGCGAAATTGGTCATTTTATCTCCCCTACATTGAATTAATCTTCTGTTCTTTTTTTCTCTCCCTATATAAAATTAGACTTTTATTGTTACAACTATATCCCCATAGCAGAAAGGATTATTCTACATAATCAGAGATTATTGATGAACAAAGTGAATGAAAACTTGTCTTTAAAAAAAATGTAAAATAGAAAATAAATTGAGTTCTGATCGCAGAATCATTTTTTGTACTTAATTAAATAAAGGATCAGACTTAGTATCTATTCTCTTCGTAAACTCTCCCTATGCATGAATGCATGCAGTTTCTACGTGCCCTTGTTCGAACAACGCGTGCATAAGAAAATAGAGTACAGAAAAACTACACAGTTCAGAGTTTACGAAGAGACCTTTAAGATTTTAGAAAAAAATTGGCACTTTTTAATTGCACCTCTAATGCTAAAATAAGTAGAAAAAAAAAGTTTCTTTAATTGGTTTACAATTAAAATTTAAGTCACTTTACAATATAATAATATATATAATAAAAACATATTTTTCTCTATTATTTAAACACACTGCAAATATTATTTGTATGTAAGACCACTTTTTGAGACGATAATATTACAATTTCACGTGGAATATATTCTTGTCAGCAAGTTAGTGTCGTGTGAAATTGGCGACGATATTTGAGGAGAAGAAGAAGGGACTTGAGCAGTTGTAGAAAAGTGTCTTATCCCTTTCTCCCAGACCCTCTCTATACGTCCTTCTGTGGCTCTATAAGTCGGTATGCTCGCGGCGGGATCAACGCTGGCTTTACCAACTCCTTATCAGCCCTTCCACACGCCGACTGTCGCGACCTGATACTCCATGGCGCTATAAACTGGAGCTATGTGGGCGCCACCCCTGACTCAAGACAGCGGCTGTCGATCATAAAAATAGAACGTTTTCGTAACACATCTTGTGTTTGACCTCAACATAATGTAATAAAAATATTGATGTTAAGAGTTTTATAAGACTTTTGATGTATGTTGTGTGTGTTTAGAATATTGAAAAAAAAACTTTTCGTATAAAAAGAACGGACATAAAATTTAAAGTATGTTTGTTTTCAATCATTGCAACACCGTTCTTAACATGGGATCAGCTTGGTGTATGGGGGAAATATCATTTTTTACTTCCAGCTTGCATGTGCACCTCGGGACAGCATCCACTTGCCGATTTGGTCGCCATGTTGTAACTGAACGATGTTCGTTTGCTGATTTTGACTTCTGTTGCAACCACTGCGCATCGGGGCTCAACCCTTCTGCGCACGTTTTCTCGCTCCGAAGTCAAAACACTGCTACTGCGAAAATCTTTAGATGCTCTTTAATTAAACTGAACTCTGAGGCATAATAAAATTTTCAAGGCAGCAAACGTAAAAATTTAGTGCCAATACGTAATTTTAAATTTACAAATTAAACTTATTTAAGGGGTTAACAATTTGCGATTGAAAAATTGTTCCGTAATATAGGATCGTTTCTTGGTAGTATAAAATAGTATCTAGGACAAAGGATTAGTGACGTTAAGATGGATATTTCCCATTCTATAAAATCCCTGCATGATTTGCTGTAGCTCCAAGATGTCAAAACATGTAGATTTGTAATTTTAGAGCAGGGAAAAAACCCATTCGACCATGATTCTCAAACTCGTTCTAGTGACAACTCCACAAACAGAGCAGGGGTATATAATGTCTGTGCTGCCCCGATGTGTGAATTGCAAATGCATTTTATATTTATTTAGTTTCACGTGATGGCTAACACTATATATAAAGCTAGTTATAACAATATAGTACACTTTTAGTGCCATAATATGCAGAATATATAGACCTAAAAAATGCGTATAATATATATAGCTAGGGTTGGAAGGATTAACGTCCCAATTCTAAGGAAAATTCAGACACTTGTGGTGCATGGACTAAACTTTCCCCATCAAAATAAATGAAAAAATTCGTAACATTAATATTCATCGAGTAACATAAACTCGATCATATAATATATTATAATATATAGAATTTTCATTGTAGATCACGTTGATATAATTATTAGCAACAACTTAAAATGAATTGAAGTTAACGAAAACGGGTGAAAAAAATAAAATATCTCAAAATCACCAATATCTATCTATACAACAAATCTCTTCCCTCCATTTTTTAAAGATATTTTTAACGCAATTTACTTGACATTGACAATATATACATATAGAACTTATTATATTTTGTATATTTTATATTCTTGAGTCATAATGTCTTCAATCACATTACGTCCTGTATTTTATAATACTGTCAACGTTTAGAGCTTCACCTTAATTAATATAATTAAGGAAAGGTCGATAAAATGTATAATTTTATTATTTCAAATTAACATAATGTTATGAATTGTTGCAAGAACAGTTATAGGTTAATTATATTATTGGATGCAATTGCACTGTCAAGATATATTACTAAAATTTGATTGACATGCACCTTTAAGTATTATAGGTAAATGCTACTTTGCTTTATTTACAATTAAAAATAATTCTCTATTTTTGATTTCATAGCTATAAGATAAAAATGCAGTGAATTTGTGAAATAAGTAAATCATGTATCAATTTAACTAAAAATAATATTTTTTTTATAAAGTTACATAACATAAAATAATATTGTAATAAATTATTTAAAATTATGTAAATTCTAAACTTCTACAATCTCTATATATTAATATACAATCGTAGGTTAAAAATAATAAAATTTAGATTATAATTCTTTGGTCTCATTACATAGTTATCGTTTTGAGATAATACCGTATATAGAAGTTTTAGTTGATAAAAAACTATTTTAAATATATGAAAGTTGTTCTTATATATTTTGTCACGAAACCTAATTATATTCAGGCTGATTGGACGACAAGCTTATCTAAGCTTGAGAGCATTGCCGCATGGTGACAGCAGTATTGTGAACTGATAAACCTGCAGTGAGAATAGATAAGGCTGAGCGCGCTCTAACTGATAAGACAGTTCGTATCTGTATGCAACCTCGCCATATAACAATAACATTATTACTTGCTTGCCAGCAGATATCAAGTTTACTGCATAATCTGATTGCATAAAAAGCTATACGACTGTATTTCTAATCTTATACGACGTGGTGCTTATCGTAACACGCGAGAACAAAGAATTTATATTTTCCAACTTCTCTCAAGGACTTTCTTGGTCACTTTGCATAATGTTGCTGTTGTTTTCCTGTCATATTTTTTGTTAATATACTTTAATTAGGATTTTAAAAATCTATTACTCACAGTCAGTGTATTTGCTTACAAATTAATACAGCGCAGACATTTCAGTTTCAGGCTAAAACATGACGTCCCAATACTCAGGTGCAAAGTTAGATTTATATATATTTTTTATTATATTGTATACACCTTTTCTATTTTTTCCCCCTTCGAAAAAATCGTTTCCGTAATATCGTGGATTTGCTATTTTTTTTTTTTAATTGCATCTCTTTACTGCGTAGCATAAAATGTTCTCCTTAAAGCTTATACTTAATAATCAATTAATTTATTATTTAATTATAAAATTCACATTATACATGACTTTATAATGACTATTAAATAATAGACAATAAAATTAAATAAATAAATTAACACTAATTTACCATTTAACAAATGAAAAACAACCCTATATTATAACATCCACTATATATAGTATGTCTTTTTAATTGATTAAATAAATATAATATATTTTATTACGTATTTTATAACGTGCTGCATTTAGAAGGTGTAAAAGAGTCTTTGTTGGTGTAACAGCTAGCTGGCTGGCACGGCCACTATCTCCCCTGCTGCTTGTGATTCCACCTATCCCTCACGTGGGGTTGCTTATCTCTCTCTCTCTCCCCCCCCCTCCCATCTCCACCCAAGCGCTGGCTGTTTGTAGAGTGCGATAACGTGGTGAGCTCTCCTGGCCGGTCGTCGCGCCCGCAGTCGCCGACAAACTCCGAGCTCCCGTGCTCGCAAGCTGCCAATGCTTGTCTTCAACTCGTATTGTTACTTATGTGTGCTTTATTCAGTTAATATTATGATTGTATAGCAGCTACTACCTTTATTGGTAAGTTTTGATTATTTACTTATCTTTTTATGAATGACGTCAATGAAAAATAGTTCATACTTTTCTTAAGGAGCTGTCAAAGTAAAATGTTTTATTTGAATGTCATGCAAGCATGCATGCGTGTATTTGGCACGTGTTATAATAGAAATCGTGTATTATGTCCACAAATTCTTTAATTTTTTTAGGTAAGAAAATTAATTAGGCATAATTTTTAATTATAACGAAAATGACATGCAGTTTCTATATATATAGTTGATGTTATGAAATCTATTTTGATGAGTTATATTTTTAAATTTAATGTTATTATGAATTGTTTATACCTGTGGATATTAATTTATCTACAGTTATCTTATACCTGAAACTTCATTTCTTATTATATTAGAAATCACGTCGTATCAAAAGCAGCTATAAATTTGACAATAACATAATTGTTATTTTTTTTTTTACTCCTTTCAAAAGTCAATTTTAAAGACATTTAATTTGTTATTTTGTCTAATTAACAAACTTGTTTTACACAGATGAACTTACATTTATTTATATGCAACTATACAATATACTTGCATATTTATAGTATAGTTACGTAACTATATTTGGAACAGTAAACGTAACATAAACTTTATTACATTTTACATCAGTCAAGTTGCGTATCCCACCTAACAAAAAGTAGATCGTTGTGTTTACATGGAAGAAAATGTTCAACTCTTCTTTACTTTATTATTATTTTTTTTTCTACTCGTCGAAGAAGTTTTAAGTTTGTGATTTTTGGTATCACGTATGGATGAAGGAATTTTTCAATTCCAGACAGTCGATAAGAATTTGGAGGTGAGGCGTTCTTTGTTAGCGCGGCTAATGGCTGATCATGCCATTGTTAGTCGGGAGCAAAGCGTAATCGGGCGCGGGGTTGACAGATAAAAACAATAAATCATTTCCCGAGAAGCAGGGAGAAGCTATAGACAGGATGGCAGATAGCATTGCTTTCTTATTATGCCTTCCTCTATAATATACGCCGCCTAGCTCACATCATCTCAACGCCATAATTCAAGTGTGTAAGCGACTGTCAGCCATCAACAATTTACTGATGTGATGATGATGATGCAGGTGCAGTTTATTGAATTAATATCTGTCATTTTAGTTTTAACTTACAGATTGATAGATTCAAAATCCGTTTATAAATATTATAAAGATTGTTTTTTAAAACACATATATAATCATTAAAATGTACAACAGGGTAGTACCAAATAGCTTACTTTGTTATAAGATCTCTGATAGTACAGTACATCTAGTTAGAGAACTATCTTGAGAAATTTGGTGCATTTCTTATCTTTTTACTGGATTTCATTGAAATCAGAACTGTCGCTTCACTTTTACGTATCATTTTATACAGTAGATTTTCTTTGTTATTAAAAAAAAGCATCATTCGTGGAGCAATATATTACAGAGGTTTAAGGTTTAATTGTTCGTAAATGCATGCACGATAAATAAAGAAATCAAATACAAGGGACAAACGGTACATAAAAAAAAAGTCATGTTGCATGATCTGGAACGATTGTTCAACGAAGAACATTCCTTGAGACACATCTGATGTCATATTTAATTTGGTTTTTGTCGTGAATGTTCGGTAATCTTCGGCTCAGGTCGACCAATGAGAAGGGGCGTTACAAACTGTCACTAATGACTGAAGACATAACAAACATTGCACGATGAACAACCAAGACGAGAGTCCCTCCAGTCTTCAACAACGCCTGCACGGCTTACGAATATGCAACCTGCTGCGCTCGTTGTGAAAGACTCTTCATATATGGAAAAGTTAAACCGCGCAGTATTTAAGTTCCACAATACAATTTTGCTTACAAGAAAAGTAATCATTAGGTTCTCTTGTATTTAATTAAATCTTGTTTGACACTTACCTTTTTTGCTACGTCCAAAATTCAGTTTATGCAATGCTTATCGTACAACTTGTGAGCTATGCAAAATATTGAAACTCTTCATCGATTATAAATATTATTATTATAAAGTTTTATATCAATAAGTTAATAAAAAAAGTGGTAGCTTTATAGATATTATATTGTTAGCATAAGGTTTTTATCGTAACATTTTCCATCTTGAATACTAATAAGAAAGTGTATGAATAAGGGTTTGGGTGGGTGAAAGTATGGGTGGGGGGGTAGTGTACGAAGAAAAAGAGGGTGGGGGTATAGGGGGGTTTTAACAGAGGCACACAGGGATGTTATCAGTTACTGGCTGGGCTGCAGCATTGGTGGCGGCGACGGGTGTTATCGCTACTCTGCAGCAGAGCGCTGCTATACTAGGGGTAGAGCTTATCTACACCCCCCTCCCCTCCCTCTTCTCCAAAGCTGATACGAGGCCAGCAAGGAGCTCTCTGTGTTACTGGAGGGCTCTTCTTATCGCAAGACGCCAGCAAGAACCTTCTCCTTCTTACCACCCCCCCACCACCCTCTTTCCAAGAGAAGGCTACAAGATCTGAATAATATCTCACCCTCCCGGCTAGCGTCCAGCAGCTCTCCGGCACCTCCATCTCCGGTAGATAACAACATCCACTTTTATTTACCTTTATAAAATATATCCATTTACTGGACCATACACATTCACTTTTATTGCTAAAAAATATTATTATAGATTTTTAATAACATTTACAACAATAATCGATTTATTTAACACACAAAAAAAGTTATGATTTTTAAGATTTCTTCGTGTTAGTCTTTGTTTTATTGTAAATACACAAGGGGATAAGAAAAGTGAGATTTTTTATAAGCTGTTATAATATTGTCTAAAGCTTTTATCTTACATTTATTATCACACATCCGTAAAATGATTAAAAATACAATAACAAATAATAAAGAACATGGAGAAGAATAAAAAAAAAAATGATAAACTGTTTACATTCTCTCTCTCTCTCTTGTTTGTTATGTTACGCTTAAATAACAAATCAATACTCATACGACTTGTTAGAGAAAAATATTGAAGTGGTCCATGGGTCCGTTTGTTTAGGAAGCTGTATGTTCCACCATAATACTTTATCAGTGAGTTCCACTGAGTTGGTTCCCTTTTCTAGTGACGTAACAATCTTGATAGATGGACAGAGAGAAAAATATCTATGTGAAATGTTATATAGACAGAGAGAAAAGAAGTAAAAACGTTGCTTATCTTTTCATACTCAAACATGATGGAAAAGTATCGAGACAGAGTGAAAAAAAAAAAAAAAAAAAAAAAAAAGTTACGTTGGCTGGTTACAGATAAGAAGCCAAAGTGAGATAAGAGTTTTCCATGCATGAAGGGAGAGAGAGAGGGAGGGTGGGGGGTATATTGGGAAGTCTAGTATCTTCAATTACAATCTCTCTCTCGCCATAGAGGAACGACTGGTAACAACAGATAGCCGCGAGAGATGTAAGCTTTTAGAGCTCGCGAGTGGAGCATAACGATAGCAGCAGCAGCGCATAAGATCGCTCTCCGATAAGTAAAAAAATAGATAATGCATCTCTCTCTCATTTCATTCTCTCTATCATTTTCAATCTCTCCCTCTCTGCTCAAGGACAAAACTTAATAAAACATAGAACTGCTTTTATGATATAAAAAAAAATGTAATTAGATAACATTTTTTTTTTTAATTGACGTTTTTTTTATATTATATATTATATTTACTTATGACAACGACTCTCAGTATAAATAGTTATATCGCAACATTGTGACAAAAATATTATTAATGTTTAATTAATGTTTAAAATATCTTCTCTGAAACATAATAATATAATAGTTAAAAAACTAACAGTCCACAAAATATAATAATGTAGGTTATCTCTCTTCATTTTAAAATAACCTTTTGTCTACCAGATAAAATATTCAAGTCAGAAAGTACATATCATATATAGGTATTTTTTATATATTTTTTTAAGATAAGATAATTTTAAAAGTTTTTGTTCACTATTTAATAGTTTCAGATATGAAAAGTAAATTATCCAACTTCCATAGCAATGGTTAATATATACATTATGCTATACAATTATAGAAACTTTGCATATTTTATAAAATTTATATAGTCAATCGATTCAATTTGTAATTAGATCGATCTTGTATATAAGAATAGTATAGCTTTATGAATTTTATTAAAAATAAGGAAAGAGTGCATGTATGTCATTTCGACTGGCTTTTTACTCTTATAGATTGTGTGCGATAGAATAAATCACTGATGTCACGTAAAAGACGTCTGCGGGTGTTATGTCTCAAAACTGCAGTTCACACCTCCCCCTTTCCCCCAAGGTCAGACTGCTCATATATTAAAGTTTGGTCCATAAAAGCGGACGGATTCCCCCCATGAACTGCCCCGCATGAACTGCATGGATTGCCCACCAACGGACCCCTTACGGACTTTTTCATTCCAGTCCGACCCAATGATGATTTAGAAGACCTGAAGTACATTACTAAAACGCTTATAAATGCCATCATCGAGTGAATTGCAGGTTTTTGACCATATTTAATAAACTGTCGTTGAAAAACTCATGCAAGTTGTGGTTTGTTGTTGTTGTTGCTGCGAGCACGTTGACTCATCAGCTGATAAAAAAAAATGTTTATCTCGGCCGCCAGTCAGCTGATTGTTGCGTCACCTGCTGCGAGGAACAAAAACAGCAACAAAACTGTCACAACTACTTTGATGAATTCGTTCAATCAATTCAATCTGTAACAAAAAATACGAAAACGATTGTTTTTCAAATTTTTATTGCTTTCAATATTAGATAATAATCTTTTTATTTACATGGATAATATAATATATAAGTGTTTTCATCTTTTGATTTTTTTTTTTTTTTATATTCAAATGTTTACCTGTTAAATAACATAATATAAAATTCTTATTGTACTTTTTAGTCATAAAACCACAGTGTCCTACTTTATTATTTTATTTCTATAACTTTTTTTTATAGTTTTGCTAGAGAAAATTAATGTTTTGATGTTATATCGATTGGTTATAAAATATATAAAGTCGGGCATCGAACCGAAACGTCCCACAGTATAAGGCATGATAGATGGTTGAGGAGATAGGCGATACAGATAGGCTGGTTGCGATAAGCCGGAGCAGGGGCCTCGCTGCTGGCGATGAATTGCCTGATAACTGCATGGCCGCCGCCGTCCCGGAGATAAGGGAAATGAGAAACAGGCCTTCCCCCCCTCCTCCCACCACCACCACAGCTCGCTAGATGGGCTAGGAAGCAGCAAGCGGCGGACTGACTTATCAAACTGATGCCATCAAATTGATAAGGTTTAGCTTCATGGAATACCACTAGTGCGCTCTAGTGGAGGCCATCGTAAACTGTCGTGGGCACAAGTCCAATATCTTTCTCATTCCAACTCTAATGGGTTTTGTGTTTTACATAGTCAACGATCTAAATTATTTGCATAACTACTTTATAGTATTAGGTAGAAACTGATAACCAGGTATTGGATATTTGGCGCCTTGTTTTATTAAAGGTATAGGCAACCCATTCTACTCGTGGTTAGAATATGCATGCATGATGATTGATTGTTCTATTTGATTAAAATATTGGAATAAATTCAAATTATTTTCCATGTATTTTGCTCTTACAGATTTATAAGATTATCGCTGATTAAGAATATAACCATTTTCAAGGAACACACATATACGCCTTAGCGGGGTGTCACATCATCAAGGTTAATTGATTTGGGTTTGATGGTCCAAGAACAACACGCCACACCCGGACATGATGAAGGCGGGAAATATTTCAAGTCGCGAGAGGAGTGAATCTTAAAAGTGTTGACAAGTTCACACCCTTCCCACTAGATCGCGCCACCTTCTAACTTGACACTTTTGCAAGCGTTAATTGGAAGAAAGAGAGAGAAAATACAAGAGGACATTTATACATTTTTTTTTTTAATATACAAAAGGTGTATGTATAAAAAATGATTTTAATCTGTTATATATATATTTACGTCGGGGTGTTGGGATTGGAGTATTAAATGCTGCAATATCGAGCAGGCATGACCGAAGCACCACATAGCACGGCCGGTGTAATGGTGTTTGGTGTGGTGTGTATTTACCTTTTTACTCAACGGGGGTAATTTTTCTTTTTATATCAAACTTCTATCGCAAATGTTTTTCCCCCCACCTCCATCACCGTTTTGCTTGCGTCTCTCTAAGCCACTATCTTCCCTCGCGTTCTGTTTCAAAAACCTGTAATTTTTCTCCCAGTTATCTATCTGTACGCCTCAACCCCCTGCTCTCTATTCGTCTCTCGTTATCTTCCACCTTGGGAATGTCGCTTTTTTTTTTTTATTCCGCGCCATTTCAAATGAACCCTCTCTCTCTCTCTCTCTCTCTCTCTCTCTCTCTCTCTCTCTCTCTCTCTCTCTCTCTCTCTCTCTCTCTCTCTCTCTCTCTCTCTCTCTCTCTCTCTCCACTCTCTCATTCCTTGTCAGTCTTCCATCACTTAGCGATTTTTGCCAGCTAGTACGAAGGGATAAAAAAAAAACATTGTAGAGATATTATAAGCCATTAGTTACAATTTTTACTCGCCTTTTTTTTTTTTTAGACATTCTCATAATATATATCTGCCTGAAATGTCTGGTTTGCTCTCCTATCTGATGTTTTTGATATCACAAAACTTTAATTTGACTTTTTTAAATGAAACGATTTATTTTTATGCCAAAAAAAAAAAAAAGTGTGGTACGAAAAATCGCTTTACTCTCGCTCTTCATGTTATATTATTATTTTTACAACGACGGATGTTGCCAATTATTTTTTGTACAGCATATCTGATACTTTTGCTTTTTTATTGCAAAAAAAAAAAAAAAGAAAAGAAAAAAACGCATTGACATAATTATGTCAACTAAAATTATCTATAACAAACAAAGAGAAAACAAAAGCAACATAATTTTCTTCATTGTAAATTAAGTTTGAATAGATAAGTGACATATTGTTATTTAAATTATGAAATATTATTTATAAATATCATACTGGCATGCAATGATTGTCATAATTTAAAGATCATTATTTAATTTATATAAAGATTATTCAAAATATTTAAATATTTTTTTGAAACATGTCATTCATTATTGAAACACGTCAAATAATAATATGACTTTTAGATCAAACTGATATTATTTATTCTTACTTATAAATATTAAGGAGTGGTCTAAACTTGCAGAATATAGCAGCGAGTCTTAATATAATGTATGGGAGATAAAATTTAATAAGGGCGTTGAGCCATGGTTTGGTTTGTCAGGAACTTTAAGGATTCTCTCGCGCTACGGTTATCGCTTCGTATCGCCACCAAGCCGTGGTCCATTGTGGGAGACCTGGGTGGGTGCTGCTCCCCGGGCCAAGGTACGAGCTCACCAGGTAACACGATGCTCCCTGTCAAGGGTACAAATTAAAACAACCTGACTGGAGGTGAGGTCGCCACCCTAGTTGAAAAATTTCGTTTTCAACTTGTATCCTTTACACGTCTAAAACTAACCTCTAAAACATCCTCTTAGCTCAAAGTTAGGATGAAATGAGGACAATATATCTAACATTTTGTGCTCAAGAAGAGAGAAAAAGGCGTAATCTCGTATTTTTTTCTTTTTTTTTCCTCTTAAATAGTGCCAAATAAGAGGAAATTAGACGAGAAGAGAGGGCAGGTTATATTTTTTTCCGTGATGGGTCCATATTGAATTCACAACAGAAGGCTTGATATATTGTATGAGCCGCCGGCCCAGTGTGTTTACCAAAGTATATAAGGTGCTTCCCTCATTCTTTCGTTTATAGATTTAGTTTGAGACAATGAGCGTTGCGTCAATGAATCATAAAACGTGGTCATTGATTGAAGCATTTATATGACATACGTCAATTTAAGTTTCCCTTATATAGGAAATAAAAACATTTCTACTGAAGCCTAAAGCATGGTAAAACATCATGTTAGTATGAATCGTATAATTATTTTTTTAAAGGAACAAGTTTTTTTTAATTAAATTTGAAAGTTAATGGTTTAATTTAATTGTTCACCCCGTGTTTGGTGTCTATAAGTAAAGCAATTTCTGCTGGAAATACAGTTTGACTTAATTATTTGAAAATATGACTACTTAACTATTTATAACTAAGGATCCTTAATTACTCTCGCAACTTTTTAATTAACACTGTTTACACTTTTAAAAAAATTCGTTCTTTGATAAAAAATTTACGTGTTAGTAGTCCAGGATTGATTTGAAATTAGGTGGAAAAAATTAGTTGCTAACGGAAACTTCGCCCATATGTTCCTATGACCTATATCAACCCACAAAAAAAAGTCCCGTCAAGTCACCCCTGGCCTTCATGGTGAAACCCGAGTTTGTCCCGGATTTCAAAAAACATTTTTTATCTTAACAACTACTTGTCGCACATGAATGCAAAAGGTATCATAGCAAAGCTTAGCAACTGCACAATACAGAAAAAAATACTTTAACTTGCCTAATTGATTTCATCATGCAAATAATTAGCAATTAATGAGTTTAAATCGATCAATCAAGATTTTGAAAGTAAACTACGCCGAAAATATGCAATATACCCGTTTTGAGTTTATTAGTAATAATTGTGTTCATTTAATAACGAACCGAAATCTTTTTATTTTACATCTCTAGCACTGATAGATCGTGAGATAGTAGGAAGAGAAGCGCGAAAAACAGGGGTGGGCGGGCATCATTACAATGGGTATAGCAGGTATACCGCCGCCTTTCTCCATACAAAATGCAGTGCAGCGCCGCCGCGCTCGTTGTTCATATTCGAGTTTCACTCATCCCCTGTACTCTAGACAACACAATCTTAAATTAAATATACCTAATTCTGGGGAGTGAGATCCGACGTGATCTCACTGCTACTTGATATTGTGATATATCACATCATGTTTATAAATATATTATAATCAAATTCACACCTCAAATTAAATTTATAACAGTGATGTGCAATAATACGTAAATATAATTAGGGTAATGATATAATTATATAGTATATAATAACACAACTTGTATTTTTAAGTATCGCAAGACAATTCTTTGTTAATAGGGAAATTAACTAAAAAAAGCATTACACTTATTTGAAAATGATCATGATAATAAAATAATACAATAGGCGGTATAATGAAAATAGACATAATAGGAAATAAATGAACTGCACTCGAGTATTATTATTTCCTTATTTTCTGTTGTCGTCATGTCATTAATTGCATACTTTATTAATATACTAAATTATTGAAACTATTAATTTAATAAAATTTACTATAGTTTACAACATTTTTCTATATATAATTGCTATAAATATTAATGTAAATCGGGAGGACATTGGTAATTTCAAACCATGTTTTGTACGACTAACGGTAAGTAACTAATTCTGCACACTTGTTGTCTCATATATTGTAATGTAATGAAAATATTAACATGCACGTATCACGTACCTGTAACGTTATTCCTTTTTCTCATATAGATATGCAAGACTTAGCCATCTATTATTTCTAATATCTGGACTTCTTAAATATTTTGGCAGGACTATCATTACCCGGACAGTGTGGAGCTAATGAAATTTACTGAAAGCAAACCATATGCTTTTCAAATATGTATTTGAAATGGGATGATTTTGTATTACATTATACCTTTATAAAAAATGAAATAATAAAAAGTAAATAAAATAAAATTGCTGTCATATTGAAATATTATAAACATGCTCTTGTATATGGTATAGTGTAGTATTACTTATTAGTTGATAATATACTGTACACCAAATTACCACGTATTATAACATTGTGAAACACATATTGCACATATTTATAATAATAATTTTACTTCCATGTATTTAATAAAATGCTAATTGATAGATGCTCCTTTAAAATCATTGACTTATAAGTACCATGATACATTTTATTTAAAAAAAAAGTAATACAAGCGGTGACGTAATTTTATTACTACAAAATATGTGAAAAACTGTTTGAATAAAATTTAATATATATTATAACCTTAATTAATATATGTTAAGAAAATAAAGAGTTACTTAAAAAAATACTGTCATGACATAAATAAGCAGGAAATAAATCACAAGTTAACATAATTCGACAAAACAGTGGTTACAGTGATACAAGCTGCCTACTGATCATAAATATGAATAATACGTACTGCAGCCTATAAGATATAATTACCTCCCCTCCCCCTCTCCTTCGCACCTCAGAATTACATATTTATGATTTAGGTATATTTACGATTGTGTTGTCTAGAGTACAGCAGGGGATGAGTGAAACTCGAATATGGACGAGTGCGGCGGCGCTGCACTGCATTTTGTATGGAGAAAGGCGGCGGTATACCTGCTATATACCCATTGTAATGATGCCCGCCCACCCCTGTTTTTCGCGCTTCTCTTCCTACTATCTCACGATCTATCAGTGCTAGAGATGTAAAATAAAAAGATTTCGGTTCGTTATTAAATGAACACAATTATTACTAATAAACTCAAAACGGGTATATTGCATATTTTCGGCGTAGTTTACTTTCAAAATCTTGATTGATCGATTTAAACTCATTAATTGCTAATTATTTGCATGATGAAATCAATTAGGCAAGTTAAAGTATTTTTTTCTGTATTGTGCAGTTGCTAAGCTTTGCTATGATACCTTTTGCATTCATGTGCGACAAGTAGTTGTTGAGATAAAAAATGTTTTTTGAAATCCGGGACAAACCCGGGTTTCACCATGAAGGCCAGGGGTGACTTGACGGGACTTTTTTTTGTGGGTTGATATAGGTCATAGGAACATATGGGCGAAGTTTCCGTTAGCAACTAATTTTTTCCACCTTCTCCATATACTTTTGCATTTCACTCCTGGACTATAGATTTAAAAATATGTAGTTTTGAAACTATTAAATATGATATCCATTGGTAATCATGCATGGCACTACTGCAGAAGTAGAAAAAGGGCAATATTATTTAACCCTCCCTTTTTCAAGTCCAGGAAGGGACATTTGGTTCATTTTTAAATTTTTGAATCAATAACTTCTTCGTAACAACTTTTTTTTTTTAATTCACTTTATAATTAATAATTATTATATTACCTGTTTTAATAAATAGCACATGATCCTTGGTTACTTTATTTACTCTGCACTAGGTTACCTGTCGATGTAGTTACCGTGGTACTGGCCGACCAAGTGTCGATCTGTATCTCACCTCAGAACCCACACAACACACCTCCTTTTCCAGTGGAGTCTTGTTAGCTCAGATCTCCCTCTACTGCAGCCTTATTATATAGAAATTGATTAATTATCGTTAAAAAAAAAATAATATATACTCCTTTATAAGATATTAATTTTTTTATTTACTTTTCTTAATATTGAGTTTTATTAAAAGTTAATGATTAGTTACTTATTTTTTGTGTAGATTATTAAAAGTTAATAACAGAGCTGCTAGATTGATCAACAAACCTCTCGGGTGGTCTCTAACTGTGATGGTAGTGGTGGCTGCTTATCTTTTGTTTGTTTTTTATGCTACGATATCGACCTTATCACAAAATGCCTTTAAATTTAAGACATAAACTTTCCAAGTATTATTTATATTCTTATCTGATGGTCAGTATTTATATCACACGTTTAAAATATTCAACTATATCATTTGTTTTAAATTTCTTCTTAGTTAAATATTGTATAAACTTTTGGCATTTATTTATATTTTTGATCACTTATTCAAGTTAAGTGTATATAAAATGGAATTAAATTATTTTTTACTGTCATAATTAATAGTTGTTTATAGTATTAAGATTACTGTTAAGAAAATTCTACAAAAAAAAAAGTACATTTAAAGTGATTATTCCAAAGTGCTATTTTATGGTATATTTTTTTATAGTATCGTAACAAAATTTAGAATGGAGTACCGACCTCAAATTTTTTTATTGCAGAAATGGATAGAAGGTGCAAAAATATGCTACTCTGAATTTTTTTCAGATTTTTCTGAGACCGGGAGGTATTTTTAAGGGTAAGGTAACGCCACCAATGTTAAAAAAAATCCCTCTCACAAAAATTCTGAAAAAAATTTAAAATGTTCTCCTCTACACCCCCTATCAGTAGCTAAAATATCAGGTTTACAAATACGATCTAGTTTTTGAGTTATGAATTTTTAAAGTTGACCAATTTAACATGGGAGTTTCATTTCTCCATGTTAAAGTTGTCAACTTTAAAATTTTATAACTCAAAAACTAGATCGTATTTGTATACCTGATATTTTAGGTACTGATAGGGGGTATAGAGGAGAACATTTTAAATTTTTTTCAGAATTTTTGTGAGAGGGATTTTTTTTAACATTGGTGGCGTTACCTTACCCTTAAAAAATTATTGAAAGTGCAGAAAAAGTGCCTCCTCTTGCCGCCTCTCTTCATAAAAGATAGGACCCAAAAGAGACGTGGATTCGAATCCGACCTGGCCAAAACTTTTTAGCAATACTTCCCGGTCCCTAAAAAAGCTGAAAAAATCAGAGTAGCATATTTTTGCACCCTCTACCCATTTCTGCAATAAAAAAATTTGAGGTCGGTACTCCATTCTCGATATTAGACTTCAATTTTATATAAACTTTTAGTCCTAGAAATTTCTACACTAAAATCCCTGCCAAGTTTTTTGTAGATATAATACATCTATAATTCCTTTCCTTTACGTGCTATTTTGTTTATAATTAAAAATTCAAATGCAGCTCATTTGAGCCAAATATATTATATTGGAAATAACAAACAAGCCTGAGCTGAACCATTCTTCCATACTTGCACTGGCGTAGTGCGGTACAACATCGCGGTTTCTCAATATGCTCATTATAATTGTAGCAGACGCATTGATTGAAACTTTACCACTATAACAATGAACTGACAAATTGGTGGCATGAATGACGTCATACGTTGCGACTTGACACCTCTCTGTGAGTCACGAGCGATAAGTGGCCTGCACCTAATACTTTACATATTGCCTGCAGATCAATCTTATCAACGTTCACTACTAGCACGTTTTGTTTGCACAATGCAAGGGTAATTATTCTCTCTGATTTCTCTATACGTGTTTACAAGATTATATTTTTTAAATTTATTCACCCTCGTAAATCAATTCGTAATATTGTTTGATTATAATATTAAAGATTATAATCTCTCTGCTGTATATTATAGCAAGAATTTTCTTCATATTAACGTTATTACTTATATACATGCATGGACAGAAATAAAGTAATTGTTATTACAAAAATTTGATATCAACAGCAACAGTAAAAAGAGTATTTTTGGTGTAACAAACTTTTATATTTAACTTGTATTTCTGTTTTCGTTGTAGAACATGTAGGTAGCGTTCTTATTTTGGAAATTGTGGAATATGTTAATGTATGAAATTGATAATGTTTAATACAATACAAGAGAGAAATATAGTCACTGTTGGTAAATAAAATTACGTTTTTCGTGCTAGGAGAAAGGGATCTGGCGTTCCAATATGAGGCTCAACAATACAGCATAATTATTGTTACCATATTAAGCTTGCAATTATTGGAGAACCTATATATGGCTACTTTATCCTGTCTATTATCGTATATTGTTGATGATAAAGCACTACGATCAGCACAGACTCATGCAGCCGTATCTCTGGGTAAATAATAGCTTATTAATCACACAATATACACGCTGCTGCTATCTAGTGTGCCCGTGGCAAGGCGTGGTGTGGCGCATAATTTAGCGCGTGGCGGGCCGGTATCAATCAGAGTCGCCCGCGGAGACCACCAGGTGTGAGCCGAGTTGGTGAGGCCTTAGTGTAGTTTTTCTACAGTGAAATCTGTTACAAGTCTTGAAGCTTCGTCGGAATGTGTCCCGTATGAGCAATATTAAATTTGCAGTACAATTTCGGTAAATGCTCGAACAGAACACATACTCTGTGTCTTTAATAGCATGTGCTGTTGTTGAATGTAATGCGCCAATTCGGAAATTTCAAATGTTTCTCTTCTTTTTACCTATACCTCCAAGTTGTAAATGTGTGTTTTTTTAACAACTTTAAAGTTTTCCATGAATCGAAAAGAATTCATTCTTCATGCTTCTGATGAAATTATTCCCTTAAATGACTATCACAATTCCTCCATGTTATAATAGTCTCAGTGAATACTGTGACACTTGTTATAACAAGCCTTGTCCACCATCCTTTTTCTCCCTTTTATTTATCATACCTCAAGCTTCAATAAGCTTCAATAATTTTTCTAAAAAAAAAGTAAATAACATTTTCTGACCAACTCATTCCTTTGTTAACAGGTGAAGACGTGTGGGGCAGTGACGGTGAAGAGGGAGGCGGGGCGGGGGTGGCACGCAGTCCCGCCTCCGCAGCCTCGGGGGCCTCGAGCCACGGGGCTGGCGACCAGGAGGACGACGAGGAAGCAACGGCGCTCGTCAAGACGGAGGCCCCTGAAGTCATGGACCCTTTGCTCCCTGAGGTGATGGACACTTTGCCCCCCGATGACCAACCCAAATCACCGCCCCCGAGACTCCGGCTGAATGCGTCGCTGGCCACAGACCCAGCGGCAAGGAAGGACCTCAAGGTTGGTTCACGGGTGGTGATCAAAACTGGACATTTACACTATGTTGTCTATATTGTATTTAGTACCTTGGTTCTGTAATTATTGCTGAAATAATAATTTGAACTCGTGGAATTATATTTCTTTAAATGAATTTAAAATTTACTGGCTTTTATACCAACAAATCAAAATTTGTATTCAGTTATTGATATTCTATTCTATATAATAAATTATAATAGATAATATACAGTTATAGCTGTACTTTTAATAAACAGACAATTAATTATAATAAATTATGTCTTTTCGCCCGAAGGTTAGGCAACTTGTTCAGCAGCTAAACAAAAATTTACAGTATACAAATTACACAATAATTTAATATAATATAATGTATTATTTTGCCTTGACTGAACTTTGTTGTAATACTGATCACAATTATTTATTGTTTAAAAAGAAAAGTGGGTACTACATTAACTTTATTTTGATGCTGAAAAAGTTGCCTACCTTCAGGCTGAGCTAATATAGCGATTTAATTTTAACGTGATTTAAATGTACTTTCGTCTATATTGTTATTGTTGCCTGTGTACTATTTTGATGTCTCATTGTTGTTTATCATACAGCGATGCGCAGCGAAGGACTATTCTTACTGGCGGTTGTTGCAGGACGCTCCGGATGGCGCCTCCTCTGACGAAGGTCGCTCGAGGGCCGAGTTGCTACCCCCTGGTGAGTGATCTGTGCAACAACTTTCACAATTCTATCTGGGGGAGGCTCATAACATCTATTAAAATGTTAAATTGCATTGCTCTGGATATAGTCAATGCGGATAAAATTAATTAATATAAATTATCAGGAATAACTATTGCAGGTTTTAAGGTACGTACAGTACAAGAAATGGACAGCCATCATGAAATTGTTTTATTGCATATTTGGCTAGGATCTTGAATTAATGTATTGTTAAAATTTTTCAAAAATTTTTAACCCTCTATAAACTCTTAAAATCGAGGGGAAAGGCGCTGTAACGTCATAGTCATTGCAACGTTTTTCCCTATGTTTGTGTGTTAAATATTTGCATGACTATGACATCACAGTGTCTTTCCCCTCAATTTTAGAGGGTTTAAAAATATATAAAAAAAAAATGTCAATACATATATAACTCAAGGTCCTCCATCCAAATTTGCTAAAAAAAAATCATGATCCATTGATTCAATCAATATAAATATAACAATAACTATATAGCTATATAAACATGGGGGTAACATGTGATTTTATTGCCTATTTTTATTCTGTTATAGTAATGCTTCAGTCTCCAAAATTTATATGGTACAATTAAGGAAAATTGACTCCAAATTGAATTTCACATTTTAACCAAACAGAAACTTCAGCCAACATTTTTTATGGGACCAAGTTGTCCCGACAACGTATCTTAGGAAGAAAGCGCACTCGTTAATCCAGTGGTTTCCCAACAGGCGCCCCGAGCCCCCCAGCCTCGTTCTGTCTGCCCCTCGCACCCCCCGACGCGAACCACGTGCTTCTCTCGTCCGCCAGCAGCTCCCCTCGCGTCAAACAGGAGAACCTCGAGGCGCCCCCCGCCCCCCCGAGACAAGGTGAGGAGGACCGTTCGGTGTTCTTTATATAGACCTTCAGAGAAGACGTAGAATTATCGCACCATGAAAACTAATGTGACACCGAATTTTCTGTTTCCTGCCAACAACACAACATTTAATTTTTATTCACAATTCTTACTTGACTAAGTCAAGCTGGCTACCATTAAATTATTTTATATAATATAATAATATATATTAAAATAGTATGTATATACAGCTTATTTTCCTAACTAACAAAAAAGTCAAATTATGTAACTTTCTATGGAAATACTACAATGAACAGAAATACAAAATTATATTAATTAAGAAAATTTTTGTACTCCCAGACTTAGCAATTTAATGTTGAATATCCATTAAATTTGTTAATTTTTATACATCAGATTCGAGAGCTCTGTGTTTTTTTTTATTCTTTCTCGGTCAACTTATTTTTAAATATCTATTGAAATTCAAGTGACGTCATCAAGAGGCGTCACATTTTTAATTAAAACGTTTTAGAGATTTCGTCAGAAACTCATGTTTGTTACTTGAAAATTGGAATCAATTATTTAATATAATTGATATATATTTTAACAAAATCAAATTCCACAACAATTTGCTCTTGCCGTCACGTGTCTAACTGCTGCCCGCGTGTTTCAGTGTCCAACTGCTTCGTGTGCCAGCCGTGCGGGATTCGCTACAGCTCCAAGAGCACGCTCGAGGCCCACCAGACCTACTACTGCTCGCACCGGCCTGCGGCACTCGCCCTGCAGCCCGCCGCCCGACCAGCCTCCCCGGCCACGCCCCTTCCAGGTGAGTTTATTTATTTTTTATTTATTTTATTCGACTTTATGGCGAGGTTAAGGCAATGATGCCTTTTCTCGAGTTAGGTCTTCTTTTAATTTTGTACATTATTTTGACTCTTGAGGTAGAAGTAACATCACTAAAAAACTTGAAAGAGAGAGAGAGAGAGAGAGAGAGAGAGAGAGAGAGAGAGAGAGAGAGAGAGAGAGAGAGAGAGAGAGAGAGAGAGGAGAGAGAGAGAGAGAGAGAGAGAGAGAGAACTTATTTCTAAAATTAATTCCTGTGCTCTCCCCCCCCCCAAAAAAAAAATAAAAAAAATCTCTACCTTCAAATATAGATTTTCCAAAACTCCGAATTCGTTTAATATAGGGCCTTAAGTAACAAACACCATCGATTCAATTGAAAAAAATACACCGTTAGGTGGTATGAATTATTTTAGCAATGTTCCAATGCATGGCTCGAGCTTTAACCAAAAAATTTTTTAAAAAATAGTCCATCTTGACAGTGTTTTCCTGTCAAAAATGAAGAGAAACTCTTATGAGAATTATCATTGCAAATTTTCACTATTTTTGGGCCTTGACTTTTTCCATCTTGGTTCTCCACCGGTGCCTAACTTAACCCCCCTGTTGTGACAGGCTCAACCAAAGGTGAGAGCGACTGCGAGGTGGGCAGCCCTCGCTCTGGCGGACCAGCTGACGATGACGGCTGCTCTGCCCCTGCCGCCAAGGCTCCTCGCACGGGCCGCCAGTACGCGTGCCCTCACTGCTCGTACAGTGCGGACAAGAAGGTCAGCCTCAACAGACACATGCGCATGCACGCGCCCGCCGCCCCCTGTCCCTCACCTGCCCCTGCCGCCCCCAGCGACTCGGAGGCTGCAGAAGAGGCTGTGGTACCCCTACCGCCTCCTCCACTGGACCGTTACTGTGCAGAATGCGAGATCCGCTTCTCGACTGTCAAGACTTTTAAGGCACACAAGATGCACTACTGCAGCACGCGGCACGTGGTCAAGCCCGCAGCTGCCGTCTCTCCGGCCGCGGCCAGCCAGGTGAGTCACGTGGTCTTGATGACTGAAAATTTGATGACATGAGAGCTCTACCGTGGGAACACTGAATATATAGCGTTGAAAAATTACGATTACAAGCTTGATAATTTTTTTTTCATATTTTAAATGTTTTCATTTCTAAAACGAGATTATAAAATTAATTTATTTTCAAATAAAAAATAAAATTAAGTAAAAAAATATGTGGTTATTTTTGGTATATTCATATTATTTATATTATAGAACTTTATAGTATAATTATATAAAATCAAATTTTTTTCACGAATGCAATGATTTTACATTGTCATGCAGGACCATAATTTTCAAAACTTCTGAAATATGCATACTATATATAATTGCAGATATAAAGATAACTCAAAATTTACACAAAATCGTAACTATTATTTCCATAATTATTATTACATTTCCTAGGCATGCAGTGCTTCATACTATTTTAAGTGATCTCATTATAGAAGGCATCAATAACACAGAGCTAATTTGCAGACGTCTTCCGGTGCCGAGGAGCGTTTGGCGATGGCTCGCAGCTCCGCCTCGTCTCCCGCGGGTTCACCCCCGGCCCCCGGTGGGATTGGTGCTGCCCAGCCGTTCCTGGCGCTGCCCACCAACCCCGTGCTGCTGGTGCCGTACCAGTTGGTGCAGGCGGCCAGCCTCGTCAGCTCACACGCCCTGCCGCCTGGAGCCGCGGGTCACGCGCCGGGGGCCTGCCTGTTGCTGGTAGACGGCACCGTGCGGCCCCTCACGCTACCCACCCCCACACCACTTCCACCGCCTCCAGCAGCCCCCGAGCCGGCCCCGCCACCCCCACCTCAGCGGGCGTCGCAAGTAGCAGAGCAACAACAGCAGCTGGTAAGATTTAGTGAATGTCATGCTGTTAGAAAATGTCCTCCGTATAACTGTTCAATATTTGTTGGACGAGTTTAATTTTTAATTGCCTCCAATGTCAATTAAACCTTATGAAACTTAATTTATATGACGTGTTATAACTGCTAGGCCTTTTTAATAATGTTTACGTCTATATACTTTGAATACCGAAATCTATTATTTTTACCTTGTAGCTATAAATAGCACTATATTCTTTCAGTCTGTATTGCATGTTTAATTTTTATACTTCATTATAACTTCATCAATAATGTTATAGTTTTACTTTTTTCCTATAGATCTATATAATTATAGTAGAATCATCTTCGGCATTTTTTTAAAGAACAGAAGTTCTTTTCATTGTATTATTTCTTTTTACTTAATTTTGCAAACTTTTTTTTTTTTCTTGCTTTGTTTTCTTTGTTTGATTTGCTAACTAGTGACTACCTAATGCCCAATGATTGCTTTTCTAAATATAACATCTTTTGTTATGATTTTTTTCTTTGATTAATTGAAAATTTAAAAAAAAATCTTTATAATTATTAATTTGTTTTAGATCACAGAATTAAGTTCATTTTATTACTTGATTGTTAACTAAATATATTTTTCAATTGTTTACGATATTGAGGCTACCATCAATTATTATTTTTTATGTTCTCTTTTTTTTTTTTTTTTTTTTTTAAGTTTTTTCTTTTTTAAAATTTGTTTGATTTGCTAACTAGTAATTTGCCTAATGCTTCTGATTGTTTTTCTACTATGATTATTGTTATCTTATATAAGGGTTTTTCTTCAATTGAAAATCACAAAAAATGATTTTATTTTTTTCTTTATTAGTTATAATTAATGTAATTATTCACTTACAAATAATATTTACAAATTTCGTAATTACTGACCATCAAGTATCAATAATAATCATTATTTTTACCAACATTTAAGGAACATTAGTACTGACATCTGTGAGACAAAGACAACATTAATATTACTTTCAATATGATTCCATATCTCTTATAAACAGTTTACTGTGAAAATTAAATTAAAACTAAAAATGCAAATTAAATAAACAAAATAACTAATGCGAGAAAAATGCCATTAATATATAGTTAATTTCTCAGTATTCTTTTAATGCTTAAAAAAAAATAATTATAAACTTAATTGGTAAATAATGCAACATTAGTGAAATGCCATTAATAATTTCTCCAGTATTATTTTAATTCTTAAAAAAAAAAAAAAAAAATTAAAAAAAAATAAATTTCATTAAATTAAATGAAAATCAGAAAAATGACTGGAAATGAAATGTCAGTCTTCAAATTAAACAAAAAGGAACACAAACTTATCATCAGCGTGTGGTTTAGTCGACCTCTTCGACGGTAGGACCCTTGGCGCCCGGCTTTGCAGACTGTCCTGAAGCACCACCCTGGTGCAGCTTGGTCATGGTCGGACCGCACACGCGCTGCAGCTCCTGGTAACGGTGCTCGTACTCTTCCTTGTCGGCCAAAGAGTTCTCGTCCAGCCACTTGAGCGCCTCGTCACACTTTGCCTTGGCCGCGTCCTTGTCGCTCTGAGGCAGTTTGTCTCCTGCCTCGTCCAGAGCCTGTTTCACTTGGAATACGTAGCCCTCGAGCTGGTTACGAGCCACGACGCGAGCCCTCTGTTTCTCGTCCTCCTCCTTGTAGCGCTCCGCCTCGGCGAGCATGCGATCAATCTCTTCACGAGACAGTCGTCCTTTGTCGTTCTTAATGGTGATTTTCTGACTGCGTCCAGAGCTCTCATCCTTGGCGGACACGTTCAGGATACCGTTGGCGTCCAAGTCAAAGGTAACCTCGATCTTGGGGACTCCACGAGGGGCTGGAGGGATGCCGGTGAGCTCAAACTTGCCCAGCAGATTGTTGTCCTTGGTCATGGCTCTCTCACCCTCATACACCTGAATACTCACAGCAGGCTGGTTGTCAGCATATGTGGTGAAGGTCTGTGTCTGCTTGCATGGGATGCGAGCGTTACGTTCAACGATCTTAGTCATGACACCACCGGCAGTCTCGATGCCCAGGGAGAGAGGAGCCACGTCCACAAGAAGCACGTCTTGGATCTGGCTGCTCGTGTCACCGCTCAGGATAGCTGCCTGCACTGCTGCTCCATAAGCGACGGCCTCGTCAGGGTTGATGGAAAGGTTGAGTGACTTTCCGTTGAAGAAGTCCTGCAGCAGCTTCTGTACCTTGGGGATACGTGTGGAGCCGCCCACCAGCACTACGTCGTGGATGGTACTCTTGTCCATCTTGGCGTCCTTGAGGGCCTGCTCCACGGGAAGTAGCGTGCCTCTGAACAGGTCAGCACACAGCTCTTCAAAACGAGCACGAGAGATCTTGGTGTAGAAGTCAATGCCCTCGTAAAGAGCGTCGATCTCAATGCTGGCCTCGGTGCTGCTGGACAGTGTGCGCTTTGCTCTCTCGCATGCTGTGCGCAGACGACGCAGAGCGCGAGGGTTAGAGCGAAGGTCCTTCTTATATTTACGTTGGAACTCGTCCGCGAAGTGTTTGACCATCCTGTTATCAAAGTCCTCTCCACCAAGATGTGTGTCACCGGCCGTCGACTTGACCTCGAACAGCTGACCCTCGTCAATGGTGAGGATGCTCACGTCAAAGGTACCTCCACCCAGGTCGAAGATCAGGACGTTCTTTTCACCCTTCAGGTTTTTGTCGAGGCCGTACGCGAGCGCAGCGGCGGTGGGTTCGTTGATGATTCGCAGCACGTTGAGGCCCGCGATGGCCCCCGCGTCCTTGGTGGCTTGGCGCTGAGAGTCGTTGAAGTAGGCAGGTACGGTGACCACAGCGTCCTTCACGGGTACCCCGAGATACGCCTCGGCCGTCTCCCTCATCTTGACGAGCACCATCGAACTGATTTCCTCGGGCGCGAAACGCTTTCGTTCTCCCTTGAACTCCACCTCGATCTTGGGCTTGGTGTTGTCGTTGATCACCGTGAAGGGCCATGTCTTCATGTCCGCTTGGATCTTGGGGTCATCGAACTTGCGCCCGATCAGTCGCTTGGCGTCGAACACCGAGTTCTTGGGGTTCATCGCGACCTGAGAACAAAAACAGAATCGTCAATGTTTGATTCGGGTCCTTAAATTTTAAAATATAAACCTATATAAAATAATTTTAATTATGTTAAATGCAAAATTAATTACTTGAATTTATAGAATTTAGGCAAGTAGCATTAAATTTAAAAATTGCAGGATAAATATAAAATTTACAAGAAATATATTATTATATATTACAATTATTTTATAACAATGAGATTTTATGAGAGGATATATAGATATATATATAAAGTAAAAAAACAATGAAAGTAAAAATTATAAAAAAAAAAAATGAATATAAACACATGAAACCATGAATTGATCGAAATTAAGGCTATAAAAATGTATCATTAACATTATAATAACTCGATAGCATATATATTATATATATATATATATATATATATATATATATATATATATTAAAATTGCAAGCTCGATCTGTATATATATATTATACTATATATATATATATATATATATATATATTATAATATATTATATAGCTGCGCGCATATACATATATCATGCATATTATATGTGTGTGTAACGGTACTTAATTGCACAAGCTTAAAGATTAGTCATGCAAATATTTGCGTCATCTTTTGGCGAGGTCGAGGTCCATTTATGGAAGTACTAGAAACTAAAAGTAAATTTTATAAAATTGTAAAAAAAAAAAAAAAAATACCGTCGCATAAAAAATATACAACTAAATTAAATAATAATTATTACTTGAAAAATTAGAGTTAAATTGCTGGTAAAGTTTTGTCTTAATACCTGGTTCTTGGCCGCATCTCCCACGAGTCTCTCGGTGTCGGTGAAAGCCACATAGCTGGGTGTGGTCCTGTTGCCCTGGTCATTGGCGATGATCTCCACCTTGCCCTGCTGGTACACACCCACGCAAGAGTACGTGGTGCCGAGGTCAATACCGATTGCTGGAGTCTTCATCTTTCTATTATCAAGTCACACAATTGAATGTAAAACAAGTTGCACGCGTTGCAGTAACTGTGTCACACAATATCAAATGTCGTATAGCCTTGCAGAGACTTATCCGCTCTGTGTGCTAGCTCTCTCGATTCTGAGGTTTCTGAGCGCTCTCCAGCCGGCCCCAACTATATATAGTTAAACATTCGCGCTCTAGATTGCACTCGAATCTTCTCGATCTTCTGGATACATCGAGAACTTTCATTGGTCGAAGTTTCTAGAACCGTTCCCTGATTGGTTAAACGTCATATGACGTCATCATATTTACATCTTAGAATCTTCGCGACCAGCTGAGAAGTTTCGAGTCATTTCTAAAAATATCTTGAGTTTTGTAGAACTTTTGCTATTTTTATTCGTTTTTTTATGTTCTGAGTCATATATTAGTGAAGCTTCGTAAGTAGGTGTACCTTGTCAAAATAAATACGTGGTAGAAATAGCAACATAATGTATTTTAAAGGGTTAAAAATAGAATGTCTCCATTTCTCCAGTTACAACATTGACCTCTTGGACTAGTTTAATACTTTTAAATACAGCGTTTTTACTTTTTTATTTAAATTTTATTTCATGCCATCCCGTAGCAGTAAATAGAGGTTAGATATTAGTGTCATTATATATTAATAATAATATCACAGAGTGATATATTATATTAATTAACACACTTTTTTTGCATGTGTTTTATTTTTATTTTGGGAAAAAGAAAACATTGCTTCCTCAAACCCCAAGAATTTAAATTCATTGATTTAACTTACTTTATGTTTTTCAGTTCATGTAAGATCTCTGTTTGTATACAGTACAGTTAAGAATCAATGAACGACCATTTATTTATAAAGGGAACATTAGGTACCGTCATCAACCCCGTCATCTGTCCAATCAATGCAAACTTTTTTTTTTTGCAAGTAGCATCATTATCAGTATAAATAAATTTACTTCACATTTGAATTTTATTTCAATAAATTTATTTACAATACAGTAATAATTAATAACTGATTAATTTTACGTAGAGGAAACAGGAAAAAAAAAAATCGTTAGGATTCAAAGAGCCATATTGACCCTGACCTTTTTGCAGGTGCGAGATCGGCGGTCATCATGCGGCAGTCCACTCCCCCTGGACCTGAGCCTTCCTCGTTCAACCTCAAACTCTGTGCCGCCTCCGAGCGAGTCTCCGTCTCCACGGTTACGTCCCCCAGATCCAGAGGACGAGAAGGAAAACCGTGGACTGAACACGTCGTCCCCCTCCCTGTGTTCCTCCCCGGCCTCCTCCCCCTCCTCTGCTTCCCCCCGCCCCCCTCGACAGAATGGAATCCTCCCCGGAACGCCCAAGAAACCGGAGGGCAGCGCGGACTCGAGCAGCAGTCCGGCAAGGAAAACAACACCGACCCTGGTGCCGGCACAAAAACCACTCAAGGTAATAAGATCAGGAGTCTTAAAGGGGAGAGTAATTTAATATATGTATGAGCTATATAGAACTTTGGTCCTGACTAACAGTCAGTCTCTTGTTTTCAAATAAAATCTTTAAATTTATAGTACAGTATGAATAAAATTACATAGTAAATGCTGGTAAATTAATAACATACAGTACTGGTACAGTAGTAAAATAATAAAAATAAATTACTGTAATTGATTAAAATAAGTCTGTTGAATAAATTTAATACGTAATATACCTGTTTTAAAAATACTGTAAGTATTTACGGTAAAGTTATTTATTTTTTTTATTTTTTTTTACATTGAAATGAAATAAAAAATTTTATTATTATATAATTTTTTTGTGGATGATTGAACGCTATTGTGAAAGAGATATCCTTTTTCACATCATCCATTGGGTTGTCGTACTGTTTTTTTTTTTACTAATACTTTAATAAACAACTATTATTATCACAAAATAGTAGGAAGTAAATATTGTAAATAACATAATTATACAAAAGTTCAATAAATAAAATATTATTGCATAGTTGCATAGTATATCTATCTTGAACACAAACGCTGACCTATTTATTTTCCACAGATACCGGTGACGTTACCTGAACTTCTAGCGCCCCTGCTGCAATCACATTTCGCTCTACAGGGCCTACTACCGGCTCCACTGCTGGCTGGTGCGATACCTATGCCGAACCACGTGGCACCTCCAGCGCCGCAGATCCTCGTGAAACAGGGAGTGTCACGGTGTGCAGAGTGCAACATCGTCTTCTGCAAGATGGAGAACTACCAGGCCCATAAGAAGCACTACTGTTCAGCTAGGGTGAGAGCCGAGGATAGCAGCTCCCCCGAGGGGGGCGTGTCCAAGACCGCAAGCCCGTCACCCAACTCTGCCACGCTGCCGGTCTTCCAAGGCAAGGTTCTCTTGCAGTACATCTGCGTGGCATGTGGCATCAAGTATACCTCGCCAGATAACCTCAAGGCCCACCAGAAGTACTACTGTCCCAAGAGAGAAGTGGTGCCTCCAACAAGCACCAACAACAATGAGCCTCCACCAGAGAGAAAGAAGTGCCCCAAGTGCAAGGTGGGTACTGGAGAACCTAAGTCAACCTTGGACTAGAGGGTTCAAACGAAATTTAAGGGTAAGATAACACCACCAATGTTAAAAAAAAAATCCCTCACACGAAAATTCTGAAAAAAATTTAAAATGTTCTCCTCTACACCCCCTATCAGTAGCTAAAATATCAGGTATGCATATACGGTCTAGTTTCTTAGTTATAAATTTTTAAAGTTGACTACTTTAACATGGGGAAATGAAACTTCCATGTTAAATTAGTCAACTTTAAATATTCATAACTCAAAAACTAGATCGTATTTGTATACCTGATATTTTAGCTACTGATAGGGGGTGTAGAGGAGAACATTTTAATTTTTTTTTTTTCAGAATTTTTGTGTGAGGGATTTTTTTTTAACATTGGTGGCGTTATGTTACCCTTAATGATGCTCTCAAAGTTTAAATAATCTCAAATTCTTGAGCTCTCTAATTTAATTTCAGTACATATGCAATTCTCAATTAAGTGAAAAATAATAGCAGTAAGAAAATTTCATTAACAATTTTTTTTATGAGTTGTGTTAATCTTGTATTAAATTTTCTTTTCTTAAAATTGCATACTGTAGCTAATTTCATTTAATTATCTTGGTTTTTGTTTTTTTTTTATTTCATAACTCAAATGTAGCAAATTAACAGTATTTTGTTGTTTATTATATATGTAGCATATATAACTGTATTACAAAATTAGTAATACACAGCATACATGGTAATTTACCAACCAACCAATCACTTTCATAAAAAGAATATTAAACAAGGAAATGAACTAACATTGTATTTGCTAGTTAATTAGGGGGTTTTATAATCAATGATATTTTATTTTATGATATTTTATTTCTATTTATTTTTTCCTCCTAACAAATCTCCCAAACCATATGAAGTACAAAACAGTATGCGTATGGTCTCATGGGGAAGAGGGGTGGGGGAAGATAGAAAAGGAACTATTACTGCCGTTTTTGCCTTTTTATTAACAGATGTTTACAATTCTCTATGTAGAGTATTCTACGTTCCTGCAAATAATAATCGTATGTCACTTCCTCTCTTGACTTACTTCTTCTTCTTTGTAGGTGATGCTCCCTGCCGAGGAGTCTGCCTCTCCTCATCAGTGTGTGGTTTCTGCTGGGGGCTGGCGCTGCCCCTGTTGCGGTCTCTCGAGCCCCACAGCAACCGCGGCACAGAAACACCTCGAGGAAGCCCATGCCGGAGTACTGCGAGCCTTCCGGTGCACCATCTGCCGATACCGCGGTAATACCCTTCGCGGCATGAGAACCCACATCCGCATGCACTTCTCTAGTGCCGACAAAACACAGACAGATCTCCGAGAAGAAGATTTCATTTCTTGTGTACTCGTCGGAGAACCAGAAAATAACAGAATCGTAGAGGAAGAACCAACGAGTCCAGAACGTGATGAGGCTAAGGGAGGAATAGGATGTGTAGAAAGACAACATACATGTGACCAATGTAATTATAGTTCTAATTACAAAGGTAATCTTGTAAGACACCTTAAATCGGTTCACCATCGTAATTTAGAATCTGAAGATGGTTCTTTAACTCCTCCTCCAATATTATCTAATGTATCTACACCCTCTCCGGAAGCTTTAGTTGTTAAACTGGAACCTTCGGAAGAGAAAATCAGTCTGACAGAAGATCCCCCACCCCCTCCTACGTCTTCTCCACCTACCCCTCTTGTAGATGCATCGGTGACTGCGGACGGTGGTCGCTACTGTAAGTCGTGTGATATCTCCTTCAGGTACCTCTCCACCTTCATTACTCACAAGAAGTTCTACTGTGCGAGCCACCATCCAGCCGCCCCCACTACCCCTGCTGCTACTTCAACCCCCGTTAGTCCTGCCTCAACCCCTTCTAGAGCCGAAGCCTCCGCACATACATGAGTCTCACTCCTCTCCTGAAATTAGGTGCATAATCTCAATCTTTTTTTATTTTATTTAAAAAAAATACATATTACTTTTAGGATCTGTTAGACAAAAATAAAAATTGTCTTAAATTTTATGGAAAAAAAAAATGGAAGATTTGATTTAAAATGTTCCAGGGCCGTTAAATTGATTTCTTTATCCAATACATAATATGTTGTTGGTATTATATTTTTTTAAATATATTTGGTATATAATTATTCTCTTTAAAAAAAATGAAGAAAATGTTTATTAATTTTTATATCTTTAGAGCCGAGTCTATATTTGTTAATTTTTAAGGACTATTAAACAAAAATATATAAATATATTAAATGGGATCTGAAAAATCTGCCAAAAAAACAGCAAATTAAATTATTATTAGATCTCGTCGCAGCTTTGAGCTGAATGTGAACCCGGTGTTGTGAAAACTCCCCGCGGAAATATTATGTGTTTCATTGAGACGTGATAACGGATTTAAGATCCTAGTCTTCAAAAATATTTGTATACTTACTGCATAGTTTACTATAGACAGTTAATTGTGTGTTAGAAATGATGCAGGGGCAGTTTCCATATCTGTGAAGATCAAATAATACTTATAACAAAAGTAATACTGTAATAGCAATATCATTGTCTTTTAAAAAAACAAAACTCAATGCTTCTATGTTTCAATGTTTTTTCTGTAATATCAACATAGTAGTTCCAACACTCCTATCTGAAAATACATGATGCTGATACACTATTGTTGCCTAGGAAAATCACCTTCACCAAAAGATGACACTTTAAACAATACATTAACCACATTTTTATCAGTGGTGATGAAAATTTTCTAAGGCAAAAAGTAAACAAGCTCATAAATGTACTCTGTCTAAATAAAAAACCAAAACTATTAGAAAAATTGTTTAGAAAAAAAAAATGTACCTTATTTTTTACCATAATTAAATTTTAATCATTTCATGTTGAGAAAATAATAATTGTCTAGCCATTAAATTTATATCTCGCATACCAGAGCTTTTTTTTGTTGCTATCAAGCCGTATATTGGGGATTAACCCTCCAAGGGGGAACTTTCATAATTGTTTAACACCATCTGTGTAAAATGGATGTATCGTTCCAGCTATGATATTAGCTAGTGCCTGCCTGGAAATTTCCTTCCAACAATTCTTGGAAATATTCTGTTACCAATGTTTTACTCAAACATTACGATATCTTGGCTAAGGCAGGGATTGTTAATGAAAGTTTTCCCCCTACCTTCTCTTAAATATAAGATTGCAACAGTAATTAACTCTGCTAATATTTTTTGTTAATTTTTCAGGAATCTATAAATATATCATGGAGTGTTTATTTTTACTGTTACCTATCAATAATTTTTGTACTATGAATTTTACTGCAATTATAAAGATCAAAACAAAAATGTTCAAAAAACCAAAGGGGTTATCATCATTTTAAATTAAATTTAATGTTCTGTGACACCTTTATAGTTTGTGAGCCGTACAACCAGTTGGTTGATTGTTAAAAAAAAATTAAGAAAGGTAGATTGATAATAATTATATTGATTGATGTTGCATTTATATAACCCTAACTGTCCTCTATATCTACGAATTGTGTCATTTTTTATGTCAAGTTTATTATTTTATGAAAAAAACAAAGAACTTATATATACAAAGATCAAGAAAGAAATTTTATAAATAACAATTATAAATGTTTTTATTTTTATTTCTGTTTTAGATTAAAAAAAAGGTAAAATGTTTAGACTTTATTACTCAAACAAATTGATATATTGTGTACAGTATGATTATTATGAAATAACAATAAAATTGTACATGAACCTCTGACGTCTCTCAATACATTAAATATTGGGAAAATCAAAAATATATGTTGATAAAATTAACCAAATTTGTTTAATTTATTCCTTTGAATGTTTTTGTATTATTTTTTATACGATGAGAAACAGTAGAAATTAATTGCATGCAATTGTAATGTTTTTAAAATCATTATAGCCCAGTTAACTTGCTATAGGTTGCAAGGGCCGAAAATAATAAAGCTAAATTTATAAATTATAAGATAATATTATAGATTTTGAGTTTTACATTTTCTTTTAAATGGCGATAAAAATACCATAGAAAAAGTAAAAAAAAAAAAATCTACCCAAGCTTATATATTTTTTTAACTTTTTACTAACATAAATATATAATATATAGCTATACAAATAAATAAAAAATTAAATAATCAGAGTCTTATGGAACAATATTTACCCCTGTATAATTATATTAACTCTATGATTTAACTACTCATTCTTAACTTTAAAAATTATACGCGTAATTTAAAATAATAATATTAATTATATATTATAATTATATATATATATATATATATATATATAGTTACAGTATAACAGATCTTACTTTACGTGTGGATTTGATTACGCGCGACGGCCATCTTGGAAGTCATAACATGGCCAAGATAGGGGGCGCCAGTCGGTCTAGACGTATAGTCTAGCCAAGTCAGGCGTAAACTTAGATTTGTTTTACTGTATATAGTTCATTTTAATCTAATCTAGACAAATATGGAGTAAAAATAAAGAACGAAAGAAATTGTTCTGTGATATATTATAAGGAAAAAAAGAAAAAGTAACAAATTATTATATTTAGTGATCTATTTGTTTTATAAGCTGAAAGAAAATTAAAATACATAATTGCTCTGAAATTTGCTGTATTGAAGAAACTTCCCACCCATCCGTTTTAGCGCCTTGTGTTTCGATGACCCGCCGTGCATTTGCGTAAAAAGGGTTGCCTACCTAACCTCTCGATCAGCTGTTTTTGCCGGCCTGCTGCTGTTGAATGGTTATTTTGTTAAATTAAAAGTTTAGCAAATATGATTCGTCTTTTACACACATCATCGCGATTATGGAGCAGTATTGATAAGTCTTCGTTAGCCAAACTAAGGAAGAAAACAGGATATACATTTTCCAACTGTAAAAAAGCCTTGGAAGTGTGTGAAAATGATCTCGAAAAGGTGAGCTAGTATACCCAGTCCATGTGTTAGCTCCATAACAAGTTGCAGCATTTTAGACAGTGTATTAAAGTTATTAAAAGCTAAATGGGCATATTCAAGACCTATTTAATTGAAAATATGTCTTCATTTCATTCTAAAAGTCAATATAAGCATGCTATATTTGTATAAAAAAATGATGATGTAATCCGTTTTGGTGTGTAGATTTGTTATGTGCATGCATGGACAGTCCATTGCATGATTTTGAATTAAGTATGCATAACAGTATGACACCAATTTATGTTCATTGATCATGTAGTATTACATACGTGGGGTGTTTATGTTATGAGATGCTGTCAAAATTAGTGAAACAGGTGCAACAGCAAGTATGTGCTCCCAAGTTTTTTTATGACTTAACTACAGTATCAAACAGTAAATATTGAAAAATCAAGTGTTGTGATATAACATTTTTGTCTTTTTCTTTCTTGCTACAGGCAGAGAAGTGGTTGCATGAACAAGCTCAGTCTCTCGGCTGGGCAAAAGCCACGAAGCTTCAAGGACGAGCGACAGCCCAGGGTCTGATTGGCATCGCGGTGGACCCAGGCCGCAGCGCCACCATCGTGGAGGTGAACTGTGAAACGGACTTTGTGGCTCGCAACAAGACGTTCTGCTCGCTGGTGGAGCAAGTGGCGGCCTCGTGCCTTCAGTACACCAACACTCTGCCAGAGTCAGGCAACGGCCCCATCACCAAGGTGACTTTCATCATTAACAAATTTAATTCAAATGAATGTGTTGTAATTGTAATGTGTACTGTACTAGCTTTTATTGCTTAATTAAATGTCTTGTAGCATCATGTTACTCTGTAAAAAAAAGTTGAAAACAAAATTATCTGATTTGCAAAAGTGCAGAGACGCTTGTTACTTTTCTCCAGTTTTTCAATTAAATTAATACTACTGCAAGGCACATTTCAGCTAGCTGTTAACAAATTTGAGCATTAATGGTTTAGTGTATTTAAAAAAACAAACTCTTAGTAACTGCTTTGATGTACTGTACGGTATGTGTTTAAGTGCAGATGTTAAAACACAAGTGAACTGTTGAAGCTCAAACTAAATCTGATTCTAGGCCTGCCTGAGCTCGGAGCAACTTCAAGGACTGCCCTGCAGGAAGGACGGTTCTCCCCTGGCGGACCACATGGCTCTGGCGGTGGGCACTGTGGGTGAGAACCTCTCTCTGCGCCGTGCCAGCTGTTTCCGAGCCGTGGGTTCTGGCCTGCAGCTGGCTGGCTACACCCACCCAGCCCCCGAGACAGACCGGCCAGACAGCATCCTGCTGGGCAAGTATGGGGCCATCGTCGCCCTGAGTGGAGCCAGGGAGCCTGCACAGTCGCAGCTGTTAGGCAGACAGTTGTGCCAGCATATTGTCGGTAAGTCTCTCTTGTTAGCCCAGTCCCTAATCAAGAATTTGGTATTGTTGTAATTGTAAAAATTTTTGAGATTTAGAAGAGATCGGTAGGGTGTACCGGATCGAGTGATTTACTATTTTACTTTCTACGTTTTTCTACAATTTTTATTTTGCTTTGTTTCCATTTTTAATTACTCTACTTCTCATGTTAACTACTTTACTATCAGCCTACTAGCTTCTATATACACATGTTTAATAGTGACCTTGTATACCTTATTATAAATAGCTGTGAACAAAAATTAATTCCATAATATAAAAGAATTACTAGTACTGTTATAATTTACATGTAGTGATGGATTGTATTTTGAGACAATCGACTCATTATTGATATTGTAGGCCCCTTATATGAAGAAAACATTCCAGCAAGTTATAATTTTTTTCTGCTGTAAGAAGTTTTACTGACTCTTTATTGTTGCAGGTATGTGCCCTCAGAAGGTGGGTGACGTGACCACGGACGAGCCGAGTGCAGACAAGGACTCTGAGACGTGTCTGGTGCATCAGGAGTTCCTGCTGGACCCCAGTCTGACCGTCGGACAAGTCTTGTTGGACGCCGGAGTCTCGGTGCTCGACTTCACCCGTCTCGAGTGTGGAGAGAACGTCTAGGCCTCGTTGTGGCTCAACAAAGATCATGTGAGATGTCCAGCTGATGTGGCGAGTTAGTACCGAAGCAATTTTAAAAGTGTCTTGTTGTTTACATCGTATTGGCAAGAATTTGTGGAGTGAAGGTCAGTCGATGCTGCTTCTCCTACTCATACCTTGATGCCAAACGTCTTTTATTGATGTCACCCATAAGGCCTGTGTATAGACACTTTTTAAACCCTCTTCAGTACCAAAAACTGGATGTCCCTCATTAATAGAGTACAGTCAATGTTGTTTAAATGGGCTGATTGTAAGTATTCTCACCATCACCTGGGCCTTCAGTTATTTCATATGGTCTTTGTAGATATATACTTAAACCTTGGTCCCTTCACTTGTTAGTACTTCTTTAATATGTTGGGTGTGCTGAAGGCTTCATTAAAATGGTAAGAAGCCAGTATGTTCATGTCTAGCACTCTAATATTAAGCAAACCACATGTCGGGGCATGTTTATTAAATGCTGAGGCATTATAGGTTATCAGTAATGTAAACTGACCCATTTAAATTTCTTATACTTGGTGGAATCAAATTTGTTAAAACACAAAAATGAACAGTTATGAGCAATAATTATGTCTGCTGTACCTTCTTATCAAATTTAATTTGAGTGCAGATTTGATTTGATTGTTAGTTATGAACATGTGTTTAATTTTGAATGGATAATTAAGGTCTAAGAACTGTTTCTCAATGTTTGACAACTTAGCTTATGCTGATTATAGAAAGAATTCAGTAGGGTACTAAAAAATAAATAGGTTCTCTTTAAACTTTTCACAAGGGATGTGAAGTGATCAAGTCACTTCTTGTGTTTTTGTTGTGTTGTTTACATGCTCAAACATCACACAAATATGCCATGAATTGTCTTTAATGAATGATACAAAAATTCTTCAATATTATAATTCAGACACTGCAAATATTTTTGTGTGAAAAATGTAAGATTATATTGTCAGGATGATTTTTTTTTTTATAATTATTCAATTTTCCATTTCCTTATAATTTCATAGTTAACACATTTGTAATTCACTTTATTTGTAATTAACTTTATTATTATTATTATTTCTTTTTTTCCATATAATATCATGAGCATATAAATTTTTGCCAGTATCATTCACTAGCATGTGAGAATGTATAAACACTTTTCAAAATCAAATTTCCTTTTTTTATTGAGTCCAACCCAGTGATGTACGAATAATTTGATAAAATTAAAAATTATGGAGACTTTTGTTATATAAAAATGTCACGTGTACCATGATGTGAGATAATGACTACCTACCAACAAATATTTGTGAAATTGTTTATTATATTACACTGCAGTTGGGGGTGCTGTCTCATCACATCATAGTACAAGGCTGCAGGAGAGAAAAGGAAAATACAATGCTTCAACATTTATTGAAAATGTATGTATGACCAAAATTAATTAAATTACTTTTTATTAATAATTTCATATGGTTTTTCTTTATAAAAATAAAATTTACACTTAGGTTATACCTATCAATATCTTCACCAAACTATAATTATATTTATTTTATTTTAATTTCAGAATTAATTATACAACATTTTCAAAAAGGTGCAGAGAGTATATAATTATGCAGACTGACTGCTGATAAACTGTTTTTACTACAGACTAACATACTTATACTTATATAACATTAGTAAAAAAAATAAATAAATAATAACAATGAAAAAATAATATAGGATCCTGCATAAGCTTAATTGCTTGCAATATAACATAGCTATGGTTTTATGAGTCGATCAGTTTGTTCTGATGTAAATTGATTTAATTATATAATTAATTTTCAAACTTTCATAAGGAACAGTTACTTAATAGAATAAAATGCTTATTTAAATGTTTTATAATACACATTATATCAGTACCTAATATTATATATATTAGCTATTTAACTCTGGTAATAATAATTATTTATAAATAATGTTAGCAAGGTGATCACAAACTGCAAGGTAAAAGCAAAATAAAAGTGACTTTAAAAATATACCTTTATTGCAGTTGTCCCAGAGACAACAAATTTAATTGAAGATTTAGTCAAACTGGTTAAATAAGACAATACCGTATTACTATAATTAAATAATTATTTAATAGTAGTAAAAAATAAATTATTAACATCAAAAATTTTTATTGCATAAATAAAAAGCCGCTTTGATTTAGTATATATATATATATATATATATATTTCAGGTTTAATACACAAATTGACAACCACACCCCTTTCTGGCATCTTAAAGATAAGTTGTGACGCCAGGAAGAGGGGCGTCGTCTTCAAAAACTGGATAACTTTCAAATTTTATATCAAATATAATTTCGGAACTAGGAAAAATAACAAAAAATCACATATTATTTTATACAAAACGTTTTTTTATAAAACTTTATATATATTTTATTTTCTTAGTTTGATGTACTTCATTGTGAAGCTGAAAAGGTGCATTTATAGGTGTCCCATTATTATACTATTTAATTATAATTAAATTTATACTATATTTCTATATTATATATAATGTTACTATAATAATAGGCTGAAAATATATAGCCGTACGAGACGCGACACCAGCTATAATAATATTAATATATAAAGTCATGAAAACTCTCCATTTAATCATTATACGATCGTCTCTTCGACGTAGCTAGCAGGGCATCGTAGACTGCACTTAAAATGCACGTAAAATATGATATATATAATTATAAATTTTATCTTACACTATTAAAAACACATTACTTATGTAATTATATTGTCCCCTAACTGTATCCTGTATCTACCACTCTGATTTGTACTATAAAGTTTATATTAAAGTGTGCTTGAGCCGCGTGTTATCTGCTCCACCTGCAGCAATTAGTGACGTCACTTGGCGGCGCCTCCTCCTCGAGGAGCGGGCGGACCCTCGCGGCGGTGCGGGCGTTATCGGACGACCTGCAGATAGCGCACCGCTCACAGTGACACTTGGTCGCCAGCAGTCGCAGCGAGCACCCGCACCACAGGTGAGTTAATTATGTCGACAGGTGTACGTTAAATCAAGCGACTAGGTGTCTATGTGTGATAACGAGGAGGATTATATTTATGTTCATTGGGGGTATTATGAGAGCAATTCTCTTTGTTTTGAAAATAATGTACTCAAAGCATATATATAGTTAATTGGGGGCATATGGTGCAGTTAATCACCTTTTTTTGAGAACCTTAATTGGTTATATATATTTTTTATTCCTTTTTTAAATTTTTTTATAGTACGTGACCAATACATATAATATGCACTTTTTTTCTTGTCGAATTAAATTATGCATATGCGGCATCTTATTTTTTAATTCGTTTTTCTGAAAATTTTAATTTTTATATAATTGTATAATTTTTTATTATATTTTTAATGCAGACAATTGCATGACAAAATATATCAAATTGTTGTTTTCTGCTTTGGTAAAATATACATTGCAGACTACAGCAAAAAAAAAATATGTGGTCTCTAGAAAGCCAGATGTCTGTTCGTAAATTTAACCCTGCCCATAACTTTCTGCACCCGATCGACCTTTAAATCTAAGTGCATTTGTAAGGTCGGTTGGTTGAACTTGGTTGCAGAAAGTGTTCACTGGGCTGCAGGGTTTACAGACCTAGAAAGTGTACACAATAAAAGTACACATCCTATATAGGCACCAAAAGTTGTTGATCTCCAAAATAAATACTTGCATGAAAGTTGAGTTCCGTCGTTAAGATACAAGCAATATATAAGTTGTCGATATTGAAAATTTAATATTGAGGACCAATAAATCACTTCCAAAATAAGTAGACAAAAAATACCTGCAGTAAAACGTCATCATAATTAATATAATACATATTGTACAAATAAATATTTAGAAAAAAATAAAGCATACTTTCAAAATTATGTATAGTTTTTAAATGTATCATAATCTTATTTGCAAAATTTTAATTAATTTTAAGTTTTCAATCTCGTGTGCAAAATTGTAATTACAATGTTAATTAAAAACTGGCATTCTTTCTGATTCTTACACACAAAATGTTCTCAAAGTTATTACATGGTTAATTGGATAATGCTGCGAAATAGTACAACATAACTTCCACGAGTAATTGAAGTACGTATTACGTGCGCAATTATACGTACATGCAGGTACTTGCGGGGGCGTGGCAAATGTGTCACCGCGAGCTAGACAAAGCTCAAGTCACGCTCGTTGAGCTCCCCGCTGATGAGCCGTGAGGACCGACAGTTTCCGCTGAGAGAACCTTGGTGGAGCAGGGGCGCTAGGACACACTTAAATTGATTTAAAGTTCAACCGGATGTAGTGCAAATGTGTAGTACAGTCATCGAAAAAAAAAATGGACAAACCAATTGAAAAAAAATATCTATTTATTTACTTGTTCATATTTTACTGTAAAGAATAGAAAAATACATCTCTATTTTATATACCATCAACTTTCCAAGGGAGCGTTATGTATTTTTATATTTTTTATTACGTTTTTGTATGAATGATGTACATATAACATAATAACACGTACGTACGTACCCCAAGATACCACCAACTGTGCCATATATAGATACTGTGCGCATATATATAGATATACTATATAATATATGCAAGTTGGGTGGTAATTTTTTATCTCCTCCAAAATTGTAGATCTCCTTCTCTGTGTCTTGAAGTTGTACATATAGCTACAGCAGTTATTAATTATATAAGGCATGCAGGTAAAGTTTTTGTTCTCCCGCGTCCGAGAGAGAAAGGTGAACATCACGAGGTGTGAAGCATATAAGATCAAATTCCGACATAATTCAGATCATAATACTACATAATTATAGCAAAAATATAAATCTATAATGCAAATATGCAGATCAATGTCTCGCAGTTTGGTTAACAATGATCAAGTAGTACTGGGCGCGCATTCACTCGGAAGACAGTACGTGCTCCTCCACCGGCCATTTGAGCTTAAGGTTTCCACGTTCTTTTAGTAAATTTAGGGAAACTGTTTTAACTGCTGATGTCCAGACATTAAAATAGCTTGGGGATGAGCTGATTTAAAACACGTAGCTGTTGGAGATATTTCATTTTTATAAAAATTATTATTACTATTTTAATAAGTTAAAAGTTAAAGTTAATTTTGTTTTGTTTTGGAATATAATTAATATACATTGGAGGGTGTCAATAAATCAATAAAAGGTTCAGCTAATTAAATGCCATGCAATGATGAAATATATTTATAAGCTATATACTGGATTAATCACACAGTGTAGGAGTATAGATTATAATAAAATATCTCATTACATTATCCTTCCTCTATATAGTATGAGACCTCTCATTGCGCCATTTTAATTATTGTTGTTGTGTTATTTTTTTGTATCAGTAGACGTGGGAAGTCAATAACAACATAATAATCATCAGACACAACATTGGCTCTCGCTAGACTACACCGGAAGTAATTTCATAAAGCTCTACCACACAAATTGTACCTTTGTTTTATAATTTTATTATTAAGGTCGTGCCATTATAAACATCATATTACAAGTAAGCTGAAAATATCAATATGCGATTTGGAAATAATAATTTCGCAAGCAAAATATTATTCTCAAAATATATACTTATTATGTTGGTGGACTACACGACACATGGCTATAATCGCAAGGTACGTGTTTAATTTCATATATACGACTATAATATATATGAGATTCTTAAAACAATAAGAAAGTTTTTTTAATGTATTAAATATTTAAATTAGGTGATGAATATGTATTTATTTTATTTTTTTATTCATTTTTTACTTAACAATCTGACAGTTGCAAAACAGGCGATAATGACTATACTTTTAACATTTGGAGATAAGAAAAACAGCTCTTATCAAAAATTTTGTCCTGCTTTAATATCTGGTATTGTCAAATGCATATTGCATAATTTACTGCATTTAATGCAGTAAAGTGCATTTACATTTTATTTACAGCATTGGGCTCAGCATTGATGAAATTTAAGCTGCATCCGTGTGGGCAATTAATTATGCGACCAATTATATTATTTTATCTAAGCAAGTTGATCGCTACAACAATTTTAACATGCATTTATGATTTAACGCATCGACGGAATGGTTGTGGGCTTGATAGAAAAATAAAATGAAAATAAATAATCGTTTTAACATATTAGAGATTTTGATTTTAAGAAGTTGCATTAAAGCGTACAGATCATTGTATCATTAACACTGCATATTCACTGCTGGTGGAATTTTTCATGGCAAATATTTATTGTCATACACGCTCGTCTATTGAACAACAAAAATAAACAAATGCATATAATGCAAGAATAAAGCAACTCTTCATGAAAAGTGCCTGATGGTGTGGAGAAACAAATTCACCTCTCGAAATTTTGAAGTTACAAAAAAAAAAAAAAAAAAAACATGTTTGTTGAATCGAGTCATTAACTTCTTTGCTGCTTGAAGTAGCGTGGCCATTAAATCACGTGGTCATCCTATTTTATAATAACTCAAAATACTGTGTAGATATTTAGTTTGTGGTTAATAATATAAAAACTATTGGACCATAAAAATATTTAAAGGTGTATTTTATTACACATCACAAAAAAATACATATAAATTCTAAGAAACCTTAAAATATTCATAAAAGTATATAACATGCGATGAAACTTAACAGGAATAAATTTAAAACTAAAATATATCATTATTAAAATAACCAAAACAAAGAATTAAATTATGACGTCACACACACCATTGTTGAGCTACAATATATTCACAGCATTATGCTGAGGTATTGTTGCGTAACAGCCCCATGAGGAATGGAAAAAAAGGTAACTCGACCACCCTTCTCGTTCCTCTCATCTCTCAGGGCTTCTCTCGAGACACCATGATGACGTCACTGGTGCTCAGGGTCACGTGACATCTCCCTCACGCCGGCAGGAGCAAAGAATCCTGTGTGGATACTTCTCGATATCGCCGCCCTGACTCGAACGCTCTCAGGTAAATTGTTTGAGCCGCTTGCTCGCGCTCGCTCGCCAGTACGCGCCGGGCAGGCCGCTGCGCTAGACCTACTGAAATATTTTCTGTTGCTGTATGAGTCGTGTAGAATACAACAAGTGACAGGTGTGTGATAATCTATCGTACCAATACGGATATATAAGCAAGCACAGAGGAGAGGGTTCGTAAATATATATACAAAAAGGTTGATTTATTTTTTTTAAGTAAAATGACGCGCTTTTTTACGTGTATCTAATAACCGGCTGTCGTCACCTTTCTCTGTAAAAGGGATATTGTAATTTGTTTCAGTAATATTTTTCAAATATATATGCCAATTTGCATTGCATAATACATAATATTGTTTAAAAAATATTATAAAAAGGCCGGTTTACAGACGAATCCAAACGTCTTTGCAGCAGATCGAGTTTCTATTAGCTCGCATAATTAAAATTATTTTTTTTTTATTTAATTTGCATGTGAGTGTCACTTAGGCAAATGCACTAATGATATCTATGCAGTGACTGTGGTAAAAATTTCTATAAAAATTAAAGATCCATCGGCATATTTTTGTCACGTCTGCTAAATTTTATTGACTTTAAAGTACGCTGTATAAATATTAAGTAGGTAAACATGAATTTAAATGTACAGTATTTTTAGAATGCAGTAAAAAAAATGTTCATTGCACAAGCATTAATTCCTGCATGCTCATCATTGGCAATGAGATTCCATACCGCTTCATACATGATGTAAATTACATTTATACAGTTATGGATTACATATTTTCTTACATCTGAACACCTGCGCGCGTGATGTTAATAAAAAAATTATTTCATCGTGTTTTATGACTTAATTTCACACTTTTTTGTAATAATTAAAATATTAAATATTTCAAACTTAAATATCTGAATTATCTCATAAAAGTAAATTATTTTTGTAAGAATTTCTTTCATACTATTTATACTTTCAAGCAAATTTAATAATTAAATATTATAAAAAAGTTTGTATTTTCGATAAGTATATATATCATAACTATGCTAACAATTGTTGGGAATAAAAAAAAATGCTGAGTCGGTGGCTGCTGAGTTCGACACAATTTGGGAGCAGTGATGCGAGCACATCAAGGTAAAAAGAGCGAACATATTTGAGAGCGACTCCCCTCCGTTCAGCTGCTACAGTTCAGTTGTCATAACGACTAACACAGCTGTTTGGACCTTCCTAGCATTTTTATGCAAAATTTGTGACATTTGTATGTGCATGGCTACAACCTGGCACCTGGATTGTGGAATGAGAGCTAGTTCATTTGATTTTTTCACATGCACTGGAGATATAATTTTGTGATATAGCTCTATAGATAGTAAATATTTGTCTATATATGGTCATGCAGCCTTCATACCCTTATAGGATTTTAGTTCCTCGTAGTGATATCATCAAGGGCCTGGACCGCATGTCTAGGGGTCTAGGGTGATTCGGGCTCGGGCCGAACATTGGCAGTCTGCAACAAGCCCAGGCAGGGCCTATAGCTAGTAGTCCTCGAATTTTCAATGGTGATGTTTTTTGTTTTATTATTACTAAAAGAGAGAAGAGGAAAAGTAAACAAAAAACAAATAATAAAAAACGACTTTTTTGTTCACATAAAAGGCACACGTCGAGCGAACCGAGTTTGAACCACGGACGGGCCACGCTGTGAAGTAGCATGTATGTTGGGAATTTCCGATTTTTTTTTATTATTTTTTTTTATCAATAGGCTAGTACTATGAGGAAATCAGAATTTATATTTTTCTAAACTTACAAGAGTATAGGCAACTTAGCTTATTTTTATCTGTCATCAAAAATAGTATCATATCATCGATCATACACTATAATATATATAATTATATATTTTTTGTCCAGAAAAAAAAAGCCAGGTTTCATCCATCAACGCCTCATTAATCGATGAACTGAATTTTGGAAACTATGTAGTCATTTTCTTTTATTCGGTATGCCAGGTCTTTAATTGATGAGGGATGTGAACATTTGATGTATACATAATTTTTTTTAACATTAAATTCCCATCAAAAATGAGAATTTAGATTAGCGCGTTGCCGCCTCGACAGGAGATGAAACATTAAAATTCAACAAAAATTTTAACTTAGGAGTCTAAAAAACTTTGGTATCTTGGCTACCCTTATGCAAATTTTCACACCCCTAACATCAACAAGTCGTTTATGTTGATAGAGAATGAAAAAGTTACTCGAGATTCTCGAGAATAATCTTTATTGGAGAACGCAGAGTTGCTCCGACTGTAGGATTTAGTCAGGTAGGCGGAGGCAGCAGCCGCAGGTGAGTCTGGGGAGGAGGAGAAATGAACCCAAGCAAGGTCAGACTGACCGTGAAAAAAAGAGCAGCAGCAGCCACGGCGGCTGAAAAACGGGAGGAAACGAAGGGAAAAACTCGGGAGAACCTCCCGCGGGGGGCGAACCTACTCGATTGTGATGTAACTTATTATAGACGACGCACGCGAACATGAGTTTCCACTCAGGGAAGTAGTTCTGATTTTCCCTGATATAAAAAGTTAACGGGATGGCAATTATCTTAAAATACAAAATTTTCCTCTTCTAAGTAATTTTACGCTTTTAGCTTTTTAAATTTGCATATTCATTTTGTAACTCCGAGTTGATGATGAGAAGTATCTCAAATAAGAATAAAAAAATAAATTAAGCTTGATTGTAGTGAGAATTAAATACTTGGAAATAGATATGCTGACCGTCACTGTAGTTTTAGAGTACAATAAAAAACAACAAGAAATAATTTACAATCTTAACGCTTAGATGAACTTATTTATGTTTACGTCAAAAATAATTATGACTCTAATTTAAGAAAATGAAATATCGAAGAGCAGCTTGTAATGTTTTGATATACCAGATGGCCAGTAAAAACATAATACTTAATTGTTTTCTAATATGTTTTATATACTCCAATGTTAAATTAATTTTTTATATATATATAAATTATGACGTTATAATATATTACAATTATTTCTACCATGTATTAGTTCCCTGCACTATATTATTTACAACATTCCTGCATTACATCAGTAAAAGTGACTCTTATTTTTTTTTTTACTTCATTTTAACCGTGCATTGAACTTCCTGCGAATGTAATAGTAGTATGCATGTTATAATTTTATAATAGTTATTACGTAAGAAAAGGAAAAAAAAAAGTAACAGCAGTGTTGTATGCATTATATTAATTAAATTGAATTAAAATTGTTTTATTCTATAAGAAATTCTTCGTGCATAAAACATTAATTATAATAATAATCATAATAAAAATACAGTTTCATTTATATAATATAAATAACATACTCGTTTATACGGTCCAGCAAGTTACTTAATTGATGAGACTCGCTATTCTAGATGCTAGCTTCTTCCCTGGGCTACACCGACAGCTAGTTATGCAGATCAAAGTACTGTAAATAGAGATAAACGCTTGGGTTTTCGGACCGGTGGATGTTGAGGTATTTAGATCATTATAAAATATACAAACCAGCTTCTGTGGTACCAATACACGACTATATTATATAATAGAGGGGAAGGAAGAATTGTTGATTCATGCGCTGAATTTCCACGAAACGTTTATATACGTGATGGTAATAGTAAAAGAACTGAAGTAAATTGTAGTTTGGTAATCCATTTAATTAAATTTCTAATGGGTGAGATTTACAAAGGATTTATTCAGAAAAATAACCAGTTTTCTCACTGACCGCATTTAGTATGTGAATTAGACTGACGTTAACCATGGTTCGTGAAAAACCTGGTTATACCTTCGTAAATTGTGCCTATAATATTTGCTAATACCCATTTCAGCCCGGAGAATAAAACAGAATTAAAAAATTAAAAATACTAAAAAAAAAATAATTAATGCAGTAATTTATTTTTCGTAATTTAAAAAAATATAACATTTTATTTAAATATCCGGTAATTGTACCTGATTGTTTATTGAGTACCTGCTGATGGTACGAGTTTCCCATTATTACTTATTTAAGCTTGCGTCTTTTTCCCGAGCACCAAGTGACTTTGATAAAACCTTCTTCTCGGCATCATCATCAGCAGGCGACTGTGTAAGTCCCGTTACATCGGCGGCTCCCAGCGCTCATCATCATCACAAGACCATTGTGTCCCGACATAACACTTGGCTCATCCACGCAGCAAATGGAGCTGCTTACACACTTGGGGGGACTTGTACAGTTGCCCGTTACCTCAAGGGAGGGGGGGGGGGAGGCAGGGAGTACTGTTGCAAAAATATGTGGCAAATTATGTATTTCACATAAACTTAAAGTAAGTCTATGGTATTTCATTTATATTAATAAATATAAATGGTTAATGTTATTATAATAATAATGCCAACATTAACCAAGCTCTCTATATTGCCTGTAAAACAAAGTAATATAACATAAGCCCACACCTTTTTCTACCCACCTTTATGATTATATTCGTTATCAACATTACTAGCACATTTGTGAGTTAATCCTATAACACATTATTAACTTGACTTACGCAGCCGTCACGTTTTCAGACAGTTCATATAATCTTGTGATATGATAATTCTCATCTGACGTTATATGAAATGTTGTATACTGATAACATTAGATGTTATACTTTTAGAATGCTGTGTATTATGATAATATACAGGAAACATCATCTCTCTAGAGTTCATGCTGGAGAGGTAAAAAAAATTGTAATAACAAAATCAGTAGACCATGAAGACATTTACCATGCTATATAACGATACGCTTGGAGCATATATATAGAAGAATATTTTTACCTATTTTAATGGTTTTACACAAGATTTTAGTATTAAAAGGAAAACTTTTAAATTTACCGCTACAGTAAAAACCTTTTGATTGGGGCGGTAAATAATAAATATAATGTACCAGGATGCGAACTGTGGATACCGCCACCCAAGATGTTTGGTATATGAAAGAAGTAACTATTGTTGTAATTCATTCAATTAAGTTGGAGAAAATTGAAAAAAAATTATAAGTTTAATTTTATATTTAAAGTTCATCGCCTTATATTTTAGAATGTTTAATTTAATTATTTCTTAATACGAGAACGAATTTCTCAGAATTTCGCGGAAATGGATGAGCGGGTTTAACTTATGGAACAATTAAAACAACAAACATATATAATAGGTTAAAGCATGTGGTACACAAACATGAGCTCCTGTATTGCACTGCAGTAAAATTTTATTTACAATTTTTACTAACCAATTTCATATCTACAAAAAACAAATGGAGTTAAAGTTTTCTTATAAGGAAAAATGGTAGTAGACAATAATTTATAAAATTTTATCTCCTAATAACAAATTAAGTTTATTTTAACTGTCCCAAACAAGAATTTGATTACCCTTAAAAAAGTGGTATTAAAGTGGACATTGACAAAGTGATAATAGCAAAAAAATATATTAATTATAATTAAAATCTAATTAAGTTCAAAATATCCAGTCTTAAAGCTTTTCGTGAATACTTTTATAATAATATTATAGAAACCTTAATCACGTGGATAATATGTCAGCCCTGTCCACAAACGGGACAATCATATCCCTTCCGTCTGCAAGCTTAATTAGCTCAACTTGGGATAGATTATGTGGAACAACTACTATTACAATATGAGCTCACCGCAAGATAGCTTGTTAATAACTTTATATTGTCGATCATGCAAGTAAATATTAATTCCTGATCAATTTTGTTATTTCAAGTAGTTAATACCTTATTTTAAATTTGAACACTAATATAATATATTATAGTCATCTACTTTTTTTTACGATTTAGCAAGTATAATTGCTCAAATTGCCTACATAAATATCTCAGATATGGTCCGTAAAATAGTATTTTCGTCTTTATTACACCTGCATGGGAACTGATTTTGGTGTGCAGTCCATGCAAAAGATAGCCGCCGTATATAAAGATATAGCCGCCGTATCAGACCTCCAAATCTGGCATGTTTGTTCTGCACCATACGGCTTTATGAGCTATAACCGACTGTTGGAAAACGAAGCTTATCTTGACACTCCGCGTGACGATTCTACTTTTAATAATTATGAGAAAAGTGAATAGAAATAAATAATGTTAATTACTAGCATGACCTACAAACTTTTAAACATAATCTAACATACGTGTTCTTGTTTTTAATTATTCTTTAGATGGTGCTACTATATAATGATGTATATATGAAATTGAATGTAGAGAAAATTTAAAAAGAAAATGTCATTGCTTGCATTATTATGCTATAGCAACAGCAACGATGTATTGAAAATATTATCATCACACTTATGGCGTTCTTTAACGGAATAATTCAATGATATTATAGATTTTATATATTAAAATGTTTAAATTCGTGTTGTCCAGTTATATCATTCATAGGGAAGGGATAGTTGCCCCTCCCCCCAAAAAGTCTCAAAATACATAACGAAGTACCACATTCCTATTCTATCCATCACCCCTTGAAGTGTGATACATTTTATAGTAAAGCCCCCCTAAACTAAGGGCTGGATCGGCTCTTGCTCATTATTTATACATAATTATATTCCTCGCCCCTTTGATATCACATATAGTTCCATCCGGTGCTCAATATTCGCGTTCCTCCTGTGTATATATTACTGAAACAATCAAGTCCCTTCATGAAGTTATCAGCAAGCTCTATATGTCAAGTAAATACAGCTCTCCCCTCGCAGTCTCTTATCTGCAATGATAACTCCGATCTGCTGAATCCACCGTGTAGATAAGGCCGGGCAAAACCATCACCGTTGTGCAATATGGCTGCTTGCTGGATTTGATCTGCCGTATGCCAATAATTTGAATATTCAGAGGATTAGTAGGCTGATAAGTTTTTATACAAAAATATTATCATATACATTCCAATTACAAAATAATTTAATAGTTGTGGGATCAGAGAGAACGTTCTGTATTTGTTAATGGACAAATTAATGTTCAGCTGATAAAAAAAAAATACTATTATTATAAATAATGAATCATGAATATTGTAATGGGGTACTGACCAATAGAAAAGTTGCAAATTTTTGTCAATATTTCAAAAGGCACGAGAATTTCATGAAGAACAAGCCCTATTACAGCATTCTACGACAATTTCGTGATTTTATATGAATTTTTGAAACCTCTCAAAAATGATGTCATAGCATTGAATCTTAAATGGGAAAATAGATCAGTTAACATTGCCAAAACCCATGCTTAATATTGAAATGTAACCAAACCTTGATTTGCAAGGTTTTTAGGTGCTAGAATCACGATAATGAAGGTTTCAAATTCCTACCTCAATAACTTTTCATTTTAGCAATGTTAACTGATGCATTTTCCCATTTAAGATTCAATGCTATGACGTCATCAAAAAAAGTTTTAAAAATTCATATAAAATCAGCAAATTGTCGTAGAATGCTCTAAAGGGCTCGTTCTTCATAGAATTCACAGTACTTTTTATTAGTATTGCTAACTCAAATACCGGTCAGTACCCCATTGTAAATTGTAATGAAATATCTATATGTAATATACCGATATAAGCTGACTATAATATAATAATATATTAAAATTTAATTTTAGTATTTAATGAAAATATTGAAAATTAATATAACAAAAAATAAAGCAGTAAATAGATCTGAGCTGAATTAATTTATAAGTTTTATGTTTACGATTATCAACAACAGAAAAGTCCATTAAAATACACAATGAGGAAAACTCTCTTTATTAAAGTTGTTATGAAAAAATAACCCCTCTAATCACTGTGAGCAATACGTTTATTTGAATGTATAATGTAATTTAAATGACTTCACATGCAGTTGCTGTTTTGATACAACTCATTAAGTATTATACATTTATGATGATTAATTGCCATAACCATAATTAGAAATTATATCGAGACCGTGCAATTCTGAAAAAGGTAATCGTTATTTGTAATACTGATTACTTTCAAGTCTTTCAACATTTATTGATAAGAAAAATAGCTTTTTATCTCGCACAAAGTACAATTATTATTTTATTTTTGTCTCTTCAGCATCATATTTATTCTGGTAGGAGCCGGAAAAAAATGAGTTATCTATATTATAACTATATAATTATAGTTAAAATGTTTTCCTATCAATCTACAGTTGGCGTGATTCACGAAGAGAGTTATCCATGCAGATTTCTAACTAACCACGTTTAATGTCATTGAATTTTAGGCCGGCGCTAATCGTGGTTAGTGAGAAACCTGGATAACTTTCTGGGTAAAGGCGGATTCAGATGGCGACAACGACGATGCGACGCGATTTTGACGTAAAAGCTGTGAAATCCTATGCGGCGGCGAATTCGCCGGTAATCGCGTTAATTACGATGCTCTTTTTCTTTTAATCGCCAAATATGGCCGCCAATGGATGTTACAGCAAGTGCGCATTATTCGCGTCGCGTCGCCTGATAAAAATCGCCATGTGAATCCACCTTTACATAACTTTTGTTACAATATTAAAACTCAAGGAAAGGCAATAGTTTTTGTCATTATATTTAGTATATATGTTTCCTTATACGTTGATGCAATCCCATGTACGTTACATTGCACTAATTGTTTTATCACGCCATAAACGTCAGGTACACGATGATGAGTCAGCGACAAGTCATGCTTGCAAATGTCACACATATATCTTCAATATCTCCATACATGGAGGCGTATAGTTTTCAAATTAACTTAAGAATGCGTCCGTTTGTTATCTCAAGTAAATTTTAATCTCAAATTCCGAAGGTTAAATTGTTCAATAATCATTAAATAATGTAATTATCATTCGTCCGATCAACTTCAAACTTGTGACTCTACATCACAGTGTGGGAGTGTAAAGAAGATTTTAAAGTTGGTAATATTTTAAATATTGTTTGTTTTGTGTTCTCTGTGAAATTTAAATATAATCAAACTTCTATGTGTATAATGTAAAAGTATAAAAGTATTAAAATTTTAAGAGTTTTTACTATTTAATTTTATTAATTAAGGTTCTTTTGCAGTTTAAATTAAATCAAGTGCATATAGTAGTCTAAAAAGTCACACTTGACCCGTGCAATTATTTATTTTGTAACACATGTTAATGCACTTTGCTGTACCGTTAATAGTTAATTTTATAATGGAGAGTTGATCACTCTTGGTCAAAAACATTGAAATAGAAGTTCTTTATTGTTCTTTCTGAATAATGTCTGAATTGATAAATAATACTATAAATTTGATAGAAAGTACGAATTTTAGTTCCAGACAGTGTATTTTGCTTACACAAAAATTAACTGCGTTATCATGTATAATATGGTTGGAAATATTAATAGGAGAGGAATTCCGAGAGATTCACGAAAGAGCATTTTCACTAACCGTGGTTTGGACCAGCTTAATTTAATGACACTAAAATAAAACGTGATTAATGCATAAGAAATCTGTATAACTCCTTTCGTGAATACAATAATCCCAATAATATTAGAACTGTTTGTATATAAAATTTTATACCTGAAGTATATAACCTTATTAAATATTATGTACTTTAGGTGGCACCGTCGTAAATATTAAAAATGTTTTAGCTGGTTAGTCCTTCAATAGAGGCTTCAAGTCAGCTGATTTTTCGGTGATCCCACCCGCTATACCAAACCTATGTAAAAAAAACGTGAATTCGTTTTCTCACCAAGAATGAGATTTTTCAGGGATAATTCCTTTACGGAACTTTGGTCCAAACTGAAAAATAAAGTAGATAATTCAAGATTTAGATTTTTTACTTGACTTATAACCGAGAAAAGTTAAAAAAACACTTTGCTTCATTTTCAAGTGCAAGATGGACCTTAGCGACAAACAGTTGCGCAGCGAAAGCGCATCACTTGAAGCCTCCATTTAGTACCAGAATTTGCAACTCTGCGGGGAATACCCATGCAGGACCCTCGAAGCACGCACAACTAATTTTTTTGTTTGGTTTCCAGCGATCCACACTGAGGTGACCATGACGTCATCATCCCCCAAGGCCAACGCTGACCCGGCGTTCTCCACCATCCCTCGCAATGCTACCGGCTTCTTCATCTGGAGGATCGAGGTGAGCACCGCATTCAGAGTCTGACCCCTGGCAGACACTTGTTTAAAATTTTACCATTTTATCAGCAATTGTTATACCTTTTTATTTAGACTCTCGGTATTGTAATTCTGTTATTTCCGTTGCTCTGTGGGTCTTTTTTTAGTATATGCTTTGAATTTATTCTCTCTATCCTCTGCCTCAGCATTGGTAAATTCTTTAACAAGTGTCTGCTATTATAATAACTATTATAATAGGGCCTGGGTTATTCATGGGACTATTATCATTATTGTAATAAATTTACGTTCCAAAATAACATAAAAATAAAAAATTACTTTAAAATTAATTTTTAAATTCCACGATCATTAATTAAATTGTGGTCTCGCAAATTTTACAACTCAATTTACTTTAATTTCTGCTTTTACAACGTAGGAGTAATTTTATTTGCTTAAGATTTTGATATAGTTTTTATGATATAAAATGAATAATTATATAATGTAATAATATATAATTAATTTTATTAAAATCTTTGAATTCTCCCAATTAATGATTTTAAATGTTACCTGCAATTAAGTTAATTCCTCTGTTCTCAAAGCATGCATGCAGTCTTAATGACCTGAAACTACACAATTATGTGTTGTGGTTATCTATAGAAGAAATTAACCCAAACCACCATGGCTCAAATGTACCTTTCAATTTAATCTTCAAACAAAAATTTGAAATAAATTTAATTAAATAACTTCGATATGCTTTGTCTTTTTACCTGAATGTGTTTGACCCTGAGCTGGTGCCCACAGAACCTGAAGGTGGTGCCCCTTCCCCGTGATCAGTATGGCCAGTTCTACGATGGTGACTCGTATATTGTCTACGCAGCCTCCGAGTACGGCCAGGCAGCGGGCGTCGACCAGAAGGTAGGTCCTCAACTGTCTGCATCTACTGCGGCAGTCAGGGGGCGTACACCCCTGACTATTTCGTCACGTATTTTATCATGGACTTTTGGTGAACTTCCATTTTTTTTTTATAAATAGACTGCGAGTTCTTCTATCCTGCTCCAGAATTCCAAATACGAGTCCGTTCTTCTCTTGGAGCTAATCAGGCAAGGTTATAATATTTTTGAGCTGTCTAGAGGACTTAATATTCAACGATTATGCAGTAGACGTCACGGTCAAAATATGATAAATTTAACAATTACATATATAAATTACAAAGTGGTATTATAGTATTGTATAAATATGAGTATGCCTGTTTTGTTTAATATATATATATATATATATATATATATATATATATATATATATATTTTAATTATATCTGAGATATATATAATATCTCACAATTTTATATAAATTTATTTCAAATTCAATTATACATAATAATAAATTATATATATATTTTTTAGTAACAAAATGCTTGGTAAATTTTGTTTAGAATTAAAAACTTTAGTTAAATTTTTTGAATATTGTAAGAAATTATAGAATATTATAATAGAGGGAATATAATAAAAGACCTAGTATATGAAGACTATACTATAAAGTATAACATAATAGTCTCGTGTTTGCATGCACATTTGTGGTAACGTAATACACCGACATCAGTAACACGCGGGTAATGCTTTGCGGTGAGCTCAAGTTACTGCTCAATTTCATGCACCGTTTACTCGATCACAAGAAGTTTTACAACGTAATAAAGTAAAATTAATTTAATATTCCCGCCGGAAATAGCCGGAAGTGAGAGGTTTCTGTTTTTCCAAAATATTTGAAATTTCGCAGAGGTGATTATAATTGAAGTACCGACTTGTTTGCAAAGTTTCAAAACTTAGATATGTTATAGGCCAGAAACCTCTCATTTCCGGTTACTTCTGGCGGGAATTTTAAATAAATTTGACTGTATATCAATCGATTTACATTACTTTTAGAGGATATCAATCAGAATTTTGCGAGAAATATAATATCTTTGAGATAAAAGGTATGTAATCTAATATTTATTTAAGAAATGATTTTTTTGTTTAAAAAATTCCATTAGACAAAAAAGGGTGGTACGTTTTATTATAAAAGATATTCTCAGAGTAATCATACAAGATTTTATTTAACAGAATCATGTAAAGAATGCGTCCAATTGGCTAACTTTTATTTTATCTCTTGCGTCACTCTCGATCGATCTCACAAAACTGATAATGTGCATGCAGATAGCGGACTGTTGAAGGTTAATTTGTGTGGTAACTAAAAGGAAAATTAATTTGTTACCGATGAGTAATAATTGATAGTATAATGATGCCAGAGATAATTGATATATACCAAGAAATTGTTCACGTTTTACAATGCTTATTATGCCATGAGTAACGTCATTGTTTGAGAATCAAAGATTTAACTCAAGTAGTAAAGCAATAAAATGCTCTAAAGACGATCGAGATATCAAAACAAAGTAACAATTAAATACAGTAATGATTTCAAGACTATTATCTGCCCATATACTTTATTATTCAAGTCGCCAATTCTTCAGAACTCGGAAGTAATAAAAGATTCGCAATTTCGTAAAATTTATATATTTAGGTAAAAATTCAACATTCATAAAAAAATCATTATTATGATGATTGAATTATAAGAAATAAAATTAGAATATAAACTAAAAAAAAAATTCATAGCTTCCATGACCAAAATTCAAAATTTACAAATTCATCTATAAATAATATAGTTAGTTCTCTCTAATCAATTAATTAAAATATAATCCAATTTAAACCAGTGGCGTAGCCACGGGGGGGGGGGGTTCGGGGTTTAACCCCCCCCATGAAGATCGAGTAGTGACTGGATATAAGAAGAAAAAAGGAAAAATTATAGAAATTTGAAAAAAAAAAAAAGTTAAATAAAAAATTGAAATTTAGGGGTATCAAGTAGTATTTTCTTTAAAATAAACAAATTATAAGTTAGTTTCTAATTTTAACAGGAAAAAGTGCGACTCATAAATAAATGTTTTATTTCCCTTACAAACTGTTGCTCCACGCGCCCGGTGCAGACATAATTTAATAAAAATAAGAGAAGCAATTCCCTTTTTTATTTATTTATTTTTCACAACATCTTAATGATGTGAACTTGGATTATTAAATAAATTTTAAAAATCAAATTCAATTAAATGACACGTACACTGATTCTATAAAAATAATATAAAGTGGTTACATGAATTACTTGATTTAATTAAAATGATTTACTCAAAGCTTTATTTATTATACGCACGTATTCAAAAGAAATTGAAAAATGGGGTGAAAAAAATATAAAATGTTAAAAAAATTGCATCAGGCCCTCTAATCATCATTTAATAATCATCATCTAAGCATCATTTTACCCTCTAATATAATAGTATTTTTCCATTATTTTACCCTAAAAAAGGGGCGTGTCCTTAAAAAAAATCGCGCCTGCGGCGGGCTATTGGGGGGCTTCGCCCCCCAAACCCCCCAGTGGGCTCTTCTCGATCTTTGTCCTGAAGACCTGAAGAACCCCCCCCTTGGGCAAATCCTGGCTACGCCACTGATTTAAACTCATCTTATTAATTAATAACATAATTACATTTTTTAACAAGTTTTTTTTATATTTGTTATTATATATTTAACTTGCCAGTTATGTATTCAAGAGTGTAAAAAAAACGTGGGCAGGAGAAAGAGGGCGATGCACGCATAATATAAGCAGCGTGGGGGACAGGTGAAAATTAACGCGCTTTTTCTAAACTTACTTTGCACTATATACTGCGTCGATCACCCTTACTATCTGCACCTTTACGACCCCTCCCCAGTATGACCACGTCTTTGTCCACAGGCCCGCGAGGTGAAGGGCAACCCTGAGGTTCACCTGCACTTCTGGCTTGGTCTGGAGACCTCCCAGGACGAGGCAGGCGTGGCGGCCTACAAGACGGTCGAGCTGGATGACATGCTGGGAGGACAGCCCGTGCAGCACCGAGAGGTCCAGGGCAAGGAGTCGCCCCGCTTCCTGGGCTACTTTAGCAAGGGAATCAGGTGAGAAAGTTATCAGGGGTGATTCGAACCGTCAGGTACAGAAACGTCATGAATGGTAGGAAAATGGAGATTTAATTAGAAATAGGCCCTTGCCTCGCTACCATCAACATAGAGGGAATTGCCCCTGAAAGTAGGCTGTACAGAGGTGAGCCAAAAGTCACATAGCATGCTATAAACACAGAAATAAATCGAGTTTAAAAAATTGTAAGAATGCACCAATACACGATATATATTATATTATTGAAAAAAAAAATCACACCATCACCAAAAAGAAGAATAATAGAGTTTTTTCATTGATCCCTGTGTTTTTTAACGTTATTTGGTGGTAAACCTCGATCCCCTCCCGTGTTAGAGACCTTCCGTTATATTTGCGTTGTAACCTCGACCCCTCCTGACAATGAGTCTCACGTCTCCTGAGCTGATTGAGTCTGTTCCCCAGGTTGATGCGCGGAGGAGTGTCATCAGGGCTGACCAAGGTGACGGATGCGTACACGCCACGACTGTTCAGGGTGAAGGGACGACGACAGCCGACCCTGACGGAGATGCCCGAGATCGCATGGAAGCAGTTCAACAGTGGAGACGTGTTCATTCTGGACACTAAGGACGTGGTGTTCGTGTGGACTGGCAGGAAGGCAAACAACATGGAGAAACTGCACGGAGCAAAGGTACGCTACCTGCCGAGTGTACCTGATTTATTTCATATTTTTCAAAGTTGGAGAACCTTTTTTTGAAAAATTGAACAAATTCCTTTATCGTGACGTCACATAATTTAAAAATTATATAATTGTTACTCCAGTAAAAGAGTGACGCCTGCATTATGTCGTAACTGATAATAGTAATAATAATAAAAAATATAGTTCTTAAAACTCAGAAATAAATAAAAAAAAACATATAAAAATACATCTAATGGTTGTTCAATATATACTTAAATTTTAGAATACAGTATAAACAGTGCAAGATATAGCTTGATTTGAAGTGATAACGTTCTAGATGTTGGCATGCAAGCAGGCGATAAGACATCTCATCTAGCTGAAGTCCAATTAACAAATCAATGATTTCATTAGATTAGGAGCTTCATGGTTTTATGATATAAATCAAACTTCAAAATTCTACAAAAGAACATGATAATCAATTTTAGATGCTCTGAAATATTATTAAGTCACCACAGGAAGATATAATATAATCTATTGGGAAACTTTTTTTTTCTGATTTTTCCGACTCTCAGTTGATACACAGAAAAAAATCTTAAAATATATTTTTTTCCAAAGGTTAAAATGCATTAGAAAAAATAAAAACATATTTAATAATATTATGCACTCGTAATTGATAATTTTTGTATTTTAATCGAGAAAGAGGGAAATATTAAATAAATTGTTTAAAAAATATACTCAGAAGATCACAGATTAGACTTTTAGTACAGTCTCTTAGGACAAAGGACGTTATTTGGTGCTCACCATATCCCCGATTTGTCTGCAGATGGCGCAGCTGCTCAAGGACGAGCACGGCGCCACTGGCGTGGTGTTCATGGAAGAGGGTGGCGAGGCGTCATTGCCCGAGCAGGAGCGACGAGCCCTGGCCGTGTTCCTCGACCCTCGTGGCGTTAAGGACGTGAACGGGACCATCGAGGACGACGCAGGGGCTGACGTAGTCGCAGAGGCGGCCCTCCGCCAGCAGCTGAGGCTCTACCACTGCAGCGATGACTCCGGCACCCTCAAGGTCACCGAGGTCAAGACGGGACCGCTGCACCAGTCAGACCTCAACTCAAACGTGAGCACCAATCAGGGAAATATTTCGTCAGTAGATCGATGTTTTATGACTGTGGCATTTTTATTATATCTTAGTGTAAATTTCATCTCCATACAAACAAATTTAATGGAGTTAAAGTTTTCTTGCAAGGAAAACGTGTATGCAATAAGTAGAAAAATTGTACGTACCGTGTATACACCGGTTTTAGGTGAATTCTTCCGTTTTTATCATATATAATATAGGTTTGAAAGACTGCTGGTTCATTTTATAATCTTATAATTTAACTTATAATCTAATTTTGTTGTCAACCATTTCGCCGTATATTGGAGCCTGTACTATCAGCTATCAGATGACGAATCATGCGTGTATGAAATATAAAATATAAAATAATAATTAATATAAAATATAATATAATGTAATTACATGTAATTTAGTAATAGTATAGCTTAGTTAAATTAAAAAAATGTTCGTGGCCTGAATTTTGAATTTTTTGAATGAAATTTGGTCAGAACTGTATTAACTCAGTTTAAATTAATACTTAAAATTTAATGTTTATTATTATTAATTTTAATAATATTAATTAATTAATTAATATTATTAATTTAATAATAATTAAATTTATTATTTATTTATTAATAATTTATTTATTAATTTTATTAATTAATTTCATCCAACATACAACAAATTCCAGTCATGCAATTTAGGGTACGTTTCTTAAACACATTTTAATGATCTCGATATTAATTCATCCTCTGTTCTGCAGGACTCGTTCATCGTTGACAATGGTGCGAGCGGCATCTGGGTGTGGGTGGGCAAGCGTGCCAGCCAGAAGGAGCGTGTGGAGGCCATGAGGAACGCGCACGGCTTCGTCAAGAAGAAGGGCTACCCCAGCCACACGGCCGTGACACGTGTCATCGATGGGGGAGAGCCCGTCGACTTCAAACAGCTCTTCGTGTCGTGGTTGTCCAAGGACCAGACCAGCGCGGCCGGCATGTTGGGACAGCTCAACCGTACGCCCTCGTGTGAGTATGAGACAATATTGACGTTAGTTATTGAACTTTCGAGCCGAAAACGTAACTATTAAACGTATTTAAAAAACAAAACAAAACAAATGTTGTTAAGGGTGCAAGGATAGTGATAGAAATTGTGCAAGCGTGTAATGGAAGCTTTCTATATAGTGACTTCAATTTAGATTGTTTTATAAGCTTTTTGTCCGACTACAGATCTACATGTACATATAACGTTTAGCTCAGAATGTAAAATTGGTGTAATTCCTCACTGAATATATAACTATATAGCAGTAGAAGCCAATTAAATCAATATAGAGGCAATAGGTGTATTGTAGTGCCACCCTCATGAAGACAAAATAAAAACTCCCTCTATTTTTTATTTTTTTTTTCTTTATTGCTACCGATGTAAAATTTTAAGCACGATATATATGAGAATTATATATGAGAAATTAATTTTACATAAATTTTTGTTTGTAGGAATATAGTTTTAAATACAGAATAATATATTTTTTATTGTTTTTTATAGCATGCTCCGTAAAATTTCCAAAGAATACGAAATTACGAATGGTTTTATGACCCACGCACCTATTTCATGCGATACGAGAGGGTCTCGCCCCACTCGATCGATCGCCCCCACCTCCCCTCGATACAATAAAATAAATAAAATCTGTTCTCAGCCACACGCATCGCGCCCTCCGTGTCCACCAAGTTCGACGCCACAACTTTGCACGAGCGTCCTCAGCTGGCCGCAGAGACGCAGCTCGTGGACGATGGTACCGGCACACAGACCCTGTGGAGGGTGAAGCGCTTCGACCTGCTGCCCGTACCTGCCGGCATGAAGGGGTGCTTCTTCTCGGGCGACTGTTACATCATGCACTACACCTACATGAACGGCTCGGCAGAACAGCACATTCTCTACTACTGGCTGGTCAGTACGACGTACTCTCTCAGTTACACTGCATTCAGTTCTCTGTTGGATCGTAAATAATATGTACTGAGGATTAATTGAAGTATGTTGTACTATAATGCCGATATAAAATATAGTTCTATAGAATATAGCATGCAAGCGCGTGTTTTCACGTTTCTGGCGAATATTGAATATTTCAAAATATGAAATGTGATCACGTACATTATAATATATGTATAAGAAAAAGGCGCGCCTTTAACCTGCATGGCATATATTTGCAGATAAAAATACTATAATACTTATAACTTATTATACACTACGCCGTGGTTTAATTATTCTTTTTTACGCGGGTATAATCACTGCCCTTTCATTTAAAATGTTATGTCTTTCTTTCTGTAACGTTAATAATCGTAATTAAAATTTCTCCGCGTAACCTCACTTTGTTCTCTACATTTTTCAAAATGACTTTTGTTATACCATTCAGAGCGGTCTCAGGAGAGCGCTCTGTACTATTACATTTTCCGACGTCACTTAAATGTCACCATCAGGACTGACATATGTTTATTTGCAGGGTCTGGAGTCTGCTAAGGACGAGCAGGGCACCGCGGCGCTCAAGACCATCGAGAAGGATGTGGAGCTTGGCGGTGGGGCCGTGCAAGTGCGCGTGGTGCAGGGCAAGGAGCCCGCGCACTTCCTTTCGCTCTTCCCGCGCGGCTTCGTCGTGCTGAGTGGGGGCCTCGCCTCGTCCTTCGACGGTGAGTCCCGATAAAATTAGCAAATTATTTATTAAAATATATTAATAGGCTTTGGCTGTTTGTATTATAATATATGAAAAATCCGTACTGCCATATTATAAAATATTTTATCGAGAAAAAGATTCACAGTTCAACCAATGTATCGATTTAAGTAATTTTGCATGATTTTCACGAAGATGGTTTTTGATCTCGATGAAATATTTGCAGGAGATGAAGCCAAGGACGTGGGTGTGTCGGCCGACCTTCTGCTGCAAGTGTCCGGCAACAGCAGGGTCAACACGCGGGCCACGCAGGTACGAAAATTTGTCTATGAATAAAAATTTAGATTCCAAAAAATTATTTCTTATAAAAATGAGAAATAATTAACTTTTTATAAGGAAAGGAATAATTTACCAGTATGTGGTATCAAAAATACAATGTTTGCAAATGGCATTACAAATAATATTGCAATAATTCATGTATGTACTACTACTATGATATACTACTACTATGATATATATTTGTAAACATGATTTTTTAGAATTTAGAGATAAAAATCATAAAATGGACAACCTACATGAAATTTTTTTGTTGTAGAAATGAATATTATGCTACTCTGAATTTTTCCAGATTTTTTTGAGATCCAGAACTATTTTTAAATAATTATTGAAAGTGCGGCCACGCCCCCTGGAGACGTCAATAGGCGTCTAGTTGCCATCCTTTTTATTACGGTTTCAGGGTTGCCAACTTAACTCACAGAGCTTTCAATAATTATTTAAAAACAGTTCCAGGACTAAAAAAAATCTGAAAAAATTCAGAGTAGCATAATTTGGTACCCTCTATTCATTTCTGTAATAAAAAGTTTTCATGTAGGTTGTCCATTTAAAACTAAATTCTAAAAAAAAAAAAAAATTTTAACTGCACTATATTAAGTAAGTAAACAAATAAATAAACAAATACTTAAATAATGAAGTATTTTTTGGAACTTATTGATTCTAATTTCTGCTCTGTCAGGTTCCTCTGAGGGCCGGCTCTCTCAACAGCAATGACGTCTTCATCCTACGCAAGGGTGGCGTGGTGTACATCTGGTGCGGCAAGGGTGCTACTGGTGACGAGCGGGAGATGGCCAAGGGCGTGGCACAGTGGGCCGGCAGCGGAGAGCAGACGGTCATCTTCGAGGGCCAGGAGAAGCCCGACTTCTGGGAGGCCATCGGCGGCAAGGAGCAGTATGCCGACAACAAGCGTCTGTCTGATGCCCATGACGTGATGCCTGCACGACTTTTCCAGTGCTCTAACGCATCAGGCACGTTCAAGGCTGAGGAAATCGTCAATTTAACACAAACAGATTTAATCCCAGAAGATGTTATGCTTCTTGACGCAAGTGAAGCCATAATACTATGGATCGGAGCAAATTCACGAAAGGATGAACAAAAGGCAGCAATTGATTTGGCAATGGAGTACCTTCGTACTGATCCATCAGGTCGTCAAGATACTCCAATTATCCAAATTAAACAAGGATATGAACCACCTAACTTTACGGGATTCTTTGGTGCTTGGAACCCTAAATTTTGGAATGATAGTAAATCTTTTGAGGAAATCAGAGATGAGGTGAAGAGTAAGAACGGAATTATTGTGGTGAAGACCAACACACAGACCAATGGTACCACATCCTTTGACGACTATCCCAAGTACCCGTTGACTGTGCTGCAGGAGAAGGATGCAGAGAAGCTGCCCTCTGACGTTGACCCGCTCAGTAAGGAGCTCCACCTCAGCAAGGCAGACTTCAAGTCCACCTTCGCTATGGACATTGCGGACTTTGATGCCCTGCCAGCATGGCGTAGATCCAACCTCAAGAAGAGCGCGGGAATCTTTTAATTAATCTGCTACCATAATGTACAACTTGAGAGTTAACCAAGGACCTAAATTGAATACAGTCCTTTTGGAAGTAATACTTTGTTGTGGAAATTTTGTTGCAAGGATAATTTAACTGGCACAAACGAGAATTCTTTCAGCTTTATAATAACACAAACTGCGCAAAAATCATTTTAAAAACAAAAGTAAAATTTACAACATTTCCGCAGCAAAGAATCCAATTCTCATTATTTTTAATATCGGAGTTAAGAATTGTCTTTTTTCCTCCGTATGTGGAATGAGGGGAAGTTGTATTCCTAAATGACAGCATCCAATGAAAACGTAAACTGCTTTGAACTAGTAATTTCTGTTTTATAAAAACTGGAGCCAAATCTGGTAAAACTGTTGAAATTTTCTGTATGTGTCCTTGTGTTTTGACTGTTCTATTAATTTTATCCAAGCAAGTTGTATATTTCACATCTATTGTTAAAACTGCTTATATATGTAATGCCATACATGAAGAAAATTGATTGGTACATTTTTGAATCAAATGAAAAATTACTGTAGCTTTAGATTTTATTTAAAGTTCATATTAAAACTTAATTTAATTAAAATATTATAATCTGCTATTGTAAATATCTATAAAATCTCTCAACACTTGCTATATAAAGCTGAAGTAAATGTGGTTATTATTCAAGAAATAACCTGTTTTATTAGACCCACAAAAATTATGTACTGGCAATAAGATCTCCAGGTTTTAAATATCTGCTTTATCTTTGGTAACAAAACAAGGTGCTGTCAGTATTTCAAGTCTAAACACTATTTTTGAAAATATAATGTAAACAATTGAATGCTATTGTAATAAGTGTGTGAAAAAACGGGAAGGAAAATAAAGAGTTATATTTTCTATGTTAAAATATTTTTTTAATTTATGATAAGTTTAAACTTACTGTAGAAAAATAAATTAATAATATTACAAGCAAAGAAAAATACACCGAGGCTTTGTTAAATAGAGGCAAAGGGACGCTTTAACGGGAAATTTTTCTCCATAAGCCACCATGTTAGAAATTTTTGAATTATTTCTCAGCAACTGTTAAAGATATTAATTTGAAATCATCTCCTACCTCCCATTTAATGATCTTCTGATAATGACTCAAGAACTTATTTTCCTCTAAAAAATTTCTTTAATACCAAAAAAGCAATTTTGAGTTTTTTTTACATAGGTTTGGATAGGACGTTGGGAACACCTCAAAATCAGCTGACTTGAAGCCTCTATAAGCATCAGCCCCCATTAAAATTACGGTAAACTGCTCAAAAAGTCCTTCAGGCTGTTTTTAGCATTAGTTTTAACAAGCATTTTTTTCAGAACGCTTTTATTAAGTGCATTTGATTTCTTATTTTTATTTGATATTGGATTATTCAAGGTTTTGGGAATATTTCTAATAGAATTGGACTGGTTCGAGGGTTGGTTCTTCCTAGCGGGTTGGTGCACTGTTTGTCCGAGGTCAGGGGTGGTAACGGGACTAGGCGGGGCCACAATGTTCTGCTTGCCTTGCTTGTCCTTCGGTTCTTCCAGGGAAATCTTCAGGCCGCACAGACGGTCCTTGCTTCGCTTCTTCTTCTTACGTTTTGTGACCACCTCAACTGGTTCCGGGGCAGGGGTGGGAGGATTGCGGCGTGTCAGTGGCCAATCAGAGCATTTGCTGCACACCGGGCATGTCAGAACCTGCGGAAATGTCAGCATGAAATTAGATTTATATATATTAAATAATAAGCTGTGGGTGAGAATAGACAATTAGTAAAACACAGAGATAATCCTAGCTAACCTGAGCTACAGAGAAAACTTGGTAAAGCTTTTAGAGATAGGGTAGGGTTTGAAGACAATGTTTACAATAGTGCAGAGCTACAGCTGCTGAATTGCTACCAGTTGAAATAATAAAAAATTTAAAGTACTGTATTATAGTAGAACTTCTTTTGTCTTTCTTGAGAGACTTACTAGCCACATCTAAATAATACCAGTATACAATTCAGTGCTAGCTGAACTGTTATGAATGCTTTTATGCATAATGCAATGCAGAGAACTAGAAAATCTTCTTTCTACCCGCACTGTATCATACAGTATTTATAATATTTAAGGTATATCAAAGCAAAATGCTGAAAAACAATTAAAATGTAGGTATTTTCTGTAATAAACCACTTGTTCTTTATGATCTGATTGATCTGCATGTAGTCGTGATATGTACTGTGAACTCAATAAGGAAAAATGATTCAATCATACTTCTGAAGTTCTTTGCATCTCCATGTACTACTATCAGAACCAAAAAGGTGTGCCCCTCTCCTTATGGAACTTGTATGCTATTCAGAGGTTCCTGTACATTACTAGGTTCCGATAGTAATGTACAGTGCAGATCCAAAAGAATAAGCAACGTTTATTCAAATCCTTCTTATTAATGCATACTCACCAACTTATTTGAGTTATTTTGGAAACGTTCTACGAAACTTTTCTCATATTTTCTTAAAGATTCTGGATTTTCCTCGTGTCTATGAAGCATTCTCTTGACACTGTTTGAAACCTTCTTCTTCGGTAAGACACGAACTTGATAAAGGCGCTCTTTCCAAGTGTTGGAACAGAACTTGCAGGTTACTGAGTCTTTGAAAACGGACTTGGGAAGGTGAATAGCTCCGTAACTATCGTACTTTCTGCATTTAGACCTAGGAAATGAGAGTATAATAATTAGAAACACCAAAATCAAACAACATTCGAAACTTACAGTAAATAGCTTGCTAGAGGTCCAGAACTTTTTGAGCTACTCGGGATGCTTCTCGAAGCTTTCCACAGGAATTCAGCTTCTCTTTCATCCATTTTAAAAACGATTATTCAATTAATTATCAACTAGAAGTCTAGAAACAATTCAGAATAAAATAATATTTTGCACGTTTTGCATGTAAATAGAAAACAGCTGATTCTGCGCTCAGAGTCCAACAGCCAATGAGCGTGCGACATATTTTTCGTTTGGCAGTTGTTTATAAGCGCGTATTTCATAACGTTTTTTCAATGTTTCTGTACAGCGGCCCACCAAAATGTACTGTGTCTAATTAGTCTAATTAGTGCAATGCAATTATTTAGGGTCAGATTCTAGGCAAGAAAACAATACTTAATTACTGTCCATGGTCATGATACGCTTTAATTTATTATTTGGGATTCGAGTTCTGCTGCATATCGATCATGTCCAAAAATATATAATCCGCGAATCTAATACCATGGATCGTAATTATAATTAAAAATTTAAAATTAAAACCTTATCATGTTCTTGTGATGACAATGATGACTTAATGTGTAGCATTAAATATGCAGCAGGCGCGGAGCGCGGACAAAAAAAAAAAAATCATGCAGGGATCGAGGATTGACCTATATCGGCTCGAACAGATATAATTGCTTTGCTCCCGCATTACCCATTAAGTTTTCTACGTTGAAATTTCACGGAGCTCGGGAGCGAATTCCCTAGCTGGCCTACAAACGTGCCTGCATGCGCCACTCGATCACAAAATTAATGCAGCTGTGATGTGTTTTATACGTCCCAGTAAACTTGGGGGGTAGGGAAGGGGGCATTCACAAAGCACTTTGGCCTGACTTTATATAGCCTCGATTACCCATGTTAAATTGTTTAATCGAGGCTAGAACAGGGCTAAATGGCTTTGTTAATGCCCCCCTCCCCCCCCCCCCTATCCTCCTGGTCATGTTCACGGTCCCACGGTCCTAAAAAGCATGTGTTGGACCGCGGAACTGGTTGAGTACGAGTATTATTGGCACAATATACTGGCCCAAAACCCAAAATATATTATAATATCATAATTTTAGGGTAAGGTAACGCGTCCAATATGTTAAAAAAAAAATCCCACATAAAAATTATGAAAAAAATTTAAAATGTTCTCCTCTACATCCCCTATCAGTAGAGCTAAAATATCAGGTATACAAATTTGAGATATTTTTTTTTAGTTATTAAATTTTAAAGTTGACTACTTTAACATGGAGAAATGAAACTTCCATGTAAAAGTAGTCAAATTTAAAAATTCATAACTTAAAAACTAGCTCGAATTTGTATACCTGATATTTTAGCTATAACTTATAGATAGGGGATGTAGAGGAGAACATTTTATTTTATTTATTTATTATTATTATTTTTCATAATTTTCATTAAAATTTTTTTAACATTGGGCGCGTTACCTTCCCCTTAAATGCTTGAAGAAAATAATGTACATTGCACTTCTGGGCAACACGAACTTTAATCGTGCTTTATTTATTTGTATGCGTTTTACCACGCTGATATGTCTATATGTGAACCAAAGCTCTTTTGATATTGATAGAATGGGTACTTTAAATTCTTAAATTTTCTAAAATTTCAAACCTGCATCTTCTCTCTTTCTATTGGAACTGCAGCTCTGGCAAGTGAGGCAGGAGTAAAGTTCATGTTGTTCAAGAGGTGTACACTGTACTTATGATTTGTATTTTTAACCATAAAAGCATTGTCCTCAATTGACTTCCAGCAAGAATCACGACGCTCGAGTGCTGTTCGCGAGAAGTTGCGACCACTTTTTAGTTAAATCGTCACTCAGTCTCCGAGGCGATGACGTCACGATATGTTTGATCGATATCAACAGACGAAAACACCATAATTTCCAGACTAGGTAATAATCAGCCACGCACCCGAGAACTGAGTCTGTTTCACTGATAGGCCATTACTTGGGTCGTGAAAATAAAGCACGCGAATTTATTCTACACAGTGGGACCATGTTCTACATTTGATAAAGTTCAAAAACGTAAAAATGATATAAAAGTAAGAAATATAATCCTTGTTTGAAAATTTTACACATTTAATGAAGTTGATATAATTAAAGCTTGCTCTTTTCATAGTACAGATTTTCTGCCTTTTATATATATATATATATATATATATTATTTGTATTTTATTTTTTACTATAAAAATTTGAATTAAAATTTCTTTCCATAAAAGGGTCAAAATAAGTACAAAAATTTATTACATTTTTTGCATAAAACAAAAGATAACATAATCTCAGAGAGTATACATTTTTATTGCATTCCCATCAGGAAGTTTGTTACTAAGAAATTATTTTAAAATATTATAGTTAAAACTGATTTTAGCTTAGTTTGATATGTCACTTAATTTTTATCTCTCTTAAGCAAATCAAAGAGGAAAAGATCATAAAATTTAACAACATGATGCACTACTAATAATGTTATTCCATGCATTGCAAATATTAATTATTGTAGAAATAGCCCTTAACAGAATGCATTAAATTAAAAACGATGTAAAACTTAAAATATTAAGCATTGTTTTCTTATTTTTTTATAGTACGTGTATTAGTAATCATTATAATAACAATATTGTTTCGAATGCAAAAGTTATATAAAACAACATACATCACGTAAATGTCGTCAAATGTATATACTTGTTAAATTTATAATTATGCAAAATTGGATTGTGGATAAATATTGTTGATTATTTGGGCACGATTCACAATTAAAGGAAAAAAACAAAGTTTCTTTCTGAGTAGCCACCTCTCTATTTTTAACAATTGCGGTTGTATAGTGAGAAAACTAATCATCTTTCTTGGACAACGTGAATCGTGCCTATCTATCCAAAATTGACTCTTGTATTTTTTTTAATTATATTGGATGTGTCTTGTAACTAGAATTGGTTAAATGAAAAGAATTTATAAGTCATCCCGATACTCTGATTGAGTGAAAGTGCTACGCAAAAAAAAGACAACAAGATTTAGTCTAGTATACGTTTCGAGGGCCTCCATTAATTAAATGTTTTCTCATTTCGTTTTTCTGACAAGGAAGAAGAATCGTGACTTGAATGTTTGATCGATTGATGACGTCACCGTCGTGTCAAATGAAACGCAGTGTATAAATTATGATCTTTGACAAGTAAGCAGAAACCTCGCGCGCTAAGCAATTTTCTATTCCTACAAAGCAGGTCATATTAGATATATAGAAAAACTATTTCCAATTATTATCATCAGCAAAAAGTGTATCTGAGTTTTGAATAATTTTTTTATAGTTTAATTTTATAAGTTAATTACTTTAAAAGTTTCCAAAAAAATCATTAATTAGAAATTGAATTTTGATGAAACATATAACGTAATGTTCTTTACTTTATTTTTATTATATATTATATCTGTTTATTCTAGTTTGCTTGTTCATATATAAAAATAGAGGATTCGATGCTGTTCAAATTTATATATTAGTATTACTATTAATGCGCTGCAATAGCTGTATACCCATGTAATATTATAATCCTTAAAAAATAGTTCATTCATTTAGTATAAAAATATTACATACGGGCTTGGAAAAAAAAATATATATATATAAAGATCCCATGCTGATAAGATGTACATTTTTCCCAATCAATATATTTTATTATAAATTATTTTAATGATTTAACATTTGCTGAAAATCTTATTTATAGGTACTGCTGGAGTCACAGAATATTAAGATCCGAGATAAATAAATATGGGAATTGAATAAAATATAAATTAAAAATATTCTCTTATATATCAATCGCTTATGTATAGGATTTGCGGAAAATCAAGACACTTGTCTCTCACAAAACGGTTCTAATTCTGATTTATTTCGTCCATAAGGCTGCATGTAAAATTTTTAACTACACTTTTCATTATACTTCAGAAAATCAAAAATTAAGAGAGAATGAAATTTTAATATTTAAATTAATTATTAATCTCCTGATGGCAAGTTTTATAAAAATTAAAAGGTCCAGTTCTGAGATTTTAAGTAACTTAAATTTGTTTCTCCCTGACAAAAGTATCTTTAAAACGAAATTATTAGATAAACAACAAGAAAAATTCAACATATTGGAAATTTGCAGGACTTTCCGACGACAGTATGACGATAACAATGAAATATGCGCCATGGGTCAGGCGTCTTTTTATTTGTTGTTGCGCGTACCATCTCGACCGAGATGTTTATGGTGATGTCGTCCCTGGGTGATTGCCACTAAGTATGCATTATGGCGGGCTCTTAATATTTCATCTTGGAGATGGTACAACCTCATGCATGTTGGACAGGACACTGCTCGATATATATGGCAAAGTGTGGCTCGGGGCGCGCCGTGGACTGTTGATGATGGAACATTATCATCCCGATCTATAGATGCATTAGGGTGGAAGTTATATATATTGATTTGGTGTCGCTTCACTTGTAAATTTATGCTCATAAATTTGATATCAATTTTCTGGAGAATGTTGAAAATGCATAAATTGAATATTAATTTTACCCCACAATTTCTGATGAAATTAATTGTTAATTCGATCGGAAGGAGGTATATAACTGCATATATAATTAAAATTGAAATATAATGTGGCTTATCTCCCTTATCATTTTGCAGTACGTGCCTGTGATGTAAATGGAAATACTAAATTTACATAAATTACAATATTACATAATGCACAAATTATTTGATTTAATTTAAGTTATTATAATGAAAACAAAACACATGCAAACATTATAAAATTTATATTATATAATAAGTCTCTATGCATATGCACTGTATAATAAAATTTGTATATAATTCATATGTTAATTAAGGTATAAATTTTGGCATATTTGTGAATATTTTTGTCTTTTCTGCAGTTTTTTTTATCGAAATTTTGAATTATTTAATTTTTTTTTTCCGAATTAATATTATTGCGGTGCATGAGTGTCACGTACTAAATTTCCCATGGCACATTAGACTGCTATAAATTCATAGTAAATCGGTAAACGAATATAAGAGATAAAATAAATTATTTCTTATTTTAGGCTTTGTCATACACTATCTCCACGGTTTTAAACTGATAATTTTAATAAAAAAAAAAATTCTTGTGAACAATGACTGTACGTGTTTTTCTGAGAAAACTAAGCGAAGAAGCTGCAATAATGACCCGGACACGCGCGCCAGTAAATCTTCTGATTCTTGGAGCTTTTTCTGCAATTTAGTTTCTGACAGAAATATTTTATATTCCTTTTCCTTCAACAAGCTGTTATTATGATCATGCGAAATGCTATAATATTTTAAACGTATATATATAGCAAAAATTACTGTTGACATTATTGGTAAATTGTAATGGGAAAAAGACAAGCTGACAAAAATAATTTTATATACTTGCCTTTAATTGGACGCCTATATATATAGTTCCTTCATATATCTATAATACATATATTATTATAAAACATGCATGTGTTTTACCTTTGTTCAAAATATTATGCCAATGATGTGTTGACACGTGGATGCCATGCATGAAAATAGTTTTCAATAAAAGTAGCTGAAATCTGTCAAAAAAAAAAAAAAAAAAATGCTCCTTCTTTAAAGTGGAAAAAACATTTTCATTTTTTTGTGTGTCAAATGTCAATAAATAAACACTCCAAAAAAAATATCGTCATAAAGGAAAATATATAAAAAAAAAACAAGTGTTAAATGTTGAAAAATGCTTATATTTATGGAAATTGTGTTAAAATTCTAAACAGTTTTACCATAACAATATGATTTTACTTTTAATCTAATCACAATTTCCTATCTATAAATATTAGTCACACTCCTCAATACTATTTTGAGTTTCTAACGTTATTTTTTTGCAGTGAACTGTACACAAATGTATAAAAAAAAATCTAAAAACTTCTTTATTATCATTTTTGTCTCAAGAAAAGAAGAAAGATTACGTTGGATGATTTTTTAAATTAAAGCTCAGCTCGTACCTTATATATTAAAATAATTGTTAATTCTTCTGCAAGGACGAAGTTACCTCCTCCCTTCTAATTTATTTTCTTTCTTCTTACAGAGGAGAGCAGCAATAACTTTTCATTACTTCAGAACTAGTCTGATTTGATGACTTCGTTAGATATTTTGTGCAGAAAATTTTTGCTTTTTCAGATGAACTTTTTACTGTTTTAATATGAATTGTAATTATTATAAGTTATAATGTTTCATGAATATATGCATAAAATTGCGTATGAAGGATATAGTAGAAAAAATATTTGACCAATTTTATTGCATTCCCATTTCATTGGGTGGACGTGTATTGGTGCACGGCGAAGAAAAGGCAAGAATTAAAGGCAAAATATTTTAATATGTATTTTCGATGATTTTTAAATGAAACGATCGAAATTGACTCCAGGAAGGTTAAAAATTTACAGAAACCGAAAAATGGCCACGCTTTTTTTTACTTTATCGACTTTCGTGATAAAATATTTGGCCAATTTAATCGCATTCCTTTATTGAAGTCCAATTTGATTGCGTGACGTGTGTATAATTATAACACATGCTGTTTGAATTTTTCTGAAAATTTATTTAATTAAATGCTTCATTATCCGATGTTGTTTAGCCCTTGATCGGCTTTCATTATCAAAAATTCGTGCAAAAAAAGAACATTGTCACTGAGAAGCTATCGAATAATTAAAATTAATCAATTCTGCATAACTAGAATAATACTGCGGTGTACAAATCGTATAATTCTATTTTGATTCTTAAAAAAAAATTAAAAATATGGCAATTATGAAAAAACGAAACAGAATCACAACAAAATAAAAAATACTGTAAAAAATAACTCACCGTAACTAGGCCTCTTTAAGCTGCATTTTGGACTTGCAGATCTCATTATCCAATTTTAAGCAATCAATTTATTTAAAATTGGAACCAAAATAACACACAAAAAAATATTTCTTGAGCATGTTTCCTCGACGATCACCTCGTACGATGAACTGACTCAAAACTCACGCGCTTATCAACAATACCTAGCCTTATCAATATGACCTATGACCGTGAGTGTCACGGTAGCGGAGGGCCGAATAATATGAAAGACGAGGGGAATATGGCATGACATAATAACACGCGATTTAATTTAAAATTGCAAATTTCGCGAACAAATCGAGAGAGACAAAAAAATTCTTGAAGATTCGGAATAATTGAAAATTAAAGTAACGTAAAATTGAAGAAAAAAAAATAAGTTGTTGGGTTATATTCATATTATACCGAAATAAAATATTGTATTAATTTGATGTTTCAATGAATAAGCTATAGATAAATTAAATTAATTATTATCTCATCAAAAAGAATCTTTATTTAAAAATATTTATTTAAGTATAAAATGTATTGTAATGTATTCTCTATTCTGAATAAACTTTAAAAAAAAAAAAAAAAAGCTTAACGTGACAGCGTGTATCTGACTATTACCAATCACTCTGTTCACCTCTTTATATAACTCTATACACACACACACACACACACATATATATATATATATATATATATATATATATATATATATATATATATATATATATATATATATATAAATGGGAGCGATTCACGAAGCAGTTAGCCAGGTTTCTAACCACGTTTAGCTTAACCACGTTTAGCTTAACCACGTTTAACTATAACTGTTTTACGTGTAAAAACATCTAGTTAAACGTGGTTAAAATAAACGTGGTTAAAAATCTGGCTAACTGCTTCGTGAATCGCACTCATTGATATTCTTGTTATTCAAAATTTGCAAGCAATCATTATTTAAATACGAGGAGATGAGATATATTATTGTGATACTCAAACAGCCTTTATATAATATATTATATTATTCAATAATCTATTTCCATTAAATCACACGGGCTTTGACCTGTTGTGTGATACACGAGCTAAAAATTGATACTGAGTCGTTATCATTTCAATCAAATTTTATTTGTTGTCAATTAATCTTGTTTGAAGTATTTATCACATGCATAAAAGTCACAAAAATTGCTTTATTTTTCTATTACTTTTTATTTTATTAATTATTACCGTACAGACCATTAAAGTGAGTAATTGTGGTCAGACGCATGAAAAATATTTGCTTTTTTTATTACTTTGATATTTATGGCGTTTTTATATAGACGACTTAAATCAATGGTTCACAAATATCCATTCGTCAGTCTAGATGACATTAGTTGGTTTTATTTTGAGACTTCTAGGGATTTTTATTAATACTTTGTGGTAACTATCAAGGACATTTGCACATAAATTTATTTAATGATTCATATATGATTTCTCAATTAATGTGAATAATAAATCTACGTATTATCGCTTTCACTATACTATAGAAATAATTCAAATGAATAAAATTAAATATTAAAAATTAAAGACAATTAAGCTTATCGACGTGATAAAGTCAAATTAAATTGTCTATCAAAATAGGTAAAATTTCTATGAAAGTCCAAAATCATATAAAAATGCCCTGCGAAATGGACTTTTAGGACACCAATAGATTTGAGATTTTGTTCGCTATTACATATATTTTATTATTTGTCATTTCAAGGCATCGAAATTATTTTTTTACGGGGAAGACAAGTTTAAAATTAATTTTTCTGTGTATGTAGGAAAGGGAAGATAATTTAGTACATTAAAATTTTGTAGGAGTATCATTTTATTATTGTTAAAGTGACGTATCTTTAAATTATTAAGGTATAATAATGATTTGTGGTTTTTGTTACAACTGAAATATCTGTTTAAATTAAGGTGTACACTTAGTTAATACATCAATATGTTATCCAAGAAAAAACATACATAAGAATAAATGCCGTATTTTTTTACACGATTAATTAGTACATAATTATATATATTTTTTTTAAATTTCAGTCTTTTGTTTGAGCACAAATATTTAAGCTACAGGGAACAATTAATATATCCAAATTTGAACAATTTAGACAAAAAAGTTTCCAACAGTTTTCTTAATTTTTCAACTCAGTATCGCGATGTTGCACATTGTCGTATTTTTCACTGCTGGCACAAAAACATTCCCCACTTTTTCTCCAGTTGGCTCCACTTGATAAATTATGAAATTGATTATGAAAAACTAGCACGGAATTTACCCCTGCTCTGATTGCCATGGAGGTGTGTTGAACTTTCATTAGGATTGTTATACTGGGTGCTCGTAATTCTTACCTCTTTTCCTATAAAAAATTACAAATCTATTAATTTGTCCTTCAGCAAATCAAGCAGGGATAAACCCCGAGGTGCATGAGAAGAGATTGAACAGTTTAAAGGGCCTCTTCATTTGATAATAACAATTAATTTTAAATGTATAATCAAGTGCTCTAATTCTTTTTAATTTTTCCAATTATTAACCCAACCATTAATTACTAAGGTATTTTTCCCAGACATTACCAAGGAAAAGCGGGGGGGGGGGGTCCAAACAACACACGGGTTAAATCCTATTACATTTTTTTAAAATTGTCAAACTTTTTTTTTTTTTTTTTTACGTCGCTTTTGGTGGCTAGCAATAAGCAATATTAGGGTTACTAAATTCTCATGTTTTTAGTGTATAGACAGTAGAGATCTCTAAGTTACACTTTTTCGCGTAAGTTTTTTAAGTGATTTTCCCTCCCCCTCCCCCTTCTTAATTGTTAGTAATGCTAAGGTTAATAAACCTTTAAGTAGAATAACCTTTTTAATGCACTTGAGTATACAGTTAAAAATTATATATAATTTAATGACAAAATAAAAATGCATTATTTTACATACAAATATAGTTACACAGAAACACAAATATATACTTTTTATTAATAAAGTTACACAATAATATTTATATAATACACATAAAATATAATATTAGCTCATAATATAATGATAAAAAGTTATACAAGAGATACATATATACTTCCTTAATTAACTTTTCTGTGGTAAGACATATATAATATACATTTAATGATAATAATTTTTAATATGAGGGGTACATTATTAATTATTATTAAAGATAGTTGGTATGAAGAGTAAATATAAAATATATTCATAAAAATGATTATACATACTAATAAATATTTTATGAGTAATTCTAGGTTAAAACATAAAAATACTATAATAATGATTGGATGTTTATTATGTACATTTTTTTTTAATATCACTGTAATAATATTAGTTATATGACGAAGAGACTCTCACATGATAAAAGGGTATGCTTTTTGTGTGTAGTCTTGGCATTACGCCAGTAAGAACACAAGAAAGTGCGAGATGAAATAATATAACAAAAAAGAGGATAACAAAAAGTATGACACATTAAACATCTTCTACATATACGAGAGTGTTGTTGACATAAAAATGTCACTTATTATTTTGGTCACATTCAGTTTATCCGATAATCTTGATGACGTCACTACAGACGAGCTGCCCCTCCCCCTACCAAAGCAGTCCCCCGGATCAAAACTGGCACCTTACCGGCCAACTGCGCCGCTGCACCTTTCTGTAACACACACTTCCTGTGAGTAAAGAGTAAAATAGGTCCTAATACATGGGGGGGGGGGAGTCATTGGGGGGTATCATCTCCTATTTTTTAATTCCCTCCCAATAAGGAGGCACGGAATAGAAATCCTATTTCAATAGGAAGTAATGCACTTTTTTAAAATGAACTGTTTTAATGTTTGGTGTCTCATGACTGACTTATTTGTGTATTCTTGACGAAAATATGAGAAACAAGAAATGTTTCTGAATGAAGATAATTATGAATTATTCAATAATTACATAACATTTAAAAAAAAAATTTTTTCTTAACAGGGTGTTTCATTTACATGGAATTTAAAAGCAAATATTTTTTTACTAAAAAATAAACGCAAATTTAAAAATCATTCGATAAGAACTAAGCGGACCAACACTCTCCCACCGCCTCACCTGGTCTAAATTCCATCTCACGCACCTCACAGGTTTTGAGTTGAAGGTAAGGCTTTATTTAATATTTCAGATTTATTTTTGTGCTGTAAACATTTAATCACGTAACTTCTAATTTTAGTTTCATGCAAATATCCGTAATATACTATTTTCGAAACTCCTGTTATATTGATATATGTTCTGTTGGCTATAGGTGTACCTCGAGAAGCGCCATAAGCGTAGACTTTTTCCTTAGTTGCATGCACAGTACTATATAAGAACTACTAAATAATTCAAATTCAAATAGATGAAAATCTTGTATTATACACTGCGATTTCATTCGCGAATTCTCTCAGGAATTCTAATCTGCTCCTAAGGGAAAACACATTCGATTTCATAAAGAACATATTGTATTTCTCTAGGTCGTATGAGATAAGGTGTAAATGAATTCTTTAACAAAATCCCAGCATGTAAATTGTATTGTACATGCAACTTTAATATTGCAAGAGCTGGCACGAATTGCAATATAGTGCAACTATAACTCCTTGTTAAGTGACAAGAAAAGACACAGCATTCTGCATCAGTATTGCTATAATACAATCAATATTTTCGCATGAAGTATCTTATACATTTTAGTTGAAGATGCCAAATGTTATTGACGTCACAGGTATATGGACATCTGGTGGATTTTACCTGAGTGATTCTAAAAGTGGCATTGTTTTGATATCAGAGCTTTACTACTGGCTAAATAAGTACAAGTGCAGTTGAGTCATTTTGGCTCTATCGAGAAGATTTTTAATGCCATATCTTGATGCTTTATGAGGTAAATTCTTATGGGGTGCTATTAATAAAAAAACATATATCCCTAGGACAGACAGTACCCACTACAAGTTATCTTATTGTAAACGTAAATCATTATATACTATAAAATGACGGTGATAAGAAACTAAACTGCAATTCTCATCCCCTCTATAATCTCTCCCAAGTGACTCATACAGACCGATAAGAGGTCATTGAACCCTCCCTTTGAGGTCACTCACCGGTGCGTGGTGGGCTCCCCCGGGCCTGAGGGCTCGGCTGGTGGAGAACAGACAGTAGATGAGCGGGTTCGCTGCGGAGTTAAGCGGCGCCAGTGACTGGATGAAAGTGGCCACCGCTAGGTTGGTCTGCGTGCGCGGCACGTGACCGTACACCTGCAGAAGGTCGAACACGATGTATGGGCTCCAACAGGCGATGAACACTGAAACATGAACGTCCAGTCTGTAGGTACCGAAGGGAAGCTAAAAAGTATCTTGCTGTTTACACGTATCGGCACCAACCTTTTTTATTGCATATTTTGATATAGGACCTCGAGTTATGTATTAAAAATATTTTTTTAGATTTTTTGAACCCTCTAACACCATTAAAATCTAGGTGCAAATATTTTGAAGATGTTATAGTGTTAAAAAAATGTGAAAAAATTGAGAATACATAACTCGAGACATAAATGACATGCCATGAAGGTTGTCAATTTATGCTGCCTTCTCTTATATATCACCCGTACTTTGATGCCAAACGTCTTTCATGACGTCACCCATAAGGTCTATGTACCAGACTCGGCACCACCGTTCCTCCTCTTACCAATGACGATCACGAAGGTCATCTTGACGGTCTTGATCTTGGCACGCGGGATGATTCCTCGTGAGCTGGCACGGCGGCTCGAACGTTCTTCTTCCTCCTCACGTGACCTCTGAGCCTTGGCTCGCTGCTGACCTCCGTGACCTGCGCAACATTAAGTGTCACGTGACTACACGATATAAGATTTCAGGTGTATTTTTAAACCTGTGGGATATAAACAATAACAAGCGTAAAATGATATTTATAAATGACAATGTATATTTATATCAATGTAAAGGGGCTCTTACAATATAGAGGGTCAAATATGAACAGCGAAGCCATAGGACATTACTCGCTTTAACATCAAACTCTATGAACTCCTTTGCAGTAATCACTATTTTTTATAATTATATGTATCTATTTCTTTATAATTTTTTATAATAATTTTATAATTATAGAACGGCGATTCAACTGCGTGGCACATTTAGTATGGTTTTAGTCATTTTTGCTACATCTTCAGTAATTTTAGAGTATTTAGACAGCATGTGACACAACTGACACAAGGCTTTATACTGGCCGAACAATAGCAGTGAACTGAATAATAATTATACTCCCGAAAATCCGCTATGAAAACCAAGTTGAACACGACAGTATAGTTTTCATTCAAGGTTCGACAGGTTGCATAAATTTCAGGTGACCTCCCGGATTTAGATTATGGTCGGAGATGCTCGAAAATATTTGGCTCATATTAGGACCAATTAGATCCTTCATTGCATGCAAACTGTCAACCAATGATCGAGGACATGACAAACACAACGAAAACCTAATGTAGCGCGCAGTGTAGTTACTTATACTGATTTGAAAAGCTTGAAGCAGTAAAATATTTTAATTACTTAAACTTCCATGTAATACATGATAGAGAATATATTATATAATGCACGTTCAGTACACGTTCTCTATTTAACATTGAGCTTTTGTTCGTGTAATATTCTTGAGTGCACTTTTGCAATTTTAAACAATAAGATAACATTTTCAATGTGGATTAACGTGGTTCAGTTCATCCTCAATAAGCAAGTATAAAAAAAAATGAAGAGCGGAGAGGGAATTTACTTCATAAGTACTTACAACAAAAAATTAAAAGTAGACTTTTTGTATTTTTTACATACATACATAACATGACTCCAAATCCCTTACGGGTAAGTCAGCAGCATTATTACGGCCGTCCACATTTTTTTTAATTAAATTAAATTTAGACATGTGTTTTGTAATGTATTATTTCACTTCATTGCATTCATTGCTTCTAATAGCTTGTAACAACTCGCCTTGTGATGGAATGTTTTTAAAAAAAAATCCCATATAGTTGATATAAGGCTCGGAATATTCTAAATATTGTAGCATATCGTCTTTAAAGTGAAATTCCCCGTCCTGGAAAATTCTCATATTATTATCTTGCCTTCCTCAACCGTTTCTGTGAAAGTAAACCACCGGCCTTCCTTGGTTTTCATGTTTCAATTTGTTTTTATCGTGGGTTTAATTTATACGAAACAACGCACTTATGACACTAAATCTCCATAGCGTATATTTTTTTTTCAAGTAAAAAAACAAAAGTACATCGATATTACTTGTTTTTTTTATGTAAAGTCCACGATAAAGATGAATGTGGCACTTCCCACGCATAGAGACACATATTTCACGGGACAAAACAATAGAAAGCAGTCGCCAACAACAAATAATAAAGCATGCCTCTGAAAGAAAGTTTATTGCGACCCCTCTCTAGGGTTAATCTCAGACACGATTTGTTTCTGCGAAATAACTGCCAACATTTTTACTTGAAAACAACTTGCTGAAAACATCATTGCACTTTTTTTGTTTTCAACTTAAAAGAAATATGAATCAATAAAAATATTTTTATTGTAAAAGTATGAAGTGAAAATGGAGCTAAAATGTTTTACTTTCAGGTACACCTCGTATTATCTTAAATGTTACGAAATGAACAGGAGTTGCGTAGCAAAAATAGCGTCCAGTTAAATTTTTTGGGATGTAATTAAGTCCAATGATACGCTTTTTTCTTATTAATAAAATTTCATCTTCTTCTGCAGGAACTTGTCATCTTTTATTACCTTATATACAGCATATTCTAAAATTTCCAAGCAAAAATCGTACTTCAAGTCACTTGCTGGCAGAAAGAAAGTGCTGAGAAAAATTTGCCGTAAGGAAAATTTTTAAACAAAAATTATATCGTGTAATTACATAAGCATCCAGAAACTTTCATTCAGTTTATTATGCCATTTGATTGTGTAATTTATAACATCCATAGACAGAGATCATGGGCAACTTTCGTGCTGTTCAGAGGTGTACATTGAGTTAATAATTAAAATTTAGACAGTATACTCTTCTCACTAATTTTGAATTAGAATTTTTCAATAAAAAATTAAATAACATGGCAGAAATTTGATCACAATAATATAGTTTTCAAATTTTTTTGGTTAGAAAAACAGGTATATATGACATTTTACATAGAATTGTACAATCATCGCCTTAGAAAATTTCTCATGCACTTGCAGTCTTGTTAATAACCATGTCGTGTGTTACTCTTGTGGAGCATGGTGCAGGTCGAAAAGGGAAATTTTCTGAGGTGATGACTGTACAATAAACTCCAAGAGTTGAAAATTTAACGCACACTATAATTGACAAAAATTTATTGGAAAATTTCCAAGGTTAAAAGTGTACACCTTGAAAGGAATGATTTGAAGTACGTACTAACTGCTGTCCTTAGCATTGGCAGCATGGAACCATATATATTAATGTCTGTGGTGAAGCCTCACCGCCCTCGATAACATGGTCAAATTTGCTCCAATAAACTCTTCTAAACCCACACACAGATGGTGACATTTAAATACAGTTGCCAAAAAATTAATTAAAGTATTTTTATGTGGGGGGATTCAATGCATTTATTCCAAGTGAATATTATACAATTTATCAGATTTGCATTATATTAAACGTAATTTAGTATAAAAACGATTGAATATGTTAGTTTTACTGAATAAAATTGCTATAAAGTATCAATTAAGTTTGAAAGGGTAAAGATTTAGTATATTATCTTACCACATTTTTCCATGCATTATTTATAATGCACATGTATATTATAAATTATAATCGATAAAATTATTATAACGTTTCATAAATTTTCAAATTTATACTTAGGGTCATATAACAAATCATGTGTAAAGTAGTAAAGTATTAAAAAATAATCAAATCTCTCTCTCTATATATAATATATATTATATTATGCTGCAATGCCAGTGTTGAGCAATTATCGAATTATCAGATCGTCAAAAGAATGCGTATACAGTGGAACGGTTATAAGATTCCTTTTGGGAAACTCCCAACGTTTCTCAGACTTCCGGTTACCGTTATCTTCTTTAAATCGAAAAGGACACAAGTCAATAATATTAAGCTAATATTATGATGACACAATATCGAATATTTCTGTCATGGTCATTTCGTTAATTCACGCTTAAAGGGGCTTTTTCATTGAGCGATGTCAGAGCTAGGGGATGCTTGGAGGCACGGGAAAGGCGCACTTGCTTCAATATCGTATGGCAGCCATCTTGGCGAGAGAAAATCACTTCCCGGGGAGCGATTTTTATCTCCAAGATGGCTGCCATACGATATTGAAGCAAGTGCGCCTTCCCGTTTCACCCCGCTCGACATTCTCCATGGAAATCTACCTTAAATGAGATCTATACTTCCTGAGTGCATCTTAAAATTTGGTCGTCTGTAGCTGACTGGGAAGTCAATCGCCTAAGAGAGTCTCACGAGGGCGAGATTTAGGATCGGGCGCGGCGCCAACCCAAGACTACCTGACTCCGGGGGTGAAATGGCGCGGAAACAACCAGCAACGTGCCCGTGGGAAACACACAAAATGTTGACCTTTAAATGTATGTACTCTAGCTACCGTTTCCGTAAACATGATTAAAATCTTGTTAGGAGAGAAAAAAAAAATTGGGTGGGTTACAAAAACATTAGCTTATGTAATTTGTTTATGTAATTTAAGTTGTGCGTAAAAACTAAATCGAATTATACAAATATTTGCTGCTATGTTGGTTTTTCCTCAACAACAAACTAAAGGCAATACTATTTTTTTTTGTGATTTACCTAATTTAATTTATAGTAATTATATAGACTAAAATGTGATTTTGAATCCCAAATTAAGGCTGTTCGTTCTGTAACGGGCAAGTTTCGTCCCAAATTGTGATTATTGTGGTATAGATAAATAATTATTTTCCCCGTCGGGAAAGTAACTTTTTACATGGAAATACAATATACACAACACCAGCACACGTAGAGCAATATCACATAATTACATAGATGAGGTTTAACTTTAAGCCAGGCTTAAGTTTGTTGATTTCGATTATTTCCATAATCAAAATCAACAAAGTTAGCCTAGATTAAAGTTAGACCTCATCCATGCAGGCGGGCTATAATTTACCAATTACATAAAACACAGCATGTCATAATATGTATAGTATAATAATATATACATAATTATTATATACTAAATGATATAAACAATTTTACTGTCACAAAACCATGATCTCACAATAATTTAATTTAATTCACTGCACAAACCCATTAAACATGATATAGTGATATATGATATGATATATGATATAGTGGTACGCGGGCTTTTCTGTTTATTTTAGGTTTGAATTTCATCGTTCAATGAGGTTAATTTTTAGTGTAAGTTCTTCATGGTACTTATTACTGTACAGTACATGGTGTTACGCAATGTTTTGCTTAGCAAGAATTGCCTCATTCTCAAGCGAAGTTGTGAGTTTTTGTTCACAATCTCTATACACGCCCGCCTGCGTCGACGACGTATAAATATTAATTTATGTCACTTATGCACACTCAAGCGACGCTCATCTGGCGTTATTTGGTGCAAAGTATATGGTGTCAACATTATACTAACGCACATGTAATTCAATTTAAAGTTAAAACTTACTTCTAATATTACATTTTGATAGTCTAAAAACTACAATATCGTTAATTATTTCTTCTATGCGCCTGCGCAGTTCAATTAATGTGAATAGTAGCACTTGAGAGAAAACGATAAAACTTTGTAATTGCCAACAAAAAAATGTTTGGATAGGACAAGGGGTTGAAAAGTGATTAAATTATCAGTAGAAAAGTACAAAATTATGCACAAGAAAAGTTTTTGCTGTAATATTTCAACAAGTTAAAACGAAGTAATATACAAAGTCAATTTTACTGACATTTTGTAGATAAGGTCAACAAGGATCTTTGCTCTAAAAATGAGAGATAATTTATAACTTTATGTTCACATTCTCTTACAATTCATAAAAAAAGTTTATACTGATGTTTATCACATAGCTTTGGCTGCAAGCCCATTTTATATTTATACAACTGCATTTTTCTAAATGTAATTCTAACGTTTTATCTTTCAATAACGAAGAAAATTGAATTTTAAAAGAGATATTTTCATTTAACATAAATTAAATTCACAAGAGTTTACTGTGATCTTATCATATCTTTATTATTTACGCTTCTCTTTTGTTTATTTTCAATTTAAAATCTTTCCTTACAGTTCATAATCTCGAATTCGCCCTGATAACCTCAGCTCGATTAGCCTAGCTATCGATCGTATGTTGGCCCTCCACATTCGTGGGCATTAAAATTTTAAAATAGTTCCAATCAGCTTTATTAAACGCTCTCTCAATTAAAGCTCGTAGGGCTTTGAATTACAGGCAGCTTATAATGTATATAATACAGTACATATATAGGGCTTTGCATTGAATTTAGAATTGGAATTTTATACAACATGCATGGATACCTTTTTATTTTTTGTTCATGAGACTTATTTGCTTTAATCGTGACTGAACTTTTGAATTTTTAAGAATGCATCTCATTTCATTGAGATCTTTTGCAATCGTAGCGCCTGAATACAACAAGATTTTCAGGTAACTTTGTACTCGCCATCAATAGATGGCATACAAATTTTGAAGTGGATATGTTTTATCAGTTTTGTGAAAACTGAGGTAGAAGTTTAACATTGGCCTTATGGACGGAAACCAGAAACGGAGCTGTTGTGAGAAAATTGACAGATTAAATTTGCTCAAACTATAAGCGATTAAGTTTTAGAACATTATTTTTTTATTTTTTGCTATTATTTCATTCCATTCCGTAGTATTCTTTGACTCGCGAAATTAAGTAACTGGCAAGTAAGATTCATCGTTAAATGGGATATAATAAATAAAAACAATTTTAGTTACTACATGCAGTGTAGAAATATATACTTTTAAATGAAGGCAAAATATATAACAATGAAAGGGAAATGTATTCAAATTAACACATTATTAAATACTAATGTATATTTGGACAAGTTTTCTACTATATGATTTGCAACTAAAACAAAGACAGTTATTACATCGAATAAAAAATAATCTAAAAAACTCTCAGGAATTGAAATATTTTTTTTTCCCCGCGTGATTTAAGTTCTAAAGTCCTGTTAAAATTTGAGTGATGTTTTTTTTTTTTTTTTTTTTTTTTTTTATACACTGAGATATACCAAAATATTATGTTATGGAATAACAAAGGGAAAAATTATGGTAATTTTAGTTTTTCTTTTAAAAATTTATTTCCAAAAAATTTCACCCACACCATGATGTATATAAGTGAAAGATTTTTTCGCTCGAGTTGACATTTTTTGTCATCATTTTTCAGACATTCATCACTGTCTGATGTCGCGCGACCGACCAAGTGACATAACAAACGACGCACGCCCTCCTCCTTATCGCGAACAGTTGACAAAAAAATCTCATCCTTCCTCTGTTCTCGACAATAGGAATTATGAAATAACTTTAAGTTTCCTCTACATTTATTTTTATGTATCACGACTGCCCCTTTTATTTCATTAAAATTACATAACAGGCTGTGGAGTAGACAGATTTAAAACCCATTTGTGTTCAAGTCACTTTTTTTTTATGAATTAGGGAGGGGGATTTTCAGCAATAAGTAAATATAGTTTGAACGTTAACCCTTGTCTGATTTGTTAGAGATTTATATGTACATACTGTACAAGAGACACAGAGATGCTGAGTATCAATTTTTGCATGGGCCGGAGTTAAAAACATTAACTTGTCAACATCATTTAAAGAGAATCAAAAGAGACAAAGAGACGCAATTTCATCTACACTGTCTGAGACACCAAAGAATGTACTCGTATGTCGCGTGTCTATAATATCTAAGAAAAGTTATCTTACAAAGTTACAGAATTATCCTTGATTTTAATGCTATAATGGACAACATACATGAAAAAAATTTATTGCAGAAATGAATAGAGGGTACCAAATTATGCTACTCTGAATTTTTTCAGATTTTTTTGAGACCCAGAACTATTTTTAAATAATTATTGAAAGAGCGGCCACGCCCCCTGGAGGCGTCAATAGGCATCCAGTCTCTATCCTTTTTATTAAGAAGTCAGGGGTGCCAACTGAAATCACAGGACTTTCAATAATTATTTAAAAATAGTTCCGGGTCTCAAAAAATCTGAAAAAATTCAGAGTAGCATAATTTGATACCCTCTATTCCTTTCCGCAATAAAATTTTTTCATGTATGTTGTCCATTAGCAAATACTCCTCTGATTAGTGACTGAAATTTACGACTGTTAGTTAGTTAAGTCATCACAAATTGTGATGACATTCACAAAATAATTTTAGGTCTCAAGCCTTTTAACTATAGTCTGCATTTTAAAATTTAAAAAAATGGTATAACGTTTCTGAAGTCCTAAAGTATATAACCAGCTGGTTTGTATTGGATTGACTTTTTTTAGTGATTTTTTTTCACGTTTATGTATTATTTCAAGATATAAAGATGCAAGGTACTTTACATTTCTTTTCCTTTTTGTTCTTTAAATTTAATGCAGATAAAAACGTAAAACTAAAAACAGTGGGGAAAAAGTTAAAAATTATTAAATTTCCTTTGTTTACGTTTTGGAAGCATTGTTTTTTATCAATTAATTTTTAGTGCACCACCAAAAGATTTTTAACTGCAGCAATGAAAATTTTAACAATTTCTTTGAACGCAGTACATGATGGCTCCTTTAAGATTATAATATAATCCAACAGCTTTGAATATTTAATATAAAGAGCTCATTGTTGATTTATACTTTAAATTAACATCGTAAATATTTTATATTAAAATAACGCTTACAATAAATAATTAATGACAAACTATTAAATTCATATTACATCATGAATGTATTAATAATTTCTAAATATTTAACATGTATGACGATGAATAATTCAGAACTAAGTCAACAAGTTCGTAATTCATCTCGGCAGCAACGGAGCATTTGAGAAATCCTAATGAGACTTGACTTCCCCTTTTTAGTCTGCGGGCGGCCATTTAGCGTTTGTTGTTGGCAAAAAATCAATCTGTTCTAGCTCGCAAAATATTATCTCTCGGTTCTCTGCTTTTTATATATAAAAAAAAAGATTTAGTGCAACATATTTTACCCAATTTGACTGCCAACAAGTTGGATTACGTATAAAAAAAAGCGATGAAAAAGAAAGAAAATAATCATGAGCACTCATTGGATTTTACTGCTGAGAGATATCAGTGAAGTACTATACACGATGTTGGTCTCGAATTATTGCACTGTTTTTGACCAACCAGAGTAGACGACTAGACGGACTTTTAGAAGATATGAGGGTAGATTTTGGAGGAACATTTGCATCCCTATTGGAGCGCTCACATAATCAGAATAAGAATCATGTAACGTAAAAAAAATAATAATAAATAAAAAAACAACTTCATAGTTATTTGTTTCAATTTTTAAGTAAAAGTTTGTATTAAACGATACAATTTTTCTAATTATTGCATATGATTTTTTTTGAAATCTCAAATCATTTTGTTTAAATAAAGATGAATTTTTCTTGCAAAGAAAAATTGTATACAAAATTGTTAAAAGTAGTCAAATTTAATTGTAAGTGTCCTAACCACGAGTTTTGACGCAAAAATAGACTTTATGCTTATGTACAAGTAGAATAAGGCCTGTTACCGTAATAATAAAACCTCGTGGTGCTTAGGGATTTCAATTTTAATACTTTATTAATAATGGAGTATTGACCTCATTTTTTTTATAGCAGAAATAAATAGAGGATGAAAAGTTATGTTACTCTGATTTTTTTCAGATTTTTTAGGGACCGGGAAGTATTGCTAAAAAGTTTTGGCGAGGTCGGGTTCGAATCCACGTCCCTTTTGCGTCCTATCTTTTATTAAGAGAGGCGGCAAAAGAGGCGACACTTTTCTGCACTTTCAATAATTTTTAAAAAATAGTTGCCGGTCTCTAAAAAATCTTAAAAAAATCAGAGTAGCATTACTTTGCACCCTCTATCCATTTCTGCAATAAAAAAAATTGAGGTCGGTACTCCATTGATAATTACAATAAAAATATTAAAATATATAAAATGCGAAATAATCACACAAACAATAATATCTGGTACTGTAATTCATAATACATGTTTTAACAAAGAACGGATTCTGTACCTATATATAAGTTCTTTCTGCAATATTTAGAATATTTTACAGCCTTTTTTTAGGGCATTTTTTTATTTCCTTACATAATAATTAAAAAGCTATAAAATTAACTTTGTTGGCTTCTTGTAATATTTACCGTGCGTTAAGTATAAGCCAGGGTAGTAAAGAAGATTGTAAAATGTAATTTTATATTTTTAATATCAAGCTTTTATAAAATGGGATAAACCTTTTTTTAATCAGGACAGCCGAATGATTTATTATTGATTTTATTACTTTTTTCTTTGTTATGCAAAAAAAAACTCATAAAGTAATAATTTTTTATGTAAAAAGATAAAAAAAATGAAGTGGTTCATATAAGGGAGCCACACATCAGGGTCTTTTTATTGCTTTACGATTGCTGAATTTGAAATATTGGCGAAAACAAATATTATTTGAGTGTAATTTAGCAACAAATTCGATACTTTCATGTTCTTTTGTACAGCACTTCCATTTCTGGATCGAAAACTTTTGAATGAAATTTTGAAATATCTAATATTTAAAGATTGCTGCTAAATATTCAATAACAGCTTAATGTAAATTCTTCACTGCAGTCATCAAGCCGATTTTGATCTCCATCCATCCCCCTCCTTTCATCCCCATTGACACGTTCAAATAAATAAATCGATGACACGAATGCAAATTTATATTTTTGTGTATTACATAAAACAATGGAAATAATATGAGATGTAAACGGATATTGAAAACGCAGCTGAGTGCGATATTACGTAGAAATAAACATGTGGAAATGGCAATAGAACGGGGCAATAATAAATCGCTCATGACTGCATGCATGTTGTTGATTGAGGTGCCTATTGTAATGACTGTTGGGACACAACAATCTCATAGCTGTGAGAATGACGTCAACAATAACAACACATTGTACTTAGCGTTAGTACATTTAATTGAATTTATTGGTGACTTCGAGTCAATAATATACAAGCAGACTTTTATTCGAGTCCATGCAATATAATAATAATAATAAATGTTTATTGAGCAAAAATGGCAATATATACATTTATATTGTACAAAATTAAAAATAAAAAATTATTAAACAAATTAAAATTAAACTAATATAGCTGAAGAAGCCTGAAAAAATGTGTTAAATGAATTAAATGGTTGTTAAATCAAATTAATTATATGATATTATACTATAGATAAAGTCAAATTATTATTAAATATATAGCGTGTAGGACAGTGCGTTGATCGGTTCTTGGTAGATTACTAAAGTTAAGTATCGTTCGAGCATTGTTAAATGGTGACCGTTTCAAAATTTCTTCCAAAATCAACACGCCCTTCACCCAACGCACTTGTTCGTGTTTTTTCTGGTATTGTACAGTACATTGTTTTCTTTCATTGATATTATAAAGGTGAAAAAATTCATGCTGCATTGCAGAGAGTTTCCATTGTTCCCTGAACCTCACCTCAGTGAATGTTGAGGCGCGACTAGGTCCGTTTAAATCAATATGCATTTTGAACTTCAAACTCATTGGAATTAAACTCCAGCAAGTACCAACAAGCACACATGTTGTTTACATCCACAGTCACGTGACTCACCGTTCCTGCTGGAGTTGGGGGTGGGCGGGGCCTGCATTTGTCGACCCTGGCTCCAGATGGTGGCCACGATGACTGCGTAGCAGGCCGTGATGATAAGAGCGGGGAAGACGAAGAGCGCGAACGCCACGAGCGTCATGTAGAGCTGCCATTGCCATGCCTCGGGGAAGTCGATCCAACACTGCAGTCGGCCTGTAACCATGAGGGAGGGGGTCATCGAGGGGTCGTGACCTTTGGGATGGTACTCTTGTCTCATGTGTTGGACCAAGAGTGGAAGTTTTAAGAAGATCACGTGGCCTTCCCAGCAGTTTGTTCACCTGCAATAGACTCCGTGACATAGACTCACAAACAAGGGTAGCTCGTACCGTCCCAAGACAAACATTGCATGTGCCCATCTACAGCTTCTTTAGAGCCCTCAAATTAACATTAAGAGATAGTAAGATACCCTCTTACCTTATTTTCCAGACACCTGAACCTGCATTCCTGAGCATTCCACGATACAAATTTTCTAATTATTACATTATTACATACAATTTTTACTTACAAGAAAACTTAAACTTCATATGTTTGTATGTTAATGAAATTTTCTTTTAAGGAAATATCGTATGCAATAAATAGAAAATTGTATCGTGTAATACTAGTTTTAAGAGTTCTATTTTAATTCCTTCAAATATATTTTAAAGTTTTAAATTATCTTAAAAGTATAAAATCTGAACCGATGATATAGTATTTTATTGTTGTGTGTTATTGCAAAATACTTAGAAAGTGCCTTAGTACCTGACAAAAACTAATACATGCTATATACTGCACGATTTCTTTGCCGCGAATCAGTACACCTTAGTTTGAACCGATACAACAGAAAATGTACAATCAACTTCGCAATTTAGTATAATAACTCGTACAATATTATCTTCTGTGAATATACACTTTTTCATTTCATTCGCATCTTGAGTATATACTCATGTTATAAAAATAAAATAATATTACTTACAGCCGCCATCTTAGATTGAAAACTCCTACAAGTAGGCAACTATCTTAGCACTTGAGTATAGCGGGTTGTCGCGTTGTAAGGGCTTAGAGTAAAATACATGCTCATTACTTGCAGCGCGGCAATGTCGCTGACATTAAGATATAGGCCAAGGATAAGATACTATATTACGAAGCTTAGTGAGTATTGGCTTCACTACAGCAATGTCATAGCTTCTGTGATATTTATTTGCCAAGCACTCTAAGTTTCAAATTTCTAATTAAGGTAAAATAACCCCACTCACATATTGACTTTGCTTTAATGTTATTGATCGTATGTTTGTCAAGTAAAGTTCAAAGTATTCATGCTTTCATTACCTTGGGTTACAGTATACTAATTTGTATAATATTTAGGAACTGCATCATGGCATTTTAATACTGTTAATTACATTTGGCTATATTATAACAACAATAAATTATAAAGATGCTATAAACTCTTGGTGTAGTGTTGTTCCTACAATCTACAATACAAAGTTCTTGTGACAGAACAAACTTTACTACTACCAAATTATCATATTAGCTCTAATAAATAAATATATGCAAATTTGCAATTTTGTGGGAGGCAAGAATAGCATCTAGTCTAACCATCCCCAAAATATTTTTGTTTCACCACACCTCCATACCCTGCGTGATGACGCTCACATTCAAAGCAGGTGTAAGATTTATTCTGTTTGTAAATGTAAATTACGAAGGATATGTTCAGTGGTAAAAATAAGTTATCAACTTGGTCCGCTAAAATCTTCTCATCATCTAACGTCGAGAGCAACAATTTTCGGTCATCTCTCAATAAAAGGATAATTGCTCTATATAAGATATATCCCACAATATTATTTAAGGGCGAAGGGCAGGTATTAAAAATCCTTGTGCTCCCTTCTTCTACTCTTATACACCCCTCATCCCACTTATATAACCGCTGACTTACCCTGCACAGACGTCTCGTGGTACAGCAACAGTATGGGTAGCGAGAAGAGCAGACTGAAGATCCACGCCAGCGCCACCAGCACGCGAGCACGGTGCCCTGAAACATAGACGGTCTTTTCTGGACAACGTACCTTACAGGGTAGTAAATTCACCTTAAAATGTTCACCATCCGCAGTACATATATTATCAGTGGGAACAGATATTTATTGTTTCAATTGTTACCGGCAGTAAGTCACAGTTAAAGTTCGTGATTTTACTGAGGTAAGTTACGTACTGCGGGTGTCTTTATCATGAATATTAAAATAGAATTTACGTCACTGCATGACTCCGAGGTGAGAAAATTCATTCTTTTTTTTTTTCGTTACAGTTGGCAACGACAGCTTTATTTGCGATATCTCAGGAATTATCTTTCTTTTGTGCAGTCATGCAACGCTCCTCGTCCAGGGGGTTTTGCATGATCGATAAATCGTGTTTTTCCAATGTTCTGTAGATACTTTGGTACCTTCTCAACTGCAAGCAGTGCTTTGTTAACTGTTTATGATGACTACAACATGGTACATAAGCAATGTTGGGGATTTAAATCATTGCATATAAAATGGCACAGTTGTAAGACTTTATGTGTAAATTTTTCTGAAATATTTTTTTAAAAATATATTGATACATACCACGTGACGTCACGTGAATAGAACAATGAATATCTTGAAACAAAAAAAGAGTAAAAAAAAGGGGGTGGTTCAGTACGTTTTTTTATATACCAGTTTTAAATTCATAAATGGTGAAAAATTAGAAAATAAATCATCGTCACATTTCTTTTTTCTCTATTCATTTGTGTGCGTACAAAAAAAGAAAAAAAAATCATTGAATGATTCATCTTGCTTTAGGCTTTTCAATCGATATTGATTGAAATTTATAGAACATTTAACTCTTACCCTATACCTATATATTGAGTTATGACGTTTGCGTATGAATTAATAACAAGCCTATTAATCAATATATACCTCATCAGTATAATCAGAATCATCAGTATAAGGTTTTATTTGACTTCGCGTGTACATAAATTAAAAGAACTAAAAGCAGAAAATTTATTTTACGGTGTGACAAAACTTTAAAATTTATTAAAAAAAGTACACGTTTTTATCCTACATTAACAGAGCAGGAAATACGTTCAATGAATTTTTTTTACTATGTCGTGTGTAAGGCAATCGCGTCGTAAGTTTATTCATTAACTTTTTTTGTAACTTTTTTCTATTCGAAAAAAAATTTTTTACGTGAAATTTACCCCCAGAGCGCCATCAACATTGTTAATCTAATTTACTGATTATTGGATAGAGCTAGAAAACACTCGGAACAAACAAACAAAATTTGTTTTTAGATCAATTCTCACAATTCCCAACACGATTGTCAACTTTCCAATAGTATTTAAATTTACTATATCACAAAAAAAAAGGTTTGCCCTTTAACTTTCCCTCGTCTTTAAACTCATATATTACATTTAAAGGAAAGTTATATGATTTTTTATTTGGCAAGTAACTTAAATTTAGTTTTCTTTTGCTTTAACTGCAATATAAGCTAAAAATATTTTATTACAATTCTAAAACTTTGATATGTAAAAAAACTGCATAAAGAGACAGAAAGTTATATTGTAGTAAACAGTATGCAAGTTATTCGCAGGTGTACTCAATGTACTTTCTCTTTCTGTTTGAGTGCAGTTGCAAAATATGCATTGTGATAAGAAACAGCTGATCATGACGTCATCAACCATCAGTTATGCAGACAACAGAAGTCATTTCGGAAGTCACAAAACTACTCTTTGAAGGTCTACAGATATAACTTTCTATACAGTTCATGTTATTACACTTTCTGAGAAGATCTTTTGTGTTCTACTTTACAGCTCTAATCCGTGACCTGTGTACAAAATATATGTTCGAACATTTCGTGTAAGTTTTAACAGCCAAATTATTTTTTAACAACATTCTGGTATCTTTGGTAACAATAAAAAATAGTTGAATGCTATTTTTTTTACTGAAATTATTTTTACTATGGCGCCAAATTATAGTTAAAAACTTATTTATTTACATTTTTAACCCTCGATAATTCATGCTTAGTATTAGAGGTAAAGACCAGAAAGGGACGATTAAAGTCCTTATATATGTCTCAGTCCCCTAAGCTAAATGTAAATTCAAACCAATATATTTAGTCAATGTAGCGACTAAATTGGTTTGATTTCCCCTGCTACGTATGCAACCTGTTCTGTTTCGGTGGTGAACAAATTGCCTAACCTCAGGGTGAATTCAATTATTTTCTTATTTCTAATTGTAAAAAAAGCAAAAACTTTTCTACGATTTAAGGATTAATCTCAGTTGATTGAGATCTCGGAATCAGCCTTCTTGAATTCAATAAGACTTGCAAGGGACTTTGAACTCGTCATCAATAATTGGCATTTTGTGAAAATTGAGGTAAAATTTTAACATGGAGCCTTATGGACGGAAACCGGAAATGGAGCTTTTGTGAGGAAACCACCTCCTTGAATTTGCTCAATCCATAAGTGATTAAATTTTAGAACATTCTTGAATTTTTAAAACTTATTTCATTGCATTTCTTCTGTCAGAAATATCCTTTGACTCCGAAGTAACTGTGGGGTCAATCGTTAAATATAATATTGTAAAGATTTGCTATGAAAAGTAACATTGACTTTTAGTATTACCTACGTGCAGTACATGCGTATAATAATTATGTAAAAGTCTTTCATTTTTTCTCAAGAATTCCGTATAATATGGTAATGAAAAAAAAAAAAGTAGCGGAATATGCCTCTCTCTCGCACATTTCTTATGCCCTTTCCCCCCCCCCCCCCCTCCCATACCCTCGATCAAATATTTATCGATTTTTTTTTCTCCTGGCTGTGATCTAGAAAATTAATGAGGTTGCCAGGGAAATTTTCCATGTCCAGCAGATATATTAGTAGTTTTATTGTTTAGTATACAATTAGGTCGACACCACACGGTAAAAGTTTAAGCCAACTTTTTAAATAACAAAATGCAGCAATCAAAATCATGTATTTACAAGCAATAAACTTTGTTAGATGCTGCAGTTACAATTTTTTAGTGCATCATGTTGGTATACCTATATATAAATTATATAAAGTAGTAATAAAATCTTAATAACAAGTAAGTGAACGAATCTTTTGATTTAAACTTATCGTAAAATAATACAATTAAAGTTTATTTATTATTAATCCTTTCATGTTACTTTTTTTTTATTAACTGCCAGACAATAAATATTTATGTTATATCATCAATGTTGACAAATTCGAAAAGGAGAGAGTGTGTTTGTGTAGAGCTGGCAGTTTATTTTCTTGTCCATCACCCGTAAGTCTACATGTTTCTGATGTGTGTTTTCACAACCAGTCATTCAACTTTCATAGACGTCATTTGTGCAAAATTTGCAGTTCTTGGCGGGCGAGCGAAACGTTCCGAACGAATTTATTCTTTAGGTCCATGATCTTTCGTTGCATAAATAAGAAATTTGTTTCTAATACGCATTCTACCGGAAGACTGTAACTGCTCTCTCTCTCTCTTTATCTCTCTCTCTCTCTCTCTCTCTCTCTCTCTCTCTCTCTCTCTCTCTCTCTCTCTCTCTCTCTCTCTCTCCTCTCTCTCTCTCTCTCTCTCTCTCTCTCTCTCTCTCTCTCTCTCTCTCTCTCTCTCTCTCTCTCTCTCTCTCTCTCCATTTCTCTCAACCTGTCTCCTTCCCTCTCTCTCCCTCTATTTTCTCTCCCCGCCTGAAATAATGCAATCACTTGGACATTATTTTAACATAAACTCATATTTCATAGTGGCTATTGAATAAGGATGGGCTAATAATCTGAAAAAAATCCATTCTATATCATAAATTGAGAAGATAACAAAAAAGATATATCTTCAAATGGAAAGGCAAAAAGTAATTTTAACTCTGTAGTTTTTATGTTCAAAGAATCAGAAATCAATAGATAAAGAAGTAGAAAGAAAAAAAAAATGAACTAGCATCATAACCATTATTATAGGGGTAACAAAGTTTAAGTGGTTCAAAGTTATATAACAAAAAAAAAAATGGCTGATTACCTAAAGTAAACAAACATGAAACATGATACTTTGAGTACTAATCATAAAAAAAAGTTTTGCTTGAATTAATGGTGTATACGTAACTATGTGGCCGCAGCAATCATTTCTGCATTACAAACTAACGAGCTCTTCGTGTCACCGACTCAGAAAGAATTGTTTTATGTAGAACACCATGACAAACTCACTGTCACTTTGTCATATTGCCTTTTTTGTTACGTGTTCCCACTGTAAAAAAAAAATACTTCGAAGATTTGAATTTATTACTTTGGTTTTATATTTTCAAGTCATTCATTTCTTTAATGTTAACTGGAAAATTTACGTTAAAATTATAAAAAAATGCAAGTAAACAACTAAACAATGGCAATTCTTCCAAAATTTACAAGTTATACTTATTTTTAATTGCGTTCGTCAGTGAAACGGATTAGTACTTTAGGGATATTACACGTCATAGATTAAATTTGATTGTGCATTACCTGGAATATTAGATAGTGATTCGTGTGATTTATCGATTTGCATTCACAATTTTTAATAAATGAACTTATTCATCAAAACGGACACTTTTCATCATTTATAGATAAAAATAGCCATTATGAATATGAAGCTCCAATATTTGCAAATATCCTGCTTGAATCACGATAGTCTCTGTATCTAACGGCTAGACCAACGACATGAAACTTGTGGTACCAACATACCGAAATTTGCATATTATATGGCAAGGGTGCAGAGGCTGTGTTTAATGTATCACCCTCATTTGACATTTTTAACTTTTAGAAGCTATAAAAAACTTAAGGATATAATATATTAAGTTTAGCTAGGTTATTTGTGTATAATAGAATTATAGTTTGTTATATATAGTATTATATTAATAATGAATTTGATTACAATTGATTAATCAATTGATTAGCGCATCTATTATTACAATTATTCTTTGTGTTGTACGTGCGTACGTATTAGTCTATAAATATTTGTACTCCATGTATATAGTGTTAATCGAACATATAATATATGTCGTATTTTAGTTATGTGTAGGATATAAGTGGGAGGTGTGGCGCAGTGCGCTTGACCGGGTCTCGTCAGATCACCGAAGTCAAGCAACGCCGCGCGTGGTTAGTAGTTGGATGGGTGACCATTTTCAACAAAAACCACGTTTCTCACCCAGGGGTAAAACGTTGCGCTTTTCCACTATGTGGTTCCCCTGGCTTTGGACCATTGCACTTCCGGTTCATTGACAAAAGCTGTAGCGTCCATCCTGGCTGAGGTTTCCACGTTTCCCTCAGCCGGAGGCAAATGCCGGGATGGATTTGCAAGGCCGTGGCCGCCCTCGTTCCAGAAGAGCCCGCGAAACGCTCAAGTTAGGGTTTCGGAAGGTTCGGGGTTTCAAAGTAGTATGTAATTAGTAAATAGAAGTACCCAATAGGGTTTGATTAAAAATTATTATAACTACAATACATAATATCCAAAACCAGAACTATTCTGCATTCCAAAATAAAATTAATTTATATAATATGTCTTACTATGTTAAAGATTATTTCAAGCATAAATGATGTTATTCTGTTATTAAGTGAGTTTTTATGTTTAGTTTTAAGTTGTTTGATTGTGTTTGTAATTATTTATGTGACTTGTTCTATGCTGTATGGCCTACAAAATGTAATATAACTTTATTTAATCTATAGTTAAAAAATCAAATAAAAGACGTTCGCCGGTGGTACAGAAAAGTTGCAGTTCAGTTGTGTTCCAATGAAGTCATGACAATTTAGGTGCTGGTACCCTGTGACGTCACCAGACAAAGTCTACATTCTTCTTTACTATGAAAGATGACGAGCGATTCTTGGAATCTCTGACCAGATCATTTTGTACCACAAAAGTAAACAAAAAAAAAGACGTCAGAACTCTTTTGGCACGACAAGCTATTTTTAAAAAGTTTTATTTATTGCCATGATTTATTACCATTTTATTACTTGTATTTGTATCTATTCACGCAATACTGCATGCTAATGAAGATTAGATTACATTATGATCGAACGTTTGTTTACTTTAAATTAATTTTCTGCAAAGACTTTTCTTTCTCACATGCATACACGCCAACACGACACGCTTGTAACTCACAGCTGCCGGAGAAGCTCATAGGTCGCGTGATGGCGTCGTAACGGTCAATGCTGAGGGCCACCAGCACGTACGTTGAGGAGTAGGTCACCACCGCCTGCGGACATACCAAATAAAAGGTCACTATAATTGGTGTTACTCCAATGGACAATCTGCATGAAAAAATTTTATTGCAGAAATGAATAGAAGGTATAATACCAAATTATGCTACTCTGAATTTTTTCAGAATTTTTTTAGACCTAGAACTATTTTTAGATAGTTATTGAAAGTGCGGCCACGCCCCCTGGAGGCGTCAATAGTTATCTAGCCCCATCGTTTTTTTATTAAGGATTCAGGGGTGCCAACTTAACTTACAGAACTTTCAATAATTATTTGAAAATAGTTACAGGACTCAAAAAAATCTGAAAAAATTCAGAGTAGCATAATTTGATACCTATTCATTTCTGCAATAAAATTTTTTCATGCAGGTTGCCCATTGCAAAAGTCCATGACCCACTAAATTCAACCTCATCCAACAATCCCTCTTCCGCTAGTCTCAAGATACTTCGCCGCTTCGGGATAGCACGAATTTTACTGTACGTTTATTGTGTTTTTTAGTTACTTTCCAATTTTCCTATAGCTTGTATTCTCAAAGAGTACAGAATCTGTAGACGGGGGCAGTGGGCGGCCAATAAAGGCTCATACTCTCTTGTGTGCCCCACAAACCTTAAAATTAGAGGAGTATGGTGACTGGATGACAAGGTTACTATAAGTAAGATATAAGTCTTATAAGAAAAGAGAGAGGAGGGGGGAGGCAGTAATCTTCCCATTAGAAATTTTGGATTTAACATGGTCATTATAGGAATTTCCCTGCACTCATTTTTTCATTAAACGTGTCACTTACCTGCAAGAAGCGGATGAGCTTGCAGGCCACATTGCCTGCGTTCCAAGCGACGGTGATCCTCCACACGATGTCCGTGAGCACGCTGATCAGCCCCACGCTCAGGTCTGCAAAACAAGACAACGTCGACAATGTACTGCAAGACGGACGGTACCACCACAAAATTATTTCTGTAATACAACATGGATTTCACAGCAGCCTCTACAACGTTCATCATAGCTAAAAGGACACTAAAAAGGACAGAATGTTTTTTTATATCGTGGTGAAAATAATTCATTCAGGACAGTTCAAATCAATTCAATATCAGTATAAATTTATAAAATTAATTATTAGTTCTATTTTTCCTACAACCATAAAACATGATTTATGTTAAAGTTTTTACGACATGCCAAATTGTAATTGTTATGAAGTAGCTATATTAAGCTATTTGTACTCCGAAGAACACACAAAAAATAGTCAGATCTTACTTTTTAGTAGTACATGAATGCAAGTCATTCAGAGAGACGTCATGAATTTTTACTAATGATAGGAAAGATTTCAACGAGAAAGAGAGGGAAGGTTTGCAGGCTTTTGCAGACATCACAGCTAATTATCATCACTTTTTCTAACAAAAATAGAAAATCAAGAAATTGAAATAAAAAATGAGATGATAAATAGAAAATAGTCTAAAGGGTAAGGAGATGAAGGCGTTGGTCCCAAATTAACGTCCCTTGCTACTAATTATGTAATCAATCACGCAGGTATGTGGTCCTCCATCAACACCCTCAGCAGCTGCCTCGGCGGATGATGACAGGCACACCAAGGAATTTACCTCCGTCAACAAAGATTATTAACAGGGGTCAGTGACTTTTCGGACGCCTTTTGTTTCGTCTGCCCGACTGTTATACTTAAACGATTGAAATCATTAATCTATCACCACCCCGACTGTTATACTTAAACGATTGAAATAATTAATCTATCACCACTATTTAGAAAGTAGAAAAAGTAACAGGTAGGCAATAAAAAATGAATTACATAATTGCCATTAGATTTGTTGGAGTTCAAATTAAATATTTCAGATTGTATTAATAAATAAATTATATGTCACCAGAATGATAGTGTCCTAAGCCCCAAATGAGGTATAAATTGATGCAAAAATAGGTTTTATTTACGCAAATAGAAATGCACATCAGAATACGATTTGGGAAAAATAGCAATTTACGTGCTGGCAATATTTGCTGGTTTGTCCACACAAAGTAAAGCTGATAAGAGTGAGGTTGAGCGTGGCGCAGTGCATTGACCGGTTCTCGTTAGATCACCGAAGTCAAGCTACATCGAGCGTGATTACTACTTGGATGGGTGACCGTTTCAAGTAAAAATTACATGGGGTAAATTCGTCTCGTTTTCCACCCAGTGCAGTAATGCACTTGTGTATGGTTCCCCAGGCTTTGGACATCATTTTGGTCCATTGATAAAAAGTAAAGGTGTCCATCCTGACTGAAGTTTTCCACGGTTCCCTCAGTCTCACCTCAACAAATGCTGGGACGCGTAACAGACCGTGGCCACCATCATTTCCCTCCCTTATCCTTGCCCATTACCCTACCTCGAGCTCCAAGCTCATAGGGGTGTATTCTTGTAAAAAAATTAAACAAAACAGATGAATGAAAAGTATCGTTGCTACATTCTCCTTGCGTTTCGATAAGCTATTTTCAGCATAATCTCGCAGTAGTGCGCTGGAAGCATTTGTATGTCTCGGGACACCACGAACTTTACCCCTGCTTTGTATTTGTAGACGTTGCTACAGAGGCGTACGCGGTGAACTTGAACTTCTTGGGACGGCTAGACAGAATGATATTTTTATTATACCTCCCCAAATTTACAAATCTTCATATCTTGGAGCTACAGGATTAATTTTCGTGCTGTCTCGAGGCGTACATTTTAAGGTGACGACATAATTATAGTTTCAAAGTTTACCTTAAAATATGTGGCCAATTAACACCTTAAAGAGATAGTGTAGAAGTAAATTAAATTCATATATACGCATTAAAATATTACATTTATGCCAGATACGAAAGGAAACTGCAAAATAAATTTTAGAAAATTCGTGCACCAGTAAAAATATTTAAGAAGAAAAAATCTTTTAAAAAAAAGAACATTTTTTTCTCTTTTAATTAAGAAAATATTTTAAGCTCCAAATATTAAAGTTAAAATTAAAAACAAAAAAAGTAGTAACTAAACTTTAAATCTAATCAAGATAAAATATTCAATTCATTTTGTATGATAAGAAAATTGATTTTTAGTATTAAAAAAAAAATATATAATTAATGATCTCTAGGAAAATCATGTTTCAAGTGGGGCTGGTAAGGGTCGTTGATTGCTCCTACATGCCCTACATTACTAAAGACGTTATGTCCTCCCTCAAGATGTTAATCAGCTTTTGCAAGGGAGAGCTTGGTGTACTTAAGTCTTCCTAACGATGGCTGACTTATGTCGCTATACCTTATCTTTAAGTACACACCCCTGAGGACCAATTATCATCTAACTCACTTTTATCTATGTTTCCCTCCGTCAAATAATTCACCCAGCTTCGTATCTATGTATAACGTTAATGATCCAACAATGTGTCAAACTTAAACTCTAATTTTATAACTCCATGACTTCTTATTGTAAATCATTTGTATTGGATATATTAATGTTTATAAAACTTTAAAAAAAAAACACTGAAAAAATTATATGACTGTTATCTGCGTGAAATTTGTTATTTCATATTTCGATATAATAAAGACTTCTAGTTGTATACTGTCAGTTTTTTTCAAATGTTTTTTTTTTTTTTTTTTTTTTTTTTTCGTGTGACATCATATATCGTCATGTGGCACGTTTCCCTAAAAGCGTGCGTGTTAAATATTTGCATAAGAATATAATGTCACAGCATTTTGTAACATAACATTATTGATACAGGATTTTAAAAAAAGGTGAAAAAATTGACGATTTAATTTGAGTTCCTATCATTATATCAAATGGCAGGTCAGGAGGTTTTGAACTGCGAAATTTGGAGAACTTTGTATATTATTTACATTTGAAACGGGCTAGATCACAAATGCCTTGATACATTTTTTTTTATTCTTAGGATCACGGTTAATTGATCCGAGTAAATAATAACTGTATCAACAACATAACATATTCATGATTATTAATAATATTAATATAGAATCTGGCTGCGAGTGAGTTGTCCATATAACATAAAATAACATCAGAAGAAAATAAATAAAAAAATTAAATAAAAGATGATGGGAAATAATAATAACAAAATTAAAATGTAAAAAAATAATGACAATATTGATAAAATACGTAAATAAAAGTGTCTTGCTTTTTGCAAGAGTAAGCACCCTGGGGTTATTATAGAAGTTGTTGCTGGAAAACAATAATATTTTCAGTACACGTACCGCTTGGGGAAAATATTGTTAATTATTGTGTAGAGAACCAAAATCAATATATAAAATTGCCCTCGGATGAAAATACATCAATAGACGTCAAGAAAATAATATTATCTTTCTTCAAATATACCATTTCAACTGTAAGATAGAGAAATTGCATCATATTTCAGATTGTTACACTGTTTGTATATGCAGTTCAGGTTATAGCTAAAGGCGTCAAAGCATCATAATATATAAGAGTAGCTGATATTTATTTGTAATGATCGTACGTGACTTGCGCCTAAAGACTTATTCACGCGCGAGTGCAGGAAATGTTGCGGCGCAGCGGGCGGCGGTATCAAGTGAGTTACACGAGCTAGTGGTTTAGCTGTAAATGCACTCCACTGAGAGCGTAATGGATGTGTGTGAGGGGTGAGAGAGAGAGAGAGAGAGAGAGAGAGAGAGAGAGAGAGAGAGAGAGAGAGAGAGAGAGAGAGAGAGAGAGAGAGAGAGAGAGAGAGAGAGAGAGAGAGAGAGAGAGAGAGAGAGAGAGAGAGAGAGAGAGAGAGAGAGAGAGAGAGAGAGAGAGAGATGGAAGTTTGTGGCGCTACTGCCTTGTCATTGACATTTATGTCTCTATCAATTTTAACTTAGATTCCCGTCTATATAAATCACAGTATATAACAATAGCTCTTTTTACTATAAAGGCAATTTCTTGTTATGATTTACTACTTTTAAATCTATACAAAAAATATTTACAGCAGTTTAAATATATATATTTTTTTATACATTAAAACTACAGCCTCGCCAACATTTAATTTCTTGGGGTGATGAAATTTACGGAGCGTGAAACTTGCCACCAAAAGCTGTAAATCATTGATGTGATTGAGACAACGTGGCCGTGAAACAATCTTACTATATCGATCCAGCAACCGCTTGAAAAATTACAAATCTAGGAAACATTGATTTAAATATGACTTTTCATTCTCTTCTAGCAAAGTAAAAGAGGGATTAGGTCTAAACCCTACAACGTATACTTTTTTTTTTTTTTTTTTTTTTTTTTTTGCAATCGATTGACCTTATGCCAATAATGCTGTACCAGAGAGCTTATTTTTAAGCTTTAATATAAACTCTCTGACTGTACTACATAAGAAAATCGAGTGCAGAAAACAGTTAAGAACAGACCTTTATATAAATATGTATTGTTTTGTATTTGTAGCTTATTTTATTTACTTAAAACATTTTGAGAATAAAGGTCATTTTTAGCGTTCAGGGATTAGAAAATTAGCTCTTATCAAAAGGTACAATTTGTACTCTGTAGTTTCTATTAATATCATGTAAATTAAAATATAATTGTGATTGTTATATTTCATGTAAAAACATGTTTAAAATCCATTATTTATTTTATTGCTATTCTATTGTACATTAAAATAAAAGCACGTCATAATCAATGTTATTAGCAACCTCATGGTGTTTGTCAAACTATATTAACGTAACAAATAAAACAAAAGATTTAACAACAGAAATGCCTGTCACAATATCAATCCAGAACTGACCAATGAACACATAAGTAAATAAAGATTACAAAAATGCAAATAATTAAATAATCAAAATCAGTTGGACGAGACATTAGGCAATAATATCGCAAATATTGCATGTAAAAAGCAATAAATTATCAATAAGAATCCTCTGTATAAGCACATAAATTAAGTATATAATAATATTAATTCAGATAATTATCACCATAATGAAGACTTAACTAAACCATATCTATATGAATGTAATCTAACACCCCCTATAACTTATGCCTCAACTTTAGGAAACATGCAGTGTGTAAGCCCTGCAGCTCAATATTGTAAGCTGGCTTGGGAGCTAATCCTCGTAAGGAGATTGGCTCTTGGAAGGAAGCATGATTAAATGGATAGGTCAGTCGGAGAGGTGATTGACTGATTTGCCAGCAAGAATAAAAGATAATAAAAAAGAGAGATGTAAAAAAATATATATACGATCCTAGCTGCTGGTTACAAACTTCGATCATATAAAAAAGTTGGCACAATTTTCAGAACTCTGAGTCGTTTATTACGGAAGACTGGCTAAAAATATCTTATGTATATTGATATAGTAAAAAAGCTGCAGCAAGAAATAAAAGCACATAAAAACAATCAAAATACAACATTATGATAGCAAAAAGGCGTTAATAAAGTTTATTAAGTATTCGTGCTGTAACTCGTTATAATCAGGAATATTAAAAATTACTTTAAAACAAAATGTTTCCACTATTTTTACTGTTGTATTGCAATTTGAAATTAACATTGCATCTTACAAACAGTACACAATGAACTAGAAAGGGGTTCCTTTATTTTAATAGAACTTTTTAAATAATTGGAACTTATTTTATTACTATTAATGAGGGATTGGAGCCGTGCGGGGCATACCAATTTTGAAATCAATATGTCTTATGAGCTCTTATCGATAAAAAATATAGTACATAAGTTTAAAATTGAGCCTCATTCATGAATAGAAAAATTTCCCTCAACCCATAAGATTTTAGAGAATTCTTTATTCTTTTTTTATTATTTATTTCATGAAAATCTTTTCGACCGAAAAATTTTATGACTCCAGCAGTACCTGATATCAATCCTTAAAGAATATTTTCTGTTTTTATTTTTATTGTAATAAAGTTATTAGATAAAAGTTGTGAGACAAAACGAGAAGTTTGCTATGAAATTGTTATGTTGAGAATGTGCACTTTGAGAAGTGTAATTTGTGCTCTGTAACATTCGTCGCCGGTTGATTTCAATTTGCTGCATTCTCCACTCGGTCACGAACTTAGTGCGGTCACTCGCCGTTCAATTTGACTCAAAGTACAGTACGTGACACACTCAACCTGATGATGTGAATGTACAGTACCCCTCTGGACACCACCAACTTTACTTCTGCCTCGATTACTAGAGCTGTAGAGACGGAGAAATACCCGACTATACGAAGTTTGTATTAATGTTTGTTATAATAAAATAATCTTAAACGGGGGAAATTTTTTGTTAATAATTTACAAGTTAGTTATCTTTAAGGATTCAATTACAAATCTGCAACTAAGGCTTACTTTCTCACTTCATTTTGTAAATACCTGCATGTAGAGAGAACAGTTCTGTTTTATAGTTACACATTGACATTGCATCACAAATCCTTATAACTATATTCTGTTTATTCATTGCAGCATTTAATAGTATGTGCATATAATTGGTAAGTGCATTTATAAAGGTGCTTTTTCATGCATGTAGCAATGTCGAACGGAGTTTGGTGGGTCGAGAAAAGCGCACTTGCAGTAAAATCGTATAAAAGCCATATTGGCGAGGAAAAATCGCTGCGGGAAAGCGATTTTTTCTAGCCGATATGGAGCTGCCATACGGTTTTATTACAAGTGCGCTTTTCTCGCTCCGCCAAGCCCCGCTTGACATCGCTCCTCATGGAAAAGCACCTTAACGCTGCAGTTTCAAAAAATTCGTTTCTAATATTATTTAATACGAAATCAATATGAAATAAATCTTATTACAGATTCACTTTAATTTAATTAGATTATATTAGTGTCCACACTATTTATTGAAAACAAAGCATAACGATAAATTTAAATTCTAATTTTAAATGGGACGATAATTAATAATTATTAGTGACAAGCCATTAATTTTCTTTTCATTAACTGTTGGAGCTTTTTGTGACGATTCAAGTACCTGTTGCACATTTTATGGCCCTACAAGCAGCAATTAAAGCACTAGATATGTGCATTAATGTTGTGAAGAGTTTAGTTTACATAATTACATTCAACCAGCCCTCTGTGGTACCTTAGGGGCAAAATGTTTGTAAACTTTCACATAAATATATTACTATTAATGTTATTTTTAAATTATTTTTATGTTAGTTAGAAGTAAAATTTAAATGATGAGGTCAATCTATTCCATAAAATTTATGTTATTGTAGTAAAAATATGGAAACAAAATGTAAAGCCTGTATTACAAGATACAATTTTTCTAATTAATTCATGTTTCCTTACAAAAAAAATTTAACTCCATTTGTTTGTATGGAGATGATTTTTTCTATAATTATTAGTACAAAAAAAATTATATGCAAACAATTAAGATTAACATATAAATAAAGTTATAAAACATTGCATGTTGAAACAGGTAAAATACATTAAAGTTATGAACTTTAATTCCCTAGACATGTTGTTATTTGCACAAACAGCTTGATGTTTATTGTAGTCCAAATGTAAGGAAAATGTCAGGCAATTTGTTGCCAAAATTTATGCGCTCTAATGTACTGATGGTCTCGTGTGTTGTCGCAGTTTTGTTGTGCAATGCCACGAGTTGGAAGTTGTTGGAGTGGTCGGCTATTACGCGAGGTAGAGAGAGATGGAGAGAGACAGAGATGGGGAGAGAGATTCAGAAGTGCATCGCTCCACTGCAGCGGCCGCTAGTCTTGACGATCTGCCAGAACTAATTAACGTAACTTCTTCAAACTGGATTTGCATAAATTTTACAAACGATCATCAATAAATTTTCTCATCACAAATTTTTTGTAAGGAAAAGTTTGAAAATGTAATGAAGTTTCATTTGAAGTCGGAGATAATATTTTACGAAGTGAGTTTTCATAACTTTTATTTTTTTGCTTCATTATTTTTTATAAATTTAAAATGTATTGGTTTTCACACCTCAATGGCGCCATATGACATTTTTATTTTTAGATTAAGTGTCTTGCTGCATTTTTAGTTCAGTGTTTTTCTATACTATTTATAGAACATAAATAAATATCTGAACGGTGGATATTTGAACATGTTATTTTTTTTAAGTATTTACGAAAATGTCAAGATATTTTTTTTACAAGAAAATATTATCACTACTTTTCAAATGAATGCATGCACAAGAAAAGAAAATGAAGAGTTGTATACAAACAAAATTCTATATTTAATTAAAAATACTGTTTTTAAGAAATAAAATATTAAATTTTAACGAATGTCATGTATTCTTATCATTTAAAAAATTATCTTTTTTCCATACAAAAATAATGGAGACTATACAATAGTATTTTCATACTCAGAAATATATCTCTTCAAGAATATATCAGATTTCAGTTCACTTAATATTTTCTTGGAATTTATTGTGCTCGGGGTCCGTGAAATGATTTAGTATCGGTGGTGGCGCCTTTCTCTATGACATATCTCCCGCCGCTAACATGGAATCTCAATACAATTTACTGATGTACAGATAAGTGCTCACAAATAAAACAAAACTCTTATCTTATCATATAGAGATTGTGCTGCAAAAATTTGCGTATAGAATAACTTAAGTGTTGTTTCTATATGACATGTTTTGAGAAATGGTTATGCAAAAAAATATCTCAATGTCTCATATATTATGTATTATATATAAATATGCAGCGGCTGCAGTTTTCTCCACTGTCTCCACGTTTCTTATAATATACGAGATTCAAAACTGCATGGACTGCATTTGTCTTAAATTGAAAGTCTATGTCGGTAATTTAAAGGTAAACGTATTAAAAGACATTTTATATACATGCATGACATTTATTGTATTATAGCTAGTTTCTATTAGATGTAGCCATACCGGGGAGAGGTTATGAAGAGGTGGGTATCCAAATTATCACAGTATTTGCCTAATTTAACTGAGAAAACGTGTAGAAACCACACTCAGAATGGTCAGTAATGTCATTCTATAAATGCACCATGATTGGATTCAATGAACTAACGTAAGTATTTTATTAAATTATTTCACGGTAAGTTGCAGCTGATGATTGCAGCTAACGAACTTTAGAGATAATTCTATCCAACTCGGTTTCTGGTTGGCTGCCAAGAGTCGTGTTGTTAAATTGGACCAATCAGAACTCACCTGCGAGAGCTAGCTGCATGATGAAGAAGTTCATACGTGACTTGCGGCCCTTGTTGTTCCAGAGCAGCGCGCCCAGAACGGCAGAGTTGCCCAGCACGATTAGTGCGAACAGCGTCCACAGCAGCGTGAATTGTTCCGTCTGGAACAAAAAACTCCTGCTAGAATATTCTAACTTCTTTGGGCAGTGAGATAATTGTCGAGATTTCTGGTGACTTTTCGACTCAATAAAAACTGTAAAATCATTAAAAATATTACTTGTGAAAATCTTAAACAATTGTATAATTTTATAATTAATTAGGGTAATTAATAATTTTGGTGGCTGCATAGCGGATGCTTAAAGCCAATTAAAATTTCAATCACTCAATCAATCAATCAATTTTAATATTATTAAACATCACCAGGCGAAGTCCACGCTTAGAAAGCACGTATTATTACATTATCATTTATCATTATTATTAATATTTATTACATGGCACGAGTCATCAGCTATTTAAATATTTATTTATTTAAAGTTTGTTTTTAACTATACATATAGAATATAATGCATATTAAAGATATTTCAATGAAAGACACAGGGTGTGCACAACTACAATAAGCCTTCGCAACTTGTGTAGATCAATTCTTCCACTATTCACATATTGTAAAAAAAAAATCACCCGAAATTTCAACATTTTATGCTCTTATTATTTATTTTTTTATTTACAACGTTAGCTTAGAAAAGGCTGTATAAATAAGACTCCAACTTTGTAATGATTCGACTACACAACAAATAATCATCGGATCTCAATCATTCTAAATAATTGTTTTGCTGCGAGATAACATAATTTATTTACTCTTGATAAAATCAAGTTAGTGTTTGGGTGCATGGCTATAACGGCCTATTCTCAAAAACGAATCACGAAAAAGAAGATAAAATCATGTTTTGCATTAAGTACCCGATACAAGGGTAATGACTCCTCATGTATATAATTAATTATAGTCTTCTCAGTATAATCTCAACCCCATGAGTAACACCATGTCCTGCACAATCTGCAAAGTGTCGACGAAAATAACTGAGAAATACAGGAAGTGACGTCACGATCTTGCCATGGTCACCTGATATGGTCATCCTATCGAAATCACTTAAATATTGAAACCAATACGTAACTTTTGCATGGAGACGTTAAGTAATCAGAGACAATAATAGTGACATTTTATAATATTACAGAAGAAGTAACTGCAGCTGTTGGAAAAGTTTGATTAATCAACTGTGTCACAAATTTAATTAAAAAGTATTTATCTTCAGCAAACTGATTGCATTGTTCAAGATAAATCTCATTATTAAAACTTTAGAACTTGAATATGTCATTTTGTTTTATGTGATCGCAGCTGCACCGTCACCTTTTATACCAGCTCAGCTGATGTAGTTACAGTTTAATCAATTGTAATGTCATTAATCATTTAAATAACTTTATCTCAAGTCTAGTTCTGACGATTCCTGTCATTTTACAATGAGGAAATATTACTGGAATGTATGACCCATTTAATGAGCACCATGTTTCATTTTAGTAAAATGGTGCATATCGTCTCGCACTTAAAATGTGTAATGTAAAATGTGTAATGTGTTTCTTGGCTATTACAGCTTACGTAAAATCTACAAAATAATAGACCAATGCCGGATCATGAAAAAATTGTGCATATATATATAAGATATATATTATATATTATTTTTAAACATTTCAGATTATAAATATAAAATATTTTTCGTTACGTTAAAGATGTATATATATATATATATATTATATATATATATATATATATATATATATATATATATATATATATATATATTTTAGCATGAACAATTTTAGTATTTTAATCTTGAAACAATATAATATTAATATACTATAAATTTGACGTAAAACATTTTAAATTGACTTATTTATTGGCAAAGATTGTGTTTATAGTTTATTGTACTCAAAAGCACGGTAATGTATACAGTATAAATTTATATTACATGAAAATTATAGATCGATGTCACATGATTGTAAATTGTGAAATAGTAAATACTTCTTATTGGTAAGTTACGTTTAAGTATAAACAAGAAAATTTATTCAGATTCTAACATGTAAAAGCATTAAATAAATTTAAAAGAATATAATATAATACAAGCTATATAAATCCCAGCACTTTTATTTATTATATTCTAAATTACAATATTATAATTTAAAAGGAGCTTTGTAATGGCTTATCTTATTGCTGTAACTATAATAATTATAGTGATATTTAATTAATAACTTAATATATAATAACTATAATATTATTTAAAATATATTATAATATAAACCTTCTTAAAAGTCTTAAAACAGTGTTAGTAGTCATGTAGTTATACTCCATATACTGTTTAAATAACATTATGTACTTGATTGGGTGTGTTATTCAATTTAGTTTAAGTAATGTTAATTCATGTGAAACTTATTTAATTTCTTGTCTCACAGTATCCAAAAACTTTATTTTTCCAATAAATTAGATTCAATGAACTAATTAAAAATAAATCAAATACTAGTATAAATAATTGTAATTTAATCACAATTTTTGTTGTTCTGGGATAGCAACAAACCCTACTCTTTTTACACTATTATACTCTAATATATAATACATGCAGTACAAGCTGTACAAGATAAATAATGTATTCGTGACTATATAATATATATATATATATATTATATATAGCGATAAAGAGTGCTCCAATATTATGGTAGACGTACACAATCCTTATATTTGAATACAGTCTATAAAGCTCAATACACTACTATTATAGTTGACAGGTGATAGCGCGGCGCCGACAACGGGAAGATGGATGTACTTAAGTGTTTTCCAATTACACCAACCAGTACATCGACGTACTAACCTCGTCACGTCTCCGCTACAAGAAACGTCCGTCCGTCTTTAAATAATTAATTATCCTTTTTTTATGATAAAATAGAGTACTATAGTAATAAATCGTAATAAGTATAATAACTAGTTAAAATTTTAATTAAGAATAATAAATATCCCAACATTTTATATGGTAAGTAGCATGTAATTTCTTTATATATGACACCTACGTGTTATTAAAATATTAATATATTTTTTTTTATTTTTTTTTAATACCTACACTAGACTACAGAGATTTTATATTACAATTATAATTAATTAATAACATTTATATTTATATTAAGGTGCAGTATTAATAGTTTACCGCACTTTATTATTATAATATAAATAATATTAGTCTTAATTAAAATATTAATTAAAAACGTCCTCCCATGCAGTGTTATAATTATTTATTTGTATTAATGTTATTTAAAGTTTATAAAAAGAAAGTGACTTAATATAATTAATATATATTATATATAATATGTGTTGCATTGTACAACCAGTGATGAAAATAAATTATTGTTATATTATTATAAAATGCTGCCAATAAAATTGTTTTTATGAAGAAACAAAAAGAATCTTAAAATAAATTTCAATACTCGAAATAAAAAGCTTTTATTTCTTACTTTTAAATTTAAAAAAAAAAATAAACCATACTTTTATTTGATTCTTTTATTTTTATCTCTGCATATTTTTCAATTAATTCTAACTTTTTTTATTAATTTAAATTGCATTATCCTATTATCTTATTATCCTATTACTTTTGATCAAAACTTTACTAAAGAACTTGCATGATTGAAAAAAAATCTAATCTTTGCTATTTTTAATTTAAATTTTATTATGATTGTTTTTCTGTGTTCTTATATTTAAATTAATTTTTTTACTTTTATCTCGAAATCCATGTAATCTTTTATGACTAATATGATTTACTAAAAATAACACAATTATATTCATACATCCTGTAAACAACAAAAACAACAAGCGAAACAAGCGACCTACCTCATAAAAGTAGAAGGTGTTTATTTCATGTTTGTCCCGACCGAATGGTCCCACAGACTCGGTGACAGACGAGGGCGCCTCGCTGGCGTTGCCCGCCTCGCAACACCACGAGGAGGAGGAGGAGGAGTTGGCTTGCTGCATCTTCTGGAGTTGCAGAGTTCCGTCTGTCGGTCAGTGAGCGCGGGATCGCCGGTATCGTGAGCCGCCACCTCGGAACCCGCGCCGCTCGGGCATGCGTGGTGGAGACCTATAGTATAGTAAGGTTAGTTAGTGTTCCTCCGGGAAGTTTGTATGGAGTTTTAGGCAGTGACGTAACCAGGAAAAAATATTTTGTGTCATTAGGTGGGGGAAGGGAGGGGGATAGAAGTTGGTGGGAGGAAAAGGGTGAACCCACCCACTGCATTTTTGTATACCCTGAGTCTAACCCCCCAACTTATGCCACAGGTTAATGGCATTATAATTCAGGGTGTTATGGCACAAGATAAACCTGAATATAACCCTGCACGTATAAATATCATATAAAGAGGGGAGGAAAATTTTGTTTTCAATTACTTCCGTTAGAACCATGGATTTCCTCCATGGTTAGAACCTTTTATATTTTTCAAACTGTAGTTTCATCTATCCAGTTTACCAGGAATTACATGTAGGTCATTTTTCACTCGAAGAATAAAGTGACTGTTTTCAACTAAATGTCATCAAATTCTTATTATTGGTAGTACAATTTTTCATTCACATTTCAACAAAATTTATTGTTGTAAAAGTTAGATTTATTTATTTGTTGTAACGTCCAAAATCTAAAGGTAAGTTCTTTTATTTTCTTTTCTTTATTCTTTAATGTCACGATAGAACAGCTGGGTGGATGGATAAATTTTTCGCTCCAATCAACATGAGAATTGTTCTACTTCATTGATGATGCCACGTTGCTTAAATTCTTAATTAAAGTTTTTCTAAAGGAAGACAAAAAAAGTTTAAAGAACAAATCATATGAAAAAAACGTATTTAATTACGGTTTCCGACTCAACAGAAATTTCTAATTAAATTCACACAAAGTGCGTTCGAACTTTAAGATGAAAAAACTTTGGTGATTTTTTTTTTCATACTTATTGTAAAAAAGAACTCTCAGAAAACAAATGCACTTCTATGTACACATCTGGACAGCATGAACTTTACCCACTACTTTGTGTGTGGGTGTAATCACGCAGTCTATAATAGAGTTGTAGTGAACTTTTGAACTTTTTTTGATTGAAAGGGAAACGGAAATTGCAAAACTGCATTCTTTGAAGCTGCAACTCCATTAATTAAGTCAGGCAGATTCAAAGTTTATGCTGCCTCAAAGTGTACATTTGATTTATAATTGAAGTTTTAATTTTAAATTAAACTAAAATTTATTGTTATAAAATAAAAATCCTCAACTATTTCACAAGTTAATATCTTTATCTTCATAATATAATGAAGTAAGAAAAAAATAAGATCTAAACAATTTCACCGAAGTAAATATAATTACATATTATATTTTACATTATTATATAATTATGACATATTCATGTCTCTTATTACATTTTTATGTTAACATGTTCGTTCCCTTATCTTATTTATATTTTTATAGCATGTAAATCATGTAAATAGATACTGTATAGTGATTACTTTGTATTTCTCTCATATTTCTAATAATTATGTTTCTTCAGCTCATGAAATATTTAAAATATTATTTAAGAATAAAAACTCCATGACATAATTTTTTCAAAATCATGCCATACAATTATTCATACCCAGAGGGTTCATTTCTTCTGATAACAATTCAAGTATAGTAAACATTGTTCCCTAAAATACTTTTATTAGATCTTGTATTATCAAAACGTTTTTAATGCTCCTCCGCTCTTGCATGCTAAGTAATCTCTTTCATCCAGCAGTAAAAGTTCTCATGCTCGTTATTTAAAAGGCTGGTAAACGCTTTAAATTTTATGGGAGAACAGTTTACGCTTCGCACGTGATGAGCAACAATCTTACGTGGAAGATTTTTCATTTGAAATCTCAGAATTTTTTGTGACGTTGCCAAAATACACATCATAAAAAAATAATTTACACCTTTTTCCATATCTGGATCAGATTGTCTTTGTTGTTTATGTAGATCAGGTGATTGGAGATATAACATCGGTTGTGTCAGCCGAGCAGGTGCTGAGGATGCCCCTTGTCTGTATGCAACTTTGCGTGCGTTCGAGCAATGCGGGTTGCATATGTGTGACACGATGAAGAAATGGGGTACACCTGACTGATTTATGGATGTTGTAAATACAGTAAAGGCTAATTATTTGACATTTGGGGGAGGTGAGAGAAGCGATTACCAAATCCCTTACCGAAGAATGGAAGTTCACCATATCTACACAGTGAGTGTGACACCACCAAAAGAAATGGTGCAGAAGGGGTATAATATATAACGAAAGTTTTTTCTGTATCTTTACTTCATATTTTGTTATATACATATATATATATATATATATATATTTGGTATAAATATGGTTGGGATTATAATAATATAATATATAGTGGGTATCTGTAAAATGTCCTTTAAAATACTAACGAATTGCCTTGTTTTGTCTTGTGATGATACCAGTTTTATCAATAAATTTAAAAATCTCATATGCACTGGCTGACTTGTCTTCAAAGTTGGTATGGTACGAGATATTAATGGGCGCGATTTACGAAGCAGTTAGCCTGCTTTTTAACTACGTTTAGCTTAACCATGTTTAACTAGGTTCAAGTAAAACAGGTATAGGTAAACGTAGTTAAGCTAAACGTGGTTAGAAACCTGGCTAACTACCTCGTGAATCGCACCGATTACTGCGTTATATGAACACATTTACACTAACAGACTGACACTGATTGTGAGAAAATTCTAGGGTAATCTTTAATTTATCTTTAATATATTATACTTATAATATTGCAATGACTAATAACTTGATATGATAATAATGAAGATAAATATTACCTTAACCTTTCATTGTTTCAAAAAAATGATTTAATGCTGAGATCACTGGATATATACGTGGGCTTTAATTGAGGTTTCCTGGAAGTAAAGCAAAAGTACGCAATAATGTTCGAAGTGATCAGAACAAAAGTTATATAGTACTTGAGGTATAGAACAAATCATTGAATTTCACATTACGACGTTACGTAGTTGCTTGCCAGATTTTCCTACTTCGTGAATAATGTATTCGTAAAAAAAAAAGTAAACGTCATAAACCAGCAAGTAAAAGATATTCAAATTACGTTTTAAGTCAGTACGCATACTTTTATGTAGACTTAATAAATTCAAACAAAAAGCTCTAAATTATTACAAAATAAATCTTTTGGTATTATTTAACAAGTATACTTCAGTAAAGAAAGTTAAAAAGTAAATATCGTAATTTAAAATTATTTTAATCTCTTTCTCAAACTTTTTGAAAGTGTGATTTCCACTTTTAGTTATAGTAATTCACTTCGTTGTTAAAATTTTAGTTTATACAATTTATTTAATAAATATAGTGTTATCGTGCAAATAATAAAAAATTTATTTCTTTTTTCAGAATTTAAAGTCCTTATTTTATATTTAAATATTTGTACTTTTTATTTTCTTTATTCGAACAACTGTATGCATAGTTGTACAAAAACATGAAAATTCTCCGTATAACGCCAGGAAGTGAAACTTTTAAAGGCTTCTTGGTAAATGACGCCTTACACCCGCATTTTTAACAACCACTCGAGTGATCTTTAACGTTAAATTCGACTATTTCTGAGCTCCTAGTTTACATGACCTGTTTCCTAGCACCCCTCTGCTTGGAGAGAAGAAGCAACATGTAGCAATTAATCACAAATTGTGGGGGCGTGTCAGCCACAGATCCACCATTGTTAATCATCCATTAATTATATACAGTTAATTATACAGTAGCGTTACATATTATTATGACGTTTGGAAAATAAGTCCACAACACATCCGTTATTGATGATTACTATTATTTTCTTAATTTGACATATTTATACACTAATTTAAGCGTAAGTACTATAAAAATTATAATTATACACATAAACATGACTTGGAGCTTAATTTATACATCAATGTACCATAATTTGTGTATAGAAAAAAAGACATACGATATACACTTCGGGTCAATATGAAAGTTACCCCCGCCCGATTTGCTGCAGCTGAAAGAGGCAAAACAATAAAATTTGCAATTTTGGAGACGTTAGAAGATCACCTAGTTTGACTATTAAAAAAAAAATAATAATAACCACGTCTCCACACACTTTCAGAATACAGAATACCTTTGAACAGCACAAACTTCACTTCTGCCTCACTTGCTAGAGCTAGAGCTGCAATAGGCAGAGAGATGCAGATTTGCAATTTGGGAGATGCAAGAAGAACACCCAGTCTATCAATATTAAAAAAGAGTTTTGTTTCACCACGCTTCAGTAGACTGCGGATTAAAGCCTAAAAACAAAGCAGGAGTAACGTTCGTTCTGTACAGAGGTGTACATGTGGAAAAAAATCATTGTATAGATCAATTTATTAACAACCATGAAATGCCCACGAAATTACTATAGTGATGAAGTAATTTAAAATTAGCTAACGGTTGTATGAAATTATCTCGAATGTTTCGTTGCATCAGCGAAACTAGTTTTCAGCTCAAACATGACCGATCTTGATCTTTTGAAAAAGGTTCCCCCAACGTCAGGACCGCAGAGTTACGTCAAAGTTGGCAGTCCTGTCACTCTGAACGTGATCGATGGTGTACTTATTGTGGTCTGCCTGCTATTCAACTCAAAATACGAAACTCGATCATTATAATCTATTTTTTAAAGTACTGACAGAAATAGCAAAACGATTTATTTTTATATTAAGAATGTTATAAATTTAATCGCTAACCTATTTTATTCTCAGCATACTGAACATTTTGCTTCCAGTAATGAACTGTAGTACTCGTATAGTTCAATATTATTAATTACAATAAAAATAACAATGCAATATGCTTCAGGCAATATAAAATGCATCTTATTGTTGTATGCAGGTTCACAGACGTAATATAATTTAGTTGGAAAGAACGAGAGACTGCAGGCACGTTTGCAATAACATCGTGCAGCAGATGCACAAGAAACAAAATAAAAACGATATTTATCTTTTTCCAATCAAGCATTGTTTTCCAATACTAAACATAAAAAAAATTAAAATAGAAATATTAAAAGCAACAATGTTAACAAAAATTTTGCTGATAATGCATCATAATATTACAAAAAAAAAAACTCATAATTTTTTTGCTGAATCTAAAAGTTAGGCCAATGTGGTTAGTTTTCACATATCTAGGAAGGGAAAAGAAGGCTATAAATTACATCAAGTAAGGGAGAGAATGAAGAGGACCTGGCGAGAATAGAAGAGCTTTGAGTCGATAGGATGTTGGAATGAAAACTGTGTCCTATTAATGACAAATGATAGCCAGGCCAGTAGAGGGCAGAGGATTAGACAACGTTATGATGAGGTGGGGATAGAAAAAAAGTATGAGGATAAAAAAAAAAGAGAACGCGGCTCCGCAAGATAGGAGTCGAGAGAGATTGTAAGAAAAAACGTGATAGGGGAATCTCAGAAAGCCAGAAAACTCTAAAAATATGCGAGCCGGAAACTTTATTTTTTTGAGATATAGCTTTTTATCAGTTAAAAAAAATTTAGCTCTCTTGAATTTTATATTTCAATTCATTTCTATACATTTTTTTTTTCTAAAGTGATATGATCAATATTTTCTACTTCAAAAAATATGAAGGGATTTTTAACAAAATTGAAAATATATAGCATCGTGGGAAAATAGAAAATGTTATTTATATAAGTGGGAATGATTTTAAGTGAAATTTGAAAAGAAATAAACAGTAAAAAATAAAGATGTTGGTAAAATAAAAATATTTAAATACTTCATAATATACCCTTTTAAAAAATCATTTATTTTCTCCATGTAGTTATAGTATAGGCAACTTGTTTAGCACTAAAACAGAATATGAAGCAGGGTCCATGGCTCCTATCTTTCACACATATTTTAATGTGATTTTTATAATAAAAGTCTTATTAAATTGAATAATGGTAACTGATTCCATTTTGATACTGAACACAAGTTGCTTAACCTCAGGGAGAAATGATCGCAAAGCGAACACTTTATCTCGTATTGCTGGAGCTGCTTGAATAACAATGTTGTTCTGCATTGAAATCATGTCTTGCATGGTATATCCATATAATAAATAAAACTTCAGTGCTCCTACAAGTGGTCCCTATACGTTACTGTTTTCCCAGTCCAAGTGTAAATTATTCTATGAGACAAAGCGAGCATTAAAATCAGACTATCAAGCATAATTTAATACGATCGTCTTTTTACAAAATTATGAAAACATTTGAACTTATTATTAATTATCCAAGAACTTACATACTAGACAAAACATTTTGGGTAGGGTAAATGTAAATATTCCAGTTGAGTATATAGTAGTGATGATAACTAGCTTCAGCAAATGTTGGGACGCGTAACATGTCATGGTCATCATCTTTTCCCTCACTTTTTATGTCCCTAACCCATTACCCCGCCTTGAGCTCAAAGCTCATAGGGGTGTGGTGTATCCTTGTAAAAAAATAAATAAAATAAAAAAAAAACTCCCATATTTTAGACTCATGATTAAGTGTATACTTTGATTTTAAAGCACTCTTTTTTTTTTTTAACAATCCTCCTTTATATACAAAAATAATATAAACACACTCTTCCAGAAAAATTTGAAGAAAAGGCCAACAATTTAATTTTAATTTAATATTACCCTTCCTTGCCGCGTACCTACATCAAACAAATTCTGATATATTTCAAATTACATTTTACAAAATATCTCTATGAAATGCTGCAAGTAACAGCAATACTTTTCTGAATAACTATTATACCTTCATAAATGTTTTGCATAAACCAGATTTAAAGACGCAATGGTTGTGGTTATATGGCGGTTGCCAACAGATTTGTCGAGCGTAACAAAACAACAAAGGACTATAATCCGTGCACCACAAGAACAATAAACATCGAGCATGCAGTTGCTATATAACATAACGTACACCCAACAATGCAGCAGAGAAGTTTCTTCAATAATCAATAACACTCTAGTAAAATTTTATTACGTTTAGTATAGTAATTCCATACAGCAAAATAAAAGAAGAAATCAGCTGTGGGTCTTTGATCTCTTTCTTGTGAGATTCTTTTTTTTTTTGTTACAGTCGAACTAAGTTTAAAGTTACTATACAGGAAGTCATATTAGACCGATAATTTGCAATTCACTACTAAAATGCATTGAAATGCTAAGCAGAGATCCATAAAAATTAAATATATATAATATATTAACTTTTTCTGGAAAACAAGATTTTTTTAAATTTGTTTATTCATAGAATTCGACATAAGACATATTACCTGATATTACATAAAATTACAGTGTAAACTCCAAGAGTTTGAAAAACTCGTACCGCGGGTAACGTCAATTTCATAAATTATAACTTGGTGGCAAGATGACAATTAAAATATAATAAACTTAATTACTACTAAATGCAAGAATAGATTTTCAATGGAGAAGTATTATATTGTTAATAACATTCCCTATATATAAACTACGCACGTTCTTCATACAAAATGCATTGCAAGTATGATTATAACGGATCTCATCTAAAAAGGACCTCAATTTCTTCAAGAAATTCAGATTTGTTTTATCCTTATATTCAGTATATTCACTGAATATTGTATTTCGAAATAAATATTGGTTATTAAGGCTCCCTTCAAAATTTTGGATTTCTAATTTAGTTTCCATTTTTTTTATAGAACCGTTTATCCCCTCCCCCTCCTTTAAGCCTCACATAAAACAATATAAATTACAAATATAAAGATAAAAAAAATTCACACTTCCTGGATTGTTACATAAAAATTGTTAAACTGTAGCTGCACGTCTTATATAGTCTCTTCGTCATTTTTTTGGGCTGGTGTTCTTCGACTTTATATAGAGAGACTTATATTCTCGCGTCATTACTAAGCAGAAGTATAGCAGCTGCAAGCTACATTAACATACATAGTAGTGTAATTACGTACCGTACTGCAGCAACGTGCACTCACTATAGCATCAAAATAAATAACATTTTCTTCTACTGAGCACTTGGTACCTCTTATTAATAGTTTAAAATTATATTACATCCAGCTAGAGATCACGATGTTTTATATCTTTTATATTACTGCACAATTCAATTGTTTCTTTGATTAAAATAATATGTTATTTATTATTAAGTCAGTATTTCTTATACCATATAATAACATTATTATTACATTATGAAAATTTTTTACGTAGAGTTACTTGAGTTCACATAAAAAATTAATATTCGCATTGTAATTTTTAAACACAAATTTACTCAAATTGCATATAGATATATATTTCTTTCTGCAGAAATGAACAAATGAGAGTTTAAATAACATGCAACATGATTATGGCAGCAAGAAATTCTCACAACTATTTGAAAAAATAAAGTAGTGCGCCAAAAACTATACGTAATTACAGAATATTTGCAAAATATTATGAAACCATCAGATGAAAAGCATGATATTTTTCTTTCTTATATGTTTTTAATGTATTTTTATTTACATCACACTCCTATTAAGGAAAGAAGTCTTCTTAATTAGCGTTACCGATAGATGCTGATTTAATTTTGATTTACATAAAATTAAACTCAGCTTAATTAAAACAATTGAATACAAAATTAATACACTGATAAATATATATATATATATATATATATATATATATATATATATATATATATATATATATATATATATATATATATATATATATATATTACAAATTTAATAATATTATTTAATATTTATGCTCTGCATTTGGAACTACCCTGCACCGGCCTGCACGCCACATTTGCCCAATTAAATAGCTTAAAGTACACTGAACCATTAAAAATATTAAAATATGCATGGTGATTTATTTATTTTTTTTTGGGCTCTACGCTAAAAATAATTAAATTTGCATATTGTCTGCAGGCGAAAATTCGATATTTATAGGTTACATATAGAAATAAAAAAATTGAAGTCCCGGTCACGCGTCCATAACTTATCAATATTGTGTGCAGTCGGACGTCTCCAGTTATATCTATAGACGCCATGTCTGTCTCTACATTATTCATATATGAGTGACGGCTGAGAACTAGATACGTGTGACTGCAATGCTCTTGTATATTGATAAATACGAGTTTAGGAACGCTTGACCTGACGTTTCTTCGAAATAAAAAGTTCATATATATAAAAATAACTATATCACGTCTACATTTTATCTTCCTTTTTTTTTGTGTACAGTACGTAGACTACGTACATATTATGTCTTATTTCTGTATTATTTTCAATATTTTCCATGTTATGATTTTTTTATTAAAAAATTGATAGTAAAAATACAAAAATAGTTAATAAAAAGACAATACAATAATACACGTATTTAATTCATGCTCTGAGTTGGGTATTTCTGAGTCCGTGATTTTCAAAAATAGACATAAATAATTTAGGTATACATAATAAAGTCGTTTTCTCTTAACGAAATATAGAAAAATTACCATTATTATATAATAGTTAAAAGTAGATACGTCGTTTTGTGCATATAAACGATGACTGAAATATTGAAACACTATATTATATTAATAATCATTATAAATATTATCATGATATAACACAACGTTTTCAGTTTCATTTATTTGCCAATAAAAATTGTGTCAGCTGTCACTTTTCAATAAAGTCCCTTTATTTACAAAAACGATATACTTTTTTGGAACTGACAGTGAGAGCGTTGCCTTAAACATTTTATCAGCAGTTAAGATATAAATAATAAAAATTTATTTATGTATAAGAAAATATAAATTTCTTAATAAGAATGAAATAGAAAAATATAAAAACTTCTTTTTATTAAAAAAAAATATAAAAAATAAATTGCATTTTACATTTAACAAAAGAAAAAAAGTATAATAATAAAAAAGAAGCAAAGGAATTTTCATAAGTAAAAAAGAGATGAAGTAAATTGAGTTGTAAGATTTAAGAAACAATAATCAAGTTGGAAAGATTGAGTCTAGAATAAAAAAAACAAAAAAAATAGGCGGGTACATTTATCACTGCATGGTACGAGCGAGTGAACTGTTCTCGTAGAACGAAAGATGGATGCTTGGGGGATGCTGGGGGATGGGGCGGGTGATATTGGACCACGCGCCAGTACTCAGCAAATTACTCCGAAACTTTCGAAGAGGACCCTCTCTCTCTCTCTCTCTCTCTCTCTCTCTCTCTCTCTCTCTCTCTCTCTCTCTCTCTCTCTCTCTCTCTCTCTCTCTCTCTCTCTCTCTCTCTCTCTCTCTCTCTCTCTCTCTCTTCTATCTCGACAAACAATGGTATTTATTGACTACTTCGATTTTTTTTTCCATTTTGAGGTGTTTGTATGTATGTACAACAAAATAGTTGAAAAAGTAAAATATATATTGCTAGCCAATTAATTTAGCCCACACTCATCGCGTATATTACTTTAGGCATGTTGCCAAAAATTTATATGCGGCTTAAAATTTGTTACACTTCAGAGCTCTTAGTTTTTTTTTTTTTTTTTTGTAACTAAAATGTTTGAACTATATTATGATTTCACAATAATTAACGTAAAATATTGAGTAATAAATTTTCTAAGAAATATTTTAAAATGTAAATTATAATTACTGTTTTATTGTATGAAATATTATACTGTATATTTAATTAAAATTTAATAAATTATTTCTAAAGCATGCATCAATCATTCTTTAAGATGAGACATAGAAAAGAAAATTAATGAATGTAAACTGCACTCTATTTTTATTATCAATCATGTATGCAGAGAGTATGGTAGTTCATTGCTCTCTTTCATAGGTCAAATCAATGTTGGCGCAAAGTTGTTTTAAAGCTGTGTCTTGCATATTTTAGTCTCTAGTCAAAGTGATTTGAAGATGGTGCATACAGAGTACACACCTCTGGACACCATGAACTTTACTCCTGCTTTGTTTGTAGGCATTACCTCGCAGTCTATGGAAGCGTGGTGAACCAAAACTATTTTGATATTGATAGACTGGGTGCTCTTCTTAAATCTCCCAAGATTACAAATCTGCATCTGTCTATTGGAGTTGTAGCTCTAGCAAGTGAGGCAGGAGTAAAGTTCATGCTGTCCAGAGATGTACATCCCATTTTTCATTTAAATAAAAATGTCTGATCCGACAATGCTTTAAGGGGAAGGTAACACGCCCAATGTTAAAAAAAAAATCCCACACATGAAAATTATGAAAAAAAAAAAGTAAAATATTCTCCTCTACATCTCCTATCAGTAGCTAAAATATCAATTATACAAATTCGAGCTAGTTTTTTAAATTATTAATTTTTAAAATTGACTAATTTAACATGAAAATTCCATTCCTCCATGTTAAAGTAGTCAACTTTAAAAATTCATAACTCAAAAACAAGCTCGAATTTGTATATACCTGATACTGATAGGAGATGTAGAGGATAACATTTTTTTTTTTTCATAATTTTCATGTGTGGGATATTTTTAAACATTGCATGGGCTTGTTACCTTCCCCTTAACATGGGCGGATTGTTCATTTTTATTTAAATAGCGTACTTTACCTTAATTATTGACAGCTGACCGAGATGGACGTCTCTTGGTTGGATAAGGAGGAGTGGGGTAGACGATTCAATTTCGTCGCTTTAAAATATAAGTGTCGTATAAATTTTAACCACGAAGTTTTGATGCAATTTTAGGCCCTATTTACATGAAGCATAAGGTCAAAGGTCTATAACTGCATCAAAACTTCATGGTTTATACGACACTTATATTCTGAGGCGACGATATATTTATGTAACTCAACATAATAATTGTTCTTGCCAGATCGTAAAGGCGATATGTTTCATAATAACTGTCAAAACCAATCACAATAATGTAATGTCAATATACTTCAGACCAGATAAAATAGTCAGCCGGGATACTCGCAATCTCTGCTTACATATATCGATCGAGCTTACGTTAGTCAATTATAGCATATTGAGTACCAGAGTACTCATGTTATGTTCTCATGTTAAATTAAATTCTATATAATATAATACAGTATAAGAACTATATAGGACATGTGTACATTTGATTGAAATGAAAATATCCAATCAGGTTATGTAATATTATCATTTTTATTTGATAGACATGAATCACGATATTTATGAATTAACTTTATGAAAATAGTTAACCTAACTGTTTATAGAAAAATTAATATTTATGTTGCAGAATTATGAAAAAAGAAAAAAAAAAGAAAATTGTTAATTTTTTTTTTTTTACAACGCTACAACACCCTATGAGCTTGGAGCTCGAGCCGGGGTAATGGATAGGGATAAAGTAGGGAAAGGATGGTTATTAACGGTAGAAAACCTCAGTCAGCAGGACAGACACCTCTACTTTTTATAAATGGACCAAATGAGGCACAAATGCAAACACACAAGTGCATTAATGCACTGGGTGGAAGCGAGATAAATTTACCCCAGGGAGAGGGAGCAACGTAATTTTTACTTGAAATGGTCACCCATCCAAGTACTATCCACGCTCGACGTAGCTTGACTTCGGTGATCTAACGAGAACCGGTTAATGCACTGTGCTACACGCTCGATCTCTATCATGATGACTATAGCTATGTCCAGACAATTATGATAAAGGTGCATAATATCTACCTTAATTGCCACAAATTTCTCTCCTTAAAGTTATGCAATTTGTTCAGCATTCTAAAATGAAAATTGATTCTCAGTTTCTGTTAATTGTTGAAAAAGCAGTCCAGCGTCATGATGAGATGATCAGACACGGATTGTTCTAGTGGAGCTTCCACGATTGTATTTCAAAAATAATTTATACTGATTGGCTTGAATTGGTTCTAAGTGTTCTAACGCAAAGGACCAGAAAATTGTTTGCTTTTTATTCACACTCACGTAATTGTCCATGAAAGAGCTATTATTTTGAAAATACAAAGGTGCATTAAATATACAGTTATGGAGTTGTTTGTTTTACTTTGCTTTAAAAAGTAGAACAATAAATGTTCCTTTAAATAAAATTTATAAATATTTGATAATTGAATTGTTCCAAAAAATAATTAACTATTTAATAATAATATTACTCTGCATGTATACGTATATTTATGAATTTTTTATATTATATTTTATTACTATTTTTGTGCGAATGGATGAAAATATTAGGAAACGTCATCAATTAATGAACTACGTAGTCTACGTACACATGAACTTTTTTCAGTTGCTGCATTTTTTTTTTAATGTATATGTTTTAATATGTATATATAATTTTACTATTCTGTTGTACATACTATACCTTTGTGTGTTCAATAAATAATTTATTATTATAATTATTACTATATTAATTATTATTTTATTATAATATATATTTATATAATGCTGGATTAATTGTTTGAAATATATAATTGCAAAGACTTGCGCTAAATTTCTCTCAATTTTGCATTTGTATTTAATTATGCTTGTTTGTGAATGTGTGTACGTCATGTTGTATATGATATATGCATAGATTTTCAAAAAAATTTATGACGATCGATCGATGCATCCATGCTATAGTCTATAGTTGTATCGATCATGGCATGCACGCGCATTAGAAATTGTAATAAAAATATAGGGATTATATATATATATATATATATATATATATATATATAATGAAATGAAATAATCTTTATTTAGCTTTCGCTATTTAAATATTTAAAAGAAGGTAATTCCGTCTCATGTTTTTTTATGAAAAAGAGAGGTTCTTGTGTAAAAATATTTAAAGAGCAAGGTATTTTAACACTACCTTGTATATTCATTATGGAAAGTGTAATGTTTGTAAAGAGAAATATGTCAGATTTTAAACAACATGAAGTGCATCATAATCATAACACCAGAAACCTAAAAAATGTAATAACTCCAATTTATTGTAAAATGAATATGTATAAAAAGGGACCTTTTTTGAGTTGCTTGTCTTAATTTGAATAATAAGCTGCCTAATGATGTGAAGTGCATCGAAAATTTAAATGTTTTTAAAGTGAGTGTTAAAAAGTGGTTAGTAAATAATTAAGTGTTTCTATAGTGTAGAAAACTACATGGACCATGAATGACTTAAATTCAAGTAATGTTAAATGACTCTATTTCTTAGCTTTAGATTGACTTGTCCTATAAACCTCAACATATACCATGTATGTGAAAATATGATTGTAGGAACTAATGGAATTAATAAAAGAATTTTGAATTTTGAATACATAATAGTTGTGGTTACATATTAATTGATTTTACAACAACATATATTATATAACAATTTGGTTCATAATTTTTTATGCCTACAGAACGAATCAATGTATTAAAACAGAAATAGCAAAAATACCAATTAACATATAAAATAGTTTTTACCAATATTTATTTACACAATCAATATATAATTAACTAGCTGCTATAGGGAAATCTTTCCTTCACATATTTAATACAAAATATATATAGTCTTTTAAACATTTTTTTATTGTGACATATTTTTATATTATCTGGTAGTTCATTGAACAATTTTTTACCACAGTTATAAATTGATCCATATATATGATTAAAAATATATATAATTATACATGATATCTATATATAATATATATGCCATGCAGATCCGATCATATATATAATAAAATGGAAACCTGATAATTTTGATATACATTTGTGATAATTCTAAATGCAAATTCAGAAATTCTCAAAGACAAATTAATTCTTTTATCCTTTCCTTTTTATTTGGAATCTTTATGGAATCAGGATTATCAGGTTATCAGGAATGGTCGGGACTTTCGGGACTTTTGTCCGAAATTCACCGCCAAATATTAAACCAGCTGCTTTGCGCTCTCCCTTTGTTTTTTTTTTTTTTTTTTTTTATTATCAAAATAATAAATATGGCGAACCACTATGATATCCCGAGTTGGTGAGTATTTAATTTTAATTTTTATGAAGGTTCTAGCTATCGCCGACTTTTTAAACTTTGTATCATACTTCCTTTAATTATGAGCTACCTTCATCACTCTTTTATTTAGTTGCAGCTGGTATATTTCACTTGAAAAATTACACCGATTTGCATGCCGTGTCAGCCGTGTCCAGATTTTATCCTCACGCAGATGCCTTAATAAATTCGATGTTTAATTATGTTTTAATACTTGTGTTTTAAATCTTAAGTCTAATTTTATAGGGCTGGAAAACCTCCTGTGGGTTTGCATCTTGATGTTATGAAGGGAGAGAAGCTTATTCAGGTAATTGTATATGCATACCCGCCCCACGATTCATGTTGTGATTTTGTTTTGTATGCACACCGGCAACAAACTTAAGTGACATAAACAAGACTGCCGGTCGCATAATACACATTTTTGTTTTAGAGAATATATTATTTATTGTTTTAATCAACAGAAACTAATGATTGATGAGAAAAAATGCTACCTCTTTGGTCGGAATCCACAAATGAATGATTTCTGTATCGACCATGCCTCCTGCTCGAGGGTCCATTCTGCTTTGGTGTACCACAAACATCTCAACAGAGCGTTCCTTGTTGATCTTGGTAGCAGTAAGTAATCATTGTCTTAATAATAATAATATTAACGCGGCAAATGTGGCAATGCCACGGTGGCCCGCGAATGTTCACCAACTCTCAGAGATTTCTTAAACAAATCAAAACTCTCCGCCTCAGCAACATCTGCTGTCAACGCATTCCACTCCCTCACCGTCCTGTCTTTTCATGCACTTGGAAGTGCCTGGGTTTCAAACTGTCTGCTGATGACAAAAACCATATTAAATGTGACACATAATTGTATGAAGTTTACATTCAGCAGCATTTTTTTGTTTTTTGTTTCCTCGAGGGAACAGAGGATAAATGCCCAGTATATACTTGGCATTTTGTTCTAATTTAAGTTCATTTTCATGTGTAAGAAACTTTCCTCATTCTCCTTTTAGTAACTTTGTGTCGCAGCTAACAGCAGGTACCGGTACACAATTGTGACGTGGTTTGTGTTTCAGCTCACGGCACCTACATAGGCAGCATGCGGCTGGAGGGCAACAAGCCCACTCAGCTGCCCATAGACAGCACCTTCCACTTCGGAGCGTCCACCCGAATGTACATCCTACGTGAGAGGCCCCAAGCTGCCCCACGGCCAATCATAGAAGAGTTGGAGAAGAACTCTGAGGATGCAGAGGGCGGACTTTTGGGGCTGCCAGAGACTGAGACGGAGCTTGACGTAAGTGTGTGGCGGAGAACAATTTCGGATTTGATATGTTTTATTGATGATGTCAAACTTGATTTTGTATTAAAAGATATATGTATCACCAACCATTGAAAACACTGTTTTGAAATTAAGTTGCTATTGAAACTCTTGGAAAGAGTAGGTAGGGTACGTTTTAATGTTTTTCGTGATGAAAAAACAAAACAAAAATTAAACATTAAAAATATGAAAGTTGAAGCCATTTTCCTCCTTTTGATATTGCAAAATTAATCAAACCAAATTATTGCAACACTTCTGAATTTTTGAGGCCACAATTAAAAAATCCTCACTCACAGTTTAATGAAAGCAATTTTCACACTGTATATAACAATGGTCACAAGAGCTGCATGCAATAATGGGGCAAGTACAAACTACAAATAAATGTTTACAGAACTTGACGGAGTTCAACACGGCACACAACCGACGCATCTCCATGTTGGGCATCCCAGATGAGGAGATACGCCCGACAAGCCGCAAGCGAAAGAAGAAGGGTGTGTCTTTTAATGAGGACGAGGAGGTCATCAACCCCGAGGACGTTGACCCCTCCGTGGGCAGATTCCGTAACCTCATCCAGAGCACCGTGGTGCCCTCAAAGGTGAGCCGTCGTTTGTTACTGTAGGTACATGGTCAGTAAGTCATATATCATGTACTAGTTATTGCCCCAGAAAATTTCCTTTCACTAAAGGATAAATAATAATAAAATCAAAATAAAGGGCTTTATTTGTAGAAGAGACCTAGTCAGAACTATCAGCTAAACCCAAAAGATGGTAATAAGAGTGTCTAAGTATTGTTTGAACTATACCTCAAAGTGATAACCATCAACTTCCCAAGTTGGGGTGGGTAAATAAACATACCGCGAGTTCTTCAGTTCTTCTCACAATTATGTCTGTTCTTAATCGCATACCGGTAGGTTCTGTATACTGTAGTACATACAGTAATAATATTTTTAATTAATTTTTTTTTATTATTTTGAAAATAATATTGAGGATAATAATTGAAGTTCTTTTAATTTAGAAGTTTATTAACCTCTCACAGTTCTGATGAATCAAGTTTAACCACCGTAAAATAATTATTGTATTTGTATCTATAGTCATTCTTTTTTTTTATGCATTTGGTACTGCACTTATTTTTACATAATATACTGTGATGTTGCTTCTTTTGTATTGCTATTATTTTTGTCATCTTAAGGGAGCACTACCATACCTAAGAACTCATTCTAAAAAAATATCATTTAAAGGTATCATTTATATTTTCTTGTACTAGCAATCTAAGGGATATTAGCAGTACAGTAAAAACTCATTAGTATGCAACTTGTTGTTAGATAAAACTTGATTTTGAGTAAAGGAGATTACGGTCCTATAAAAAATAATTAGCATTGCATGGATAGGAAAAACTCGTTATAAGGTAAACCTAATTTCCTGGGTCCCTTGACTTTATGTAATTACAAGTTTTTACTGAATATTTCTATACTACTTGCTCCACAAAATACTGCGACTGAGGTTTCATCATTGCTGTTTTGATTGTTTCAGCGCCAGAGGCTGGACTCCGGGCTAGGTCTTGACACTGGCAAGTTGCCAGGCCACCACCCGAGTCACCACCAGGTGCTGGGCGGGGGCTCTACGGCCTCACACCTCTACCAGGACCTGCCTCCTGAGGCTCACGGAGGCCCCTCGGTGACAGGTGGCCTCTTCTCCTCTGCTCTGGCCTCCAAGTTGGGCATCTCGCTGCCAAACCCCGCCCCCGAGGTGGAGATGGCCCCTCCCCCCACTGCCCCCAGAGGAATGGTCGGGCCATCCATGCCGCCTGGAATGGAGTCTGGCGGTGTCCAAGAGCCAAGGAAGAAGAAGTATGCCAAGGAAGCGTGGCCGGGCAAGAAGCTCATGCCTGGACTTCTGGTGTGAAGGACTGGAAATGTAATTGCAGTCAATGCAATAATGGTTTTTATGAACAATATGTTTCTTTTATGAATGATAATTTTTCATATTATGGCTGCGTTTTTCTATTCCTACGCCAGATATCAGGATATTTGCTTTCTCCACCACTCCAGATATCAGGCCAATGTTGGAGCATAGAGACATGAGATCTGAGAGATCTGGCTAGTAGCTGTGCATGCGCAAAGAGGTGCCAGAGGAGGGAGCTTCTGATATCAGGCCTAGGAATAGAAAAATGCAGCCTATATTAAAAGGAAGTGGTCATCTGTCAATGGATTATCAATTTGTAAAAAATTGTAGTATGATTTTTTATGACTTGGGTACTGATTGACTACTGATCTGTTTTAATATAACAATTATAATGTTTTTAATGTAAATTTTTATGTGACAATGTTATTTTTCTTGATTTGTTTACTTAAATCAAGAAAAATAGAAGTTCATTTTTATATGACATTATTTTTTTTAGACTTTCAACAATTGCTTAACTTTTTATTCAATGTGTGAAGAGCGCAACTTTTTTTTTTTTTCTAGAATTTTAAATTTTTCAATTGTGAAGAAAAATTTCCAAAGTTTTAAATAATTTTAAATTGGCCACCATCTCTCTTGAGCTAACAGCATCTTCTGGAGAAGATTGTAGCTCGTCCAAACTGACGTCATAAAACTTTGAGTGTGCTGCAAATGTATTTGCCTCTTTACTGCAGCTCAAGTTTCATTCTAGTGGTTCTCCAGCCATGAACTGTGTGTTTCTAAAAGTTTTAAAGTAAAAATTCTTATGTTTTTGCTATGTAATACATTTAAGAACATTGTAAAATAAAGCAAAATGTGCATCAATCGTTATTGAATAAATAACTATATCTTATTAATATATTTAGTGCTTCATATCCATTTGTTCCTTGATTTATAATAGTAAATTTTTTTACAGTGTTAATCATATAGCCAATGATAATTATATTAATTATTAATAAATCACTGGGCAAATAATTATCAAAGAAATTGTTTGTTTTTTTAGTTATTATTGTTATTTACTTTTTTCAGCCTTAAATTTTCCTGGAAAGTGACTATATTTTACTTTGCAATTAAATATGATTGTGTATATAATTAAGATAATTGCCATGAGTATGGTATAGCTAGTATAGCTACAACCTGGAAGTTTAAAGATGGGAGCTATGACATAATAATATATCAACATTGTGGTAGTGGAAAAATATACTAAAAGGCAAAATTAAGGTGCAAACTTGTGAAAGCAAAAATATCATTCATATGCCACGGGGAAAAAAATTAATTGGTATTGGTAATTAAGTAAAAGTGGTAAAGTGAAGTTGTGATTTTTTGTGGGGATGCAATATGGGGGACCAAATATCAATTAATGGAGTTTGTACATTTTTGTTTTCACTCTTGCCTTTTATACCAAAAATATAACCAATTAATTTATTTCACTACCACATTGATCAATGTTAAGTGTAAAAAGGGGGGGTTGGAACATGTTCTTATTCAATTATATTTTTTTCTGTACCCCGGCTGTACTATTAATTATACTATATTCTAAATTCATTAATAGTTCACATTTTCCCTATATGATGGCTCTTGCAAAAATTTTAAGTCACCTACATCATAATTTTGAGAAGTTTCGAACTACAGTTTTTTCTCTAAAAAATAACCAATGCATGAGAGATGTTTATTTGATCTCGATTCGAGGGCCACGTACAGCTGAGGGAAAAATGAGAAATACAGGGTCTGATAAATACTTTTAAAAGTTTTGTAAATACGCGCTCATTTCTTTCTAGAACAACGATTGTTACATTGGACAATAGTTATGACGTCATTTCATATGAACCAATCAAAGAGCTTTATTTACAAAATCTAAAATTTGATTGGTCTTTCAATTTACATTGACAGGTACCAGGTACCAGGCACTACGGTCTCCAGTAGATGGCGCTCGTTATCAAAATTTAGTTTTCCGCGATATTGTTAGATGGCGTAAGCATCCACTTTTAAGCGTTTTTGGGTGAAGTTGAGAAATTTGAGTGGTTTTTTCAAAATTTTAACCGACAACGGGGAAATCGTGGACATGGACGAAATCAAGGTATGCATATATAATTATATAATAATATATGCTTAATTACAAGTTTGTTGTGATGTTTTGGTGTTTTTAGAACGAAAGAATGTACTGAATAGTATTTTTATATCTGATGGTTGTATATAAAGTTAAGTTAGGTAGTGAAATATGTTGTTAAATGACTGCAGTGTTCGATTCAACATGCAGCTAGTGCATACAGGATTATGAGATTATATTCAAACCGGCCCAGACTTTCCTTCTCAAAATATTTTTTGCTGCAAGCTTTTAATTTCATTCTAATTTGTATTGTCAGAATTGCCTCCTAATTGTACATTTCCAGTAAGCATACTGCATAGCTGTCTTTAATTGTAACTGTATGAATATAAATATATATTATACAAATTAACTGTCATTTTATTGCATGCATATTCAATTCAATTGAGCAATAATTACTTTAGTATGGTAAACCTAGACCCTATCTTGATACTCTTACAGAAGTGAAATGCATGGTTAGCCTTCCGAAACTGATGTATGTTCTTAATTGGCCAGGAGGTTTACAATGAAGATCCTTCAGATGCCATATGGTTCCGTCGATCCACAAGCCAGCCCAGACCCTCCGCCCCTATGACGGTCATATATGCTCATTGCGCTCGTAGAGGCCAACGAGATAGTAGAGAAGCTGCTGGACACCCCCAAGTGCTATGTAAGCATAGCATACTATATAAGGAACGGAAAGTTTGAGGCATCCACCGTATGGACCATTATGTCCTCTTCAAGCTGGCCAAGTAAGTCTCAGTGAGCAAACATATATAATATATATCACAAAGTATATAATATATGGATTATCAATATATTATACTGTATGGATAATTTTATTTATAATCAAATTAATTTGATACGTATTCCTTCCGGAAGTAGCCTGAAGTGTTAAGTTTGTAGCTGGAATCATCTGTTTGTAATTCAGTTTTGAGAATTAATTAACATATGAAAATATTAATCACATCAATAAACAAGGCCTCATAATTACATCACCCATCTGGTCTTCAACGATTCCTTATTAAACACCGCCAGGAGAACGTAGTGTACGTACACTTGCTTACTGACTCTTGGTGTTTGCAGGCTGATGAAGCAAAGTCACGCTGCAGGCTTGTACTCGGAGTACATGTCTGAGAGCCATCGTCTCACGTACAGGACTCGTCCGACTTGACTCATCCAGAGGTGTAACGAGCATGGTCGGAAGAGGATGCTTAGCCAAGCCCTACCGCTACCTGGTACCTGGCTAGCCACGATCTCGACCAGAACGGCCTCCATCAGGCTTGTCGCTACTGCAACGAGTTCGAGGAGGTAAGTTTTTTTTAACAATCAACCTTAAGCAAGCATTTTGCACAATTTATTTATTAATGTTTATTTCATTAATTTATTATGTAATTATTTTTTGCTCCGCTCATTGCCATACTCATTGGGAGACCATTGCAAATTCCTTTTCGTTCTCTTACTCTTACTGTGGTATCAAACTTCATGCCCAGTACATGTTTTTAAAAAATTAATTGCATATACAGTTGTCGCCTCAGAAAATTTCCCTTTAATGCGGCCTTGCTAATCAGAAAATTTCACACTTGCAGCCTTGACAATCATCATGCCCTGTGTTATTCTTATGGGATTGTCAAGGCTATTAGTGTGAAATTTTTCAAGACAATGAATGTTAAAATAGTATTCTTTCCATTGCAAAAAAAAAAAAAAAAAAAAGTTGAAAAAATTTACAGAAATCCCACTTTTCCAGTTGGTTGACAAGCGTCTTGTTGTTTCAGACAGACACCAGCATGTTTGTTCAGGGAGCCGCTGGACAAGCTGAGCTCGAGGGTGAAAGCGTACGTGGTGCCAAGAAATTGGCAGCAGCGCTACCACAGTCAGCGAGATTATCAACTGACCTGACGAGGTGTGTATTTTGTTAGAGAAGTCATAATGACTATTGAATTATGTAAAACAAGACAAGATAGGCCAATAAAAGAAGAATCAATGTTTATACTGGTTAAAATGACGTCAGATCAATAAGGAAATGGACGAGGTCAATAGATTTTGATGAATTTCACATATGTTACACATCTGACCTAGGGTGATGAGGTTTGGATGTAATTTTTTCAAATTTCAAAAAAACCCAATTTTCAGAATTTTTCAAAAAATTTAAAAACAAGGGCAATCTCGAGAGATAAAAAAATTGTATCTCAAATTCTGCTCAACATAGAATTACAATTTAAATTTCTATAAGTTTGTAGTAGAATTGTTAAACTTTTCTGCATTGACAATTTTGACCTTGAAATTTTATTTAGGTCAAAGGTCAGAGGTCAAACTACAAAAAGCGTATTTATTCACACAAGATATCTAGCTAAAAAATTTTGAGATATAGGTTTTGAAAAGGGTCTATCCTTCTATAACATACCGTTTTCAAATGTTTGGGATAGTTCAAAATTTTGAAGTTACGATTTTTTTTATTAATTTTTCCGAGGTTTTTTGAAAATCTCGAATTTTGAATTTCGAATTTTTTAGAAATTTGAAGAAATGATGCCCAAACCTCATTGACCTTGGTCAGATTGTTAACACATGTGACATTTTTGGAAAAACTATTACAAAATTTTTCAAAAATTCTCGGAAAAATTAATAAAAAAAAATCGCAACTTCAAAATTTTGAACTATCCCAAACATTTGAAAACGGTATGTTATAGAAAGATAGACCCTTTTCAAAACCTATATCTCAAAATTTTTTAGCTAGATATCTTGTGTGAATAAATACGCTTTTTGTAGTTTGACCTCTGACCTTTGACCTAAATAAAATTTCAAGGTCAAAATTGTCAATGCAAAAAAGTTTAACAATTCTACTACAAACTTATAGAAATTTAAATTGTAATTCTATGTTGAGCAGAATTTGAGATACAATTTTTTATCTCTCGAGATTGCCCTTGTTTTTAAATTTTTTGAAAAATTCTGAAAATTGGGATTTTTGAAATTTGAAAAAATAACATCCAAACCTCATCACCCTAGGTCAGATGTGTAACATATGTGAAGTTCATCAAAATCTATTGACCTCGTCCATTTCCTTATTGATCTGACGTGATTGTAACCTACTGTATTAATTATCTTTCATAATTTAAAAATTGAATTATTTTTTTCTTAAGTACGTACTGTTTTTTTTTTTTTTTTTTTATCCAACGCTGGACTGATTGTGGATATTTAAAAAAAAAATCAATGTTTAAGAATGGACAACATATATGAAAAAAATTTAATTGCAGAAATGAATAGAGGGTACCAAATTATGCTACTCTGAATTTTTTCAGATTTTTTTGAGGCCCAGAACTATTTTTAAATAATTATTGAAAGTCCTGTGATTTCAGTTGGCACCCCTGAATCCTTAAAGGATTAGTAAGCCCGGCCTTGTCTTTGAAATATATCATGTATCATAGATAGTTAAAAATGGTTCCCGGACAACTCGGAGCGTGGTCAACTGGGAGCCGGACAGCTCGGAGCCAAACGTGTTTCTAGGACAACTCGGAGCACGGACAGCTCGGAGCGCGAACATCCTGGAGCCAAGGCAGGACAGCTCGGAGCGCGGACATCCTGGAGCCAAGGCAGGACAACTCGGAGCACGGACAGCTCGGAGCGCGGACATCCTGGAGCCTAGCTAGGACAACTCGGAGCACGGACAGCTCGGAGCGCGGACATCCTGGAGCCAAGGCAGGACAACTTGGAGCACGGACAGCTCGGAGCGCGGACATCCTGGAGCCTAGCTAGGACAACTCGGGTCACCGTTTTATTTAAATTACGATTAATGAATTTTTATTTCAAAATAAAAATTGATGTATGCCGAGAATGTATCGTTAATCGTAACATTTTTTGTTATATTACTTATATTTATTACGTATGTACAAAAAAATTATCAAGTTTTCTGATCTGATGTATCTGATAAGAGATAATCCAAAAATTATATCATGAATTTCCCATGATGATCATTGTTAATTGAACTTTGTGAATACTTTTGTTTATAGTAAATGATATTACATATGTTAGGAATCATTTTAATAATCTAATATAATATTATGTGAAATAATAAAGTACACAGTTTTGATAAAATCTTTGTGCTGTATTATTTAATTACTAAATTTAGATATACAAGAAACTTAAAAATGAATTTAAGTTGGTAAACTTTGAGAAAGGAGACTAAAAAGTAGATAGATAATTTCTGTAAATATTTTAGATAAGTCAATAAGATCAATTCATTATTTTTCTTTTTTTATAAAATCAATATTGCATAATATATTTAAAAGTTAAAAGTTTAAAAGCATGCAAATATAACAAAATGAAATCTTTTTAGCAGAAAAAAAAAAAGTTGTATAATATTAATTTGCAGAAATTTAATCATATAATAATAATTCATGATATAATTTTTGGATTATCTCTTATCAGATACATCAGATCAGAAAACTTGATAATTTTTTTGTACATACGTAATAAATATAAGTAATATATCAAAAAATGTTACGATTAACGATACATTCTCGGCATACATCAATTTTTATTTTGAAATAAAAATTCATTAATTGTAATTTAAATAAAACGGTGCCCCGAGTTGTCCTAGCTAGGCTCCAGGATGTCCGCGCTCCGAGCTGTCCGTGCTCCGAGTTGTCCTAGCTAGGCTCCAGGATGTCCGCGCTCCGAGCTGTCCGTGCTCCGAGTTGTCCTAGCTAGGCTCCAGGATGTCCACGCTCCGAGCTGTCCGTGCTCCGAGTTGTCCTGCCTTGGCTCCAGGATGTCCGCGCTCCGAGCTGTCCGTGCTCCGAGTTGTCCTAGAAACACGTTTGGCTCCGAGCTGTCCGGCTCCCAGTTGACCGCGCTCCGAGTTCTCCGGATACCGTTAAAAATTACTGGGCACAAAAAAACAACATCCACCCTAAAGTTCCCATATAAACAGCTTGTAACGTCGGCTATTCAGTGACGACACTCGGCCACAGAGAGAAGCGGCTGGGTCAAAATATGAAAGAAAAGTCAAAGCGTTTGCCGATTTGCTTACTTTGCTAGCAAATATAAGGCTTTTTTACGCTGCCACAGAGTTGACACTTTTTAAGAAAATTAATTTATATTCTATAAATGAACCTGCAGAGTGTCATTTTTCTGCGACGCTTGTGAAGATCGGGAAAAATAATTTAATCTGACGATAAAATCACTGAAATTGTCGGAAGACTTTCTCTTTTTTTTTTTCCTGCCTTTGACTCCCGGGCGAGCGAGGGTGCGACAATTGTCTGCTTACAAACCTACCCTCCTCCCACATAATCCACACATGGATGGCGTGCCGCGGGGAGGGTTATCCTTATTGTTCAACTCCTTGGAAAAAAATTACAACTAAGAAAAATAATACTAATTGCCTTCTCAATGAGTCCTCTTCGTGTTGTGGACATGATCAACCGTGACCACGCTGACACCCTTCGGTCAAAAGAAACTGATATATTGCCTTGGGTCTCACACGTCGTATTCAAGCTAGAGGAGCCTTGTAGCCGCCTGATGTCGTCAGACCCTCGTACTTTTAAACATTAATTAAAATTACCAATGAAGTGTGACACATATTTTAAACCTAAAATTGGGCATTGCTATCAACTGACATTGAAAGAAAAATGCATGTTAATCCGGGTTTACTAATACTTTAATAAAAAGGATAGAGACTGGACGCTTATATTGACGCCTCCAGGGGGCCTGGCCGCATTCAATAATTATTTAAAAATAGTTCTGGGTCTCAAAAAAAAAAACTGAAAAAATTCAGAGTAGCATAATTTGGTACCCTCTATTCATTTCTGCAATAAATTTTTTTCATGTATGTTGTCCATTAACAGAAGGCTTTTGAAAGTTGGATAGTGAAGAGAGACACTCAATTTGATTTTTTTATGCCGCAGGCCCCACCATAATGAGAATGTGAAACACAACTTGGTAATGACGTCCAGCACTCCGCAGTTATCGAAAGCCTCTACGTCTGAGCCCACTACAAGCCTCTCAAGAAAACCATGCAAAGACTTGCCAGCTTTGTGTTTTATTTATGTTGTGCCCATGAAAGAGATAATAAAAAAAAAACTGAGCCTACATTTAACTTTTTTTTTTTTTTTTTTTTTTTTTTTTTTTTTTAGAATTGTACTTATTTTATTATCTCTTTCATGGGCAATATAGAATGTATATTTTACATAAATATATGAAGTCAAAAATAAAAACTGCCCATGGGGCAAATGAAAAAGATTGCTGAGCAGTCCATTCACAGGATTGTGTCCATGTTTATGTCATGGTATTTCTTCGCATATATATATTTTTTTAATATTATTAAGTGAAATTTGTTAATTATATTTTATGTGTTTGCAACTATGTACTTGTGTCAACAATGTCTTACGTTTTTTTTTTTTATGGGCAAAATCAGGTACACTCCTCGCCTTGGATACTCTTGAATCCTTTTTACCTTACCTTCTTCCTTACCTGATTTAGCAAAAAGCTCATTATTGCAAATCAGACATTGGGTATATTTTCCAATGAAGGCGTTGCTACTTGGGTTCTCAGGCGTCACCTGCCGTGCTTAGTAGAGAGCGTTTTGCCCTCTTTATCAACCTCCTTCAAGTCAACTAGTATACTTCCTCATTCAATTATAAATGTTTGATCCAGCTATCACAAGAAATCTTTGTTATAGTGGAGTGTATCAAAATTCTAGCGGAGCGACTTCAGGGATATATGTTGACAACGAAGGCAGATCAGACTTTACCAGGCATGACAGGCCACCCTAGAGCACCCCGGTAATATCAGTCCCATATCAGTAATAATATAATGAGCTGTCTGCTATCATAAGGTTAATGATTCATTGCACCAGGCATCACTTCAACGTAAAGTATTTTTTCAGCCCTCTTATGGCCTAAAACTAATTTTTTTTTTCTTGTCGTGAATAATATAATATTGACTATAATACATGCTCTTTTGTCTTATGACCAGCCTTGGTTGAACTTTGCTTTACTGAGTGTGGTACCGTTACTGCTGGGCAGTGGCACGGCTGGGCATGACTCGTCTCTCGCTGGCTGGGTTTGCCATGCAGTAACCATGCCGCTGCATTACAATTAATGGCGGTGCTACGCTCAGTACGTAACAGCGACTGCCAAGGTTGGTCATTAGACAAAGAGATCTCTGTGGAAAAACATTATGATCTAGGAGAAGTGTGAACTGCTGCAGTTCTTCTACAAAATACTGTATGCATATTGACATGTTGCCCCGTTGGCCACCAATTTCTGATTGTATCATATTTTTTTCTTATTTTCTGTCGACATTGATTGGTATCTTTAATAAATTGTTTTTCTTTCCATTAATTATTGTACTTATTGTGATCTAGTGATTTCTAGTGAACCCTAGCAGTAATAGAAATATATATCTAAAGCAGGGGGCGTGGCCAGAGGGGAAGGGGGGCGTGGCCTGGCGGCCCGGGTTGAAAATTCGCGTTCAAATTTTGCCGCTTATTCTCCCCTATTTTATGCTAAATTCTACCACCGCGGCGCTGGTGCTAGAACGAGTAGCGCTTATGCAGTTTCCCCTCTCTCTTCTCTCTGCCAGGTACCAGCTGATTGGAAACAAGAGCTGCAATGCAGTAAAGTAGGTTATAAATTCACTTTCAGATAAATTTCTCTTTCAAGATTCTTGCATGTGCTGCCTGCACAGTGGTGCAATGTGCTCTGGAAGCTGCACAAAACATCATTTTCACATTAACTTATAAGGGTAAGCATAAAAATCTCAATTTTAGGCTGCATACACTGTTACCATGGCACACAGTCGCGCCCGCCTGCACCTGCAGTTTAATTTGTACAGCAAAATAATACATTATTAAACCCCCAACCTTAGATATTGAAGATACAGATAATTAATTGCCGTTTAGTTCTACGATAGCGCTTTATTAAATGCAAAGTTTTATCTTTGGTTTTACATGGTTTAAAGTTCCTTTATACACTTGACAAAGGTTTTTCCATAGCTTGATAAAACTTTACCTCGACTTTTCACTGTCATTCAAGTTTGATAACCCCTCACAATATATAGATAAGGTCGTCTTGATAATAATAAGCAATATTATATAGACTTATATATATTGAAAATTAAAGATAAAACCTGCTGGCCCTCAAGTTATTATCAATCTACAATTGCTTTTTATTCTAGAAATATTGCTTTCAACAGTAACATCATTTTTATATGCTGTGAAGATGTTGAAAACACTTACAAATAACTTTCCTTCGGTTCATATAAAGCATCGTAAGTAATACTGTAGTGTATTAAATTAATTAATAATATTATCAGTTAAACTCCCCCTGAAACTATATATTGCTAGCTTGATAAGCTATATTTTATTAAGATAAAACAGGAAAAAAAAAAAAAAATCCCACGTCGATAAAGTTTATTTGTACAGGGGGAGGTGGAAAGTGTTTGTGCATGATGTTTTGTTTTTTTTCCTTTGTATTATACTGTACCAATCTTCCTCTAGATTATTAATTCAGCAACTACCTATGTATGCATCTAAAAATGGTTTTTGCTCAAATTTTTACATGTGTTTACAAGGAGGTTCCTCAAGTCGTCCCCGCCCCCCTGACAAGATGACGAGTCACGATGACGAGACTTCAACCTCTGCCACCATCCAACAAACGGAGACCTGGGAGAAGAACAAGAAGTTCACGGTAAGATTCGCATGTACAGGTCACGTTGGCCGGTGGAGGAGTTCTCGTGCTCTCCTAGGAGCAAAATATAGCAATCACTAACTTTTATTGAAGAAACAAGTGAGCTTTATCAGTTAAACTTTAGTTAAAATTCATATAAACTATTAGACTGCAGTTAAATGTAATTTCTCTGCTTCATGATTTAAAAATAAAACATGTCAAAACTACACTGCAAACTTGTTGTCACCCATTGTATTTACATTATTTTCTTGCATGGAACGGAATGCATATTTCATTGAAATTTATTGATTCTACTTGTCCATTGTGTACAACAAATATTAAGAAAAACAAATTAACAAAGATCCAATAATTTGTCAAGAACTGAACTGTAGTAAAATTTATCTAAAGCATGCAGCTTAGGAAAAAGGACAAAGTATATTTGTACATTTCAAACCTGCACGAAATTGATGATGATTTTTTCACTCTCGATAAGCTGCTTTAGACTCTTTGGGGTTAGCGCTAACTTAATCAAGTGCTGCAATCAAATTTATGTGATATTCCCCACGGAAGTAGCCAAAAATGAGATTTCCAGACTGCTTCCTGTTTAATGACTAAGATTTTAAATTTTGTAAACATGACTTATACAAGCAGTACTATAATACTTGAGTTAAAAATATCTTTGCAAAATTTTAAAACTTCAAAAACAAATAAGGATGAAAATATCTCACTTCCAAATACTTCCGCACCAAGAATATAATGTTAACTTGAATATGCAACTGTTATTTATGTTTAAAATGTTGACCTAGAGTTAATTGGTTTTTATTTTTAATTTCAGGTGTACAAAGTTGCAGTAAGTTCTGGTGACAAGGATTGGTTCATATTTCGCCGGTACAATGAATTTTCCAAGCTCTGTGAGATGGTGAAGAAACAGGTACGTTGGCATGTGACAATCAGCAGAGCTTGTTCCTGACTTTCTTGTTGCTGTCCAGGCTCCACACTTGCAGCTGAAAATGCCTGCCAAGAAACTGTTTGGCAACAACATGGACCCCAGATTTGTGGAGTCGAGAAGGGAGGCATTGGATGACTTTATTCAGAAAGTTATGAAGGATGAACGGTTGGTGCATACGTAAGTACATACATACATACATAACATGATGCCATATCCCTTATGGGGTAAGCCAGCAGCATTATTACCTCGGCCGTCTACAAATTGCCCTCCAAAGCACTCGATTCTTGCATACTCCACTTGCTTCAGAAATATTCATAACACTCTTTTTGCCTTCTGCACTCTCTATTACACTGCATTCTGTTCTTCAAACATTCTGCAATCACATCCAACCAAACCTTTTTAGGTCTACCTAATCCTTTCATGCCTTGTACACTACGTAAGTAATTATCATTAAATCTTTTTTACCTCGTCCTTAATCTCTTATAGCCTTTTTGATCAATAATTTCTCATGCAAAGCTAATCTCTTTTTCTTAAAAGAAAGAGATAAGGATATACAAATCCGAGTCATGGTTATTGATTTAACTGATGAAAGCAAATATTTACTGTTATAAAATTTAATTACAAAAAATAGTTTTCCTCTTTTTTTTTTGTGGTAATATTTATTTGCTTGTTGCATCATTGATAAGAATAACACACAAATGACTTTTATTACCTTAAAAATTTCATTATTTTCATAATTCTCTACATGCATTTTATTAGAATACTAATTAAGCTACATAAGTTGTTGTGTTTAAACAGCAGAGAGTTAAAAAAATTAATATGATATGGTGCAATTTGCAGCTGCCTTATCTTGCTCACTTTGTTCTTATCATTATATACCTGCTGTCTATTTCTTGTCAAATGAGTCAAATGACTCATCTTTATCTGTTGTCAAGAAATCAATTTCTTTTGATAGCTTTTAGCTATGGTAAAGTAGATATACAAATTGAAATTCTTAAGAAACATGAAATACATACAGAATTGTTTATGTATTAAAGTTATGTATGAAACTTTTACTTGCGTTTTATTTTCTTTCACCCGATATCAATATCAATTTCATATACTGTATCAATTTATCAATCAATTTTAACGTGTGTTAATTATTTAACCCAATATCTATCTCGATGAAAACAGGGGCAAATAATTAGTACAGTCAAAGATTGAAAGAGAGTAAATTCATCTTCATTTTATGTTGAAAATTTCATGCTTCCTTAAGAAAAAAAAAAAGTAAGATATCGTAATATCCTTTTCATGAAATTTGGCATTGGCCACATAGAACTCTCCTTCCTCCTCAGTTCTTATGATGCCTACGTTATGCTGACCTACCACTTTTCTCGTAGGCCGGAAGTGCGGGAGTTCTTCCAGCTGGACTGCAAACGCGCAGCCAGGACGGAGGAGGAGATGGCAGTGGACTACGAGGTGCCGGGGGCTAGCGGGGGCAGCAGCAGCAGTGGGGGAAGTGGAGGCAGCACGGGATCTGGGGACTGCCACAAGACACCCGCAGTCAACCTGGGACCCTCCGAGAGACTACAGTGAGTTCCCTTGTAACCAATAATTGGGACGTGACGGGAATATGCATAATAAGTTATACTTTTCTCATTTTTTTAAGTTTAGAAATTAAATTTAGAAATTCAAATAGTAAGTGAGAAAATATTATTAATGGTGTTATTTTATTAATATACTGTAGGAGTAAAGAACTAGTCACATTCCTGGCTATATAAAATACCATAGTATTTACAGTAATTTTTATTTTAGGGCATATAAAGAGGAGGGGGAAAAACTGAAACACGAAAGTCAAACCTACCTCATAAAGTACATATATAATGTATTAAAAAATATATATAGCAAGTTGACACAGGTGTTGTGTTTCAGTGTGAAGCCGAGCCACTTTGAGTTTCTTAAGGTGATTGGCAAGGGCAGTTTCGGCAAGGTACTACTGGCAAGACATCGTGCAGAGCAGCGCTTCTATGCAGTCAAAGTGCTTCAGAAGTCGCTGGTGGTGAAACGTAATGAGACGAAGCACATCATGTCTGAGCGGAACGTTCTGCTGCAGAACCTGAAGCACCCCTTCTTGGTGGGGCTGCACTACAGCTTCCAGACACCAGATAAGCTCTACTTTGTCCTCGACCATATCAACGGGGGAGAGGTGAGCAAGTCGTCAATCAGCTAAACTTTTTACCAAGTACATAGTGCTGCATAGTAATAAAGTATAGCATTTTATTTAATGTAATAAATGAATACTGCAATTCTTCTATTAAACACAAATAGTATACAGGTACAATTTTTTTTTTATTTATTTATTTTTAATACAGTTGGTAACTTACATAATAAACATTTAAGAGCTTGTAGCTCGAGCAGAGGGAAAATCAGTAGTATTGATAGCTGTTAAGACAAGATATAAGAACAGTTAGACATTATAATACATCATTTTGACATAAATATAGATAATATAGACATACTGTACTATAAATCAGAAACAAATACAATTATAGAACATGTTACATAACAAAATATAATACATTTAAAACACACATTTGAAAATAAAACAATTTTTAACTAATTTAATGTTACCTTTTAGTAAAGTTTAAAATTCAACGCCAAAAGCCTTCTTTTTTTTTCTTCAATCATTCATATATTTATGTATAATCAATATTGGAAAACTTAAATTTTACCGTCAATTGAATACACATAAGAAATTTTATTAATATTAAAACTGTAAAAAATAATCTTTTATGCCTAAATTTTGTCCATTCTAAGAGCCACAATTTGTGTTTCCCACAGCTGTTCTTCCACCTACAGCGTGAGAGGACATTCCCCGAGTCTCGAGCAAGGTTCTACAGTGCAGAGATCTCCTCGGCACTGGGCTACCTGCACCAGCGTGGCATTGTGTACCGAGACCTCAAGCCTGAGAACCTCCTGCTGGACAGCTGCGGTCACGTGGTGCTCACGGACTTTGGTCTGTGCAAGGAGGGCCTGCAGGCCTGTGACACCACAGACACCTTCTGTGGTACCCCCGAGTACCTGGCACCAGAAGTCATCAGGAAACAGGTGTGTGGTAACTTTTAGCAGGGGTGCTATAAGACATTCTTAGGGCCATTTGTAGTTATAAAAATTGCAAGCTCAATGTTATTCTCACAATCCTAAATTATCTTAGTGTTAAAATTTAAAAAAAAAAAATCATCAATGTCTTGAAGAATTTATTAAAAATCAAAAGATAAAACAGATCAACTATAATTCAGATTAAACAATGAAAAAATTCAACAAGAAATCAAAATTTTGAGCGTTATAAAAGTAATTCCTCAAGTCTAGGGAATAATACGGTACTTTAAGTCTCTCTCTGACCTCCGTTGAGATGTAATAATGAGATATATTTTATTTCTAAAACTTCCAAGATTACATCTCTCTTCATCAAATCAGAATATTTTCCACTTACATCATTTATTATATATCCCCACCTTTCAAACAAGCCTCTTTGTTAAACTACAAAGAAATCAATGAGGGGACTTGTGTGCAGGCGTACGACCGCTCGGTGGACTGGTGGTGCCTCGGTGCAGTGCTCTACGAAATGCTGTACGGTCTGCCTCCGTTCTACAGCCGCAACACAGCCGAGATGTACCAGAATATCCTGCACAAGCCGCTCAAACTGCGGAACACCGTCTCAGAAAATGCCAGGGATCTGCTACAAAGGGTAAGTTGAGACGCAGACTTCACAGCAGTCATGGTAGTCTCGAGATGTTTGTCAGAGATTTTGAAGAAGTAAATGATTGTAGTATTATATAATAAATATGTGTAATTAATTAATTATTCTTTATTTATTTATCCATGTCAAATTCATTTGCATTATATTATATTATATACAGTACCGATAGTTAGTTCAACACCACAACAACAAAAAATAGTCCAAGTGTTTTAGAAAATATTAACTCAATATTTTTTTGTGGTGATACCTCTTCTTTAATTCAACAATTCCAACTGATATTTAGTACCAAGCAATTAAGTCCCCTGACATTTGTTACCTGTGTCCTCAGCTGCTGCAAAAAGATGCTCACCTGCGGCTAGGCGCCGGCTTCTCAGACGTAGAAGACATCAAGAAGCACGAGTTCTACAAGCCAATCAACTGGGACGACTTGATTAACAAGAAGATCGCACCCCCCTTCAACCCAAACGTGGTACGTCTTAATGCTTTTTATGCCACAAGTTTTATTACTTCAAAATATTTGTTTTTAAATTGGAAGTTAATGAATGATAAATTTTTAATGCAGATCATACCTAGCATACCAAAAGAAAATTTCAACGGATTATTATTATTTTTTTTAAATATATGTACCTGTATACCCCTATAAGATATCATAAGAAAATAGCTCGACAATGTCTCAGCATTGCATCAAGTCATTCCACTCTATATTTTTAGTACAGGTGATTTACTATGTAAAATACAGTTTTCGTGGGTGATTTTTTTTTTATTTAGTTTTTGAGTTAAATCAATTGATTGTATTTTGAATGAATCAGCACATTATTAGATTATTAGTCTTGTGCCACCCAGTCTTAGTCAACATTTGTGGTGGTTAGAGGGGTGGTATTAGGACAGGAACCCTCATAGAACGTAATGATAACCTAGCTGATGACACCACACTGGCCATTTCTAGCAACATATTAATAGCCATGATTCTGTTACAGAGTGGTTCGTTGGACCTGAAAAACATTGACCCTGAGTTCACAAAGGAACCAGTGCCATCCTCGGTAGGTCACTCCCAGAACGGAACGGTTCTCTCTGCCAGCGTCAAAGAAGCAGATTCTGCCTTCGAGGGATTCTCGTACGCCCCTCCCCTTGAGGAATTCCACTGATCGTGATTTGCTAGACGACAATCCGAGCCACTAGAGAGCAGCACCTCCTGCTCAATAATCACCTTGCCTTGCAGTAATTTTAGGTTAGTTGGCAACTCTTCTATAAAAAAACTGTTATGAAATATCTGTCCATTTAAAAAATGTCATGTCAGTTGTTTATTGTTTTATAAAAATTATATGAAAATTTCATAAAAAAAAACAACAACAAAATAAACCATGCTTTATGATGCAACCAATGTCAGTACTGTATTTTAGAACAAAAAATGTGAGTTATATTACCAAACTACTATAATCGACAACCTACATGGAAATATTTTATTGCAAAAATGAATAGTGAGTACCAAATTAAATATTCTGACTTTTTTCAGATGTTTCTGAGTAATGTAACTGTTTTTCAAAAATTATTGAAATTTTACTCTCACCTGTTTTGTCCTTGCTAAATATTCAGAGCAACATAATTTCATACCCTCTGTCCATTTCTGCAATAAAAAAGGTTGTCCATTACCACAAGTATCATATTTTATGTCTAAAATCATTATATAGCTCAGCACAAAGATTTAGAAGGACAAGAACTGACTATTACTTTATAGATATTGTATAAGCCATTACACGATACAATTTTTCTAATTTTTGCATACAATTTTTCCTTACAAGAAAACTTGATCTCCATTTGTTTGTATGGAGATGACATTTTCTTGTAAGGAAAAATTGTATGCAAAATTTGCCGTGTAATACAGGCTATAGATATTATAAAGTAGTTGAATTAAATGGAATTGCAAGCGTTCTAAAATAAAAAAGGTTACCAATTTTGCTCTGGAATCTTTATGGGTACAAAACATTTCTCTGGGGTGCAGAATAAATTGTTCTGTACTTGCAGTTTTAGTGGACAGATATTGTTTTGCTTTGTAGATAAATTTGTAGTGGAAAAGATATGGACATTTTCTTCCCTGTAAAATCTCGCTTTGTGAACTGGAGTTATAGTAAAACATGATCTTTATGAATTTATCAAATTTTTTACGCTTCTTGTGATTTTTTGTATGTTAAGAAGAAAAAAAAAATTAATTCGTTAGTTCCTATATATGTTCAATAACAACAATAATTAATACATTCCAAAATATGTGTGCCTTAAGCAAATATGGTGATTTTGTTTTCTATTATATAGTATGTATTTAGAATATAGGTATATTATAAGCACAATTTTTAGTACTTAATTTGGTTTATGTTTTTTTATATATAAAATTAATAAATTAAAATTAAAAATAATTAATTTATGTTGCATATATTGTAAAAATAATTCATGCACAAATTGCCATGAATTTGACATTGTAAATTAAAGTATTCCCCCGACAATCTTCTTCAACCCTTCCAAAATCTTGCATATCTAACGCCGTGTTTGGCTAATTGAAGTATCAGTACAATTAACATTTATATTCTTTGCCAAATAAAATTTAATCATTATGTTTTGTTGTCTAAATCATAAAATAAATATAGAATTTTCACAATTTTAATCAAATTTATGAAAAAAAAAAAAAGAAAAGTGAAATAAATTTAAAATATTAAGATCAAAATATATATAAAAAAATGTGAATATTTTTCTTGCAGTATTAACGAATTAATAGGCTATTATTGCTCTCTTAATAATATTACAGTACTACGTCTGTCAAAACTTGCCAGTATGCATTAACTTTGTAACTTACTTCTAGAGCTATGTGCTTGAAGCTGCTCTTTCTTTTTCTTTAATTGCTTTTGGTAGATTTATAAAATATGTCCAATGTATGAAAACAGATAACAAAAATTGTTTAAACTTATAGGAAATTTTGTCATAAAAAAGCTTCTAAGCAAATATAAATACTAGTAAATATTTGCAGCAAAATTGCAATTAAATAAAGTAAAATTTAAATCTTTACAAAATACTAAGAAAAATTTTGAATATATATATTTTTTTTTTAGCAAGTACTATAATCATTATAATTTTTTTAATTAACTTGATGGTACAGCGTCCCTCATCCAAAGAAATGAGCTGTCTGTACACACAATCATACAGCAGACAGCTTGTTCTTGCACACAATTAGACACTCATTATTCCAGACGAGAGACTAAATTTGTGATTCTGATATGTATTTTGTGTCATTAACAATAATAATAGCTTGGGTCATACCGTAGTATTAAAGAACTGAAACTTATGGCAGCTAATTGTGTTAAGTAGCTGTTTAACAGTACAATAAAAATAACTGTCAAACAATTTGACAAATTTTTAATGAGGTAGTTGATTTGTTATTATAAAAATAATAATGTTGACATTTAAGATTTTTTTTTTATTAGGACAGAACATATTAACAAAGTTATAAATCAATAGCGCACTTTATAATTGTAAAAACTAATGCTGGGAATATGTAAGCTTTGTTAAAGATATCACAACAGAAATAAAAAAAGGTCTTACTAGCACCATGTATGATATTTAGGCTTGTGTATTTGTTAAAGTTTAATATACAGTGAGATACTTTTTTTTTTTTTTTTTTTTTTAGTTAATTTAACATTATTAAAGTAATATAACATTGATTAATTTACTTGACACTCGTTAATTGTTTGTGAGCCATTAAACTAATGTAATTGATTCAATTACTTTTCTAATGTACTAAAATTACTAAAAAAGCTAACAATTTAAATGAATCATGCAAACTTCCGAGTGCCATTATGTAATATTAAATTAAATAATTTATAAAAAAGCACAACAAAATGCCACAAACAATGTTGTTCATCTTTACATTCCAATGGCCGTAGTGCTTCAAATATACATTGTCTATATGGAATTGTTAAAATTTGGAATGCGTCTAATAATAATTTCTCTTTTTTTTTGTTACTAATACTTGATCTGCATAAAAATTATATAAATTAAAATAAAAAAATTATTTGAAATATTAAAATACAGTCTTTTCCTTTTAACACATCTGTATTAAAATTGTATTTTTTTTTTTTTTTTACTGACAAATGTTGCGTGAAGTACAGTTAATGTAGAAAGCGTGGTTAATTACAATAACTCAACAACGGATAACTGATGCCATTTTTTATTGCATTATGGGTAGAGGACCTTATGTTATGTAATGTAAATTTTTCTCCTTTTTTTAACACCCTCTTAAAATTGTATTCTCAAATGCTGTGACGCCAAAGATTTGTGATTTTGACGTAGCATTTTGCCATATGATTTTTAAATTTTAAAAAATTGAACAAAATCAAAAGTACATTACATCCAAATATATGCAATAAAAAATAATAATGCCGTGTCCATTGTGAATAATTAAGATATGCCACAGAACCAACCACTTAAATTCATCCCAATGCAACATTTATTACCTAAAAAAAAAACTATTAAAATTTACTACCATCAGTTCATAACAGTTATATAATTATTTTCAAATAAAGATTCCTACCGTTCCCTTAACCACAGGAAGTGGAAATATTTTTTTAAACATTTTTCAAGGTGCTATTATAGTACACACAGAAAATATTAATAACTTAATTATTAGTTAACAATACTTAAAAATAAGTCTCTTAATTACCATGCACAAAAATAAAAGAACCATTCAAAGTTCCTAATTTTGGTGAAGGCATTAATTTCATCAGCAAATAGCACAATTTTTACTTATCCCCCTCCCCCGAGTTTTCAATTTAAAATTTCACGGTTAATAAAGCAGTTGATAAAATATTACCGTTTCATGAGATTGGATCTCTAATAGCGGTACAGAAACCATAAATACTTATCACAAAGCGTATACAAGAAAATACTCAACATGCTATTAAACAATAGGCATATCATAATAACAATTTTTAGATAAACAGCAGATGACGAAGAAACAAAAAATGGAAAGGAAGACTGCGAAAGCTAGGGTTGGCTTTTTTTTTTTTTTTCCTTTTAAAATCTCAACTTACAAATATATTAAAATTGTTTACCAAAGAATATTAAGGGTAAAAATTAGTTTTATAACTCAACAGAATGCACACTCTTATTTTTCATTAAAAAAAATGCTAACTCATATTTTAAAACAAAGAGAATAGAGAGAACAAAATGGAATACTTTTTTTTCTTTTTTTTTGCAAACACATGGAAGAAAAAGAGAGAAAAACACATACAGACTCTATAATGTACAAATGGTCCTGGGAAATTATAGAATGTCAACTAAAGAGGTACATAGCTGTTACATAGGTGTTACATAGTTAACTAAAATTAAGAAAAAAAGAACCATATTACTACAACAGATATCCAGTTGTTGCAATATGGTGTCATCCATCCACTGACCAAAAAGCACATCTGCTGGCCAGCAACAGGTATACATGATAACAGATTACATCCTCTCTTATGAACGATCATTGAAAGGTTTGAAAACTTTGGTTGTGTGATGAACATGTAGAAGTTTTTTTTTTTTAAAAATGCTCAAGATGATTCAAAGTAGCAACAGCAACTTCATCAAGTTACATAATTATCAGGTGCGGATCCAGGGGGGAAGGGGGGGGGGGGGGGGTGCAGCCTCCCTGAAATTTTGGATTTAACTTAGGCAATATAGGCACTTCACCCACTCCATTTTTTTTTAACATTGTCCTTATGGAAGCAGCCCCCCCCCTGAAAATTTTCAGCCCCCCCCCCCCACCTCCCTCCAAATTTTTTTTTTTCCTGTTAAGTACGTGTGGAGTTATTTTTTTAGGTACTTTCCATTTTTGTAAGCAGGACAATTTGCTCACTGCTCTAAATACTATTCCAGTACTTTAAGAAGGTCAGGAAATCACTTTTAAGCAGACATTACTGATTCTAAAACTGAAATTTGTTTTTTTCTACAACCTTCAGCTAACAAATTCCATGGCAAATATACCTTAAACATTGGCAGATACTTGAGGTCTGGAATTTCTCTTTTTACCTGACTGATTAATGATAACAATTTGCAGATTTGGAATCAGGAATTGTCTTTGCTTAAATAATATCTTGACTCTACTTTTAAAATTGTAACAATGTCTGAATAATTTTCTAATGTTTAGGTTCCTATTAAGTTCACCGGTGTATTAAACAAAAAATACAGTTTTAAATACAGATCATAAATGTTGATACTATTAACCAGTGCTTTAAAAATTAAACAAAAATTATAACGCTACTTTTGTTTTTAATCTAAATTAAAATCAGTTCTACTGGCAAAATATTTTGTAAATAAATGCAGACTAGTGTTAGTTTCTTTTTTTTTTTTTTTTTTTACAGAAGAAATCAAAATTATTAAGGTATTAAAGCAATATTATAAAAAAATATTTGTTAACAGATATGTACTATTAAATCAGATTTATAAAGTAGAACATTCTATGAGAGTGTATAATGGCAACACGGGCGATGTAAGGTTGTAAAGCGGCTACCGGTAAGATAAATTTTCAGAGTCCACACTTCAATCTCGGTACTTCACCTTGTTTAAATGTATTATAATACGATAAGGGAACCAACAATTGTAAATTATCTTGAGTTACAACGTTGAATCTTTTTGATGCAGTTTGACTTGCTGAAATGTGAGATAAAGTGTAGTTTTGTAACAAAATGAGGTCATCGGTAGCTCCCTTCAACCATCTAAGAACTCATGGCATGCCAACTACTGCAGTTTGTTAACACTCTGGAATTCGTAGACCCGCTGGACCAAAGCTCGGAGGATGCTACCGGGCACGCGCTGGTGCTTCTTGATCAGCTCCTCCACAGCAGTGGCTACCTGCAAAAACATACCGACAAGGTAAGTGGACGTTGTGACGGTAGAAAACATTTCAAATCCAACTTTAATGGAGTTTTGTCTTAAAAATCAAAGGACATGTAAGAAAGAAAACAATCTATAATATTTTTTTATATATCGACGTGGTAGTGGAAAAATATCATAACTCCATAAGTAAGCTGGAAAAAAAAAATACTATCTCAATTGGTAAGCTGAAAAAAAAAATACCCTAACGCCACTGGTAAGCAAAATGGAGTTAGGATATTTTTTTTTCCAACTTTCCAATGGAGTTATGATATTTTTTCGCTACCACGTCGATATATGTTTTAATCTAATCTAAAAAGAAGTAAAATTCTGTATTTTGTAATCATAATAATGACGAATTTGATATTGTTTTATTGTTGAAATTGAATTATTTTACAGTATGTATTTCAATTGTATTATTTTAGCAACGTTTCCTTACATCATTTTCACTCCCTCTGATCTTTAGCAAAATATCTTAGAAAATTATACTCAAAAGTCAGATTCTCAACTTACAAATAAGTTAGAAGTTCTTCCTAACAAGACCATTAAATTGGGGTCATTTTATGGTGTGTTTTGTTGTCTATGAAAGAAATTGTCTTAAAAGGTTCAGCAGCTCACATAGCTAGCTCATTGTCAAGAAACTATTAAACTTTATAGAACTTTCTGTGATGATTCCTTTTATTTAAAATAATGCAAGCCACATTTGATAACTTACTTTATCTCTGAGCTCCTCGGGCGTGAGGGAAGCGTCAAACGGAATTGGTTTCCCGACGTACGTTCTCAACTTGACAGGAAAACCTCCGTAGATCGGTACGATCGGAAGTCTCGTCAGAGAGTACATCTTGAGCCAGAACTTTTTACCCCAACTCACAGTACGAAATGCTTCTCTTAAATTTTGGGTAAATATTGGGATGATTGGCTGTAAAGATAAGAACAAAATTACACACTTATACAACTATAAGCACACATAGCATCAAAATAATTAAATAATTTATTAGTTATTTCAAATTTATTTTTAAAATTTACATTTTAAAGTTATGCAACTTGTGTAAAACAAAAGGGTTCATTGACTGAAGATTTAATGTAACCTTCATGACTTTTTTTATTGCAAATTTGGATTGAGGACCTCAAGTTATGTATTGTCAATATTTCTTCAGATTTTTTAGAACCCTCTAACACCCTAAAAATTGTGCTGCAAACCGCTGTGATGTCATAGTCATGCAAATTTTTAACACGAAAACATAGGGAAAGAAGTTGCATGACTATGATGTCACAACGTCATTCCCCTTGATTTTAGGGTGTTAGAAGTTTTAAAAAAAAAAATCTGACAAAATTTGACAAAACATAACTCAAGGTCCTCTGTACAAATGTGCATTAAAAATTTTCATGAAGGTTGTTCATTCTTATCTTTTGGTTTTAGCTTACAACAGCTACAACAGTAAGGAATCTGCTTGACACAGACCATTTTTATTTATTTCTTTTTTTTTTTTATTTTTTATTTTTTTTTTTTGCCTGGTGGTGTGGCAGTGGGGAAAAAAAAAATATAAAAAACTGCTTCTCTCCTTTTTGCAACAAGTATGCAGTTGTTAACTCACTATTCTTATCAACTGCAACAGCTGTGCCTTTTAGTTAACACTGTACTCTCTTTATAAGCACTTCTTATTTCATCTGGTGTAATGTAGCCAATTAAGAAGAGGGGAGTAGTCCATCTCAGTTTCCATTTTTTTCATTTATGTGTGTGTGTGGGGTGGAAGGTCCTTAAAAAGTGCCATCAGGAAATTGGGCACACAATGTCATATTTTCCTCTATGCCACAATCTCGTGACCCCTGGCCATGACTTCACTGACCCAATGACCGCCCTGTGACTCACCACTTTTGCCTCTATTGCGACCTTGGCAAAGCCGAGCCTCCTCCTCCAGAGCAGCTGGTAGTAAGAGCTGCCGAACTGAGCCTCATAGACTCCCCCTGGGGCGATGGCCAGCATGTTGTTCTCTCTGAGGATGGCGGAGCAGGATTGCACCGTGCCGGGAATCACCTTGAGGGCCTCCGCAATGATGGACCAGCCTGCAAGAAAAATAATTGGCTGAGACGCTGGGTGTAGCTATAGGAAGGAAATTGAGGTGGGATTTGTCATTGGGGAAGGAGAGGAGGGGAAGCAGACCCACCCATTGCTAATGCATTGTTCCCCAAAAAACAACTAGTCCCTTTCCTAATTTTGACCAACATTGTTTAGAATATTATAAAAAAAAATTTTTTATTTATTTTCCATTTGTTATATTTCAATCGAAATTCTTACTTTTTATAATTTATATCATACTGTACTAGTTTTCTTCATATATTTTTTGACATACCTCAATGCTTCCCCGAACCTTCATTGTATTAATTGAATATACATGATACATGGGGTTTTCAAAACTGTACAGTATCCAAATTTTAGCTGCATGTGTAATAAGTGTAGTGTTTGAATAATAAAAAAAAACTCTGGAGAACATTGAAGAGAGATTAGAAAAGCTTACCTGGTAGACTAAACAGAAAATTATCAGCCACTGTGTGTATTAGTCTCTTCCTCAACAAAAATGTTTTTGATACAAAATAATATATATCTATAGGAATTGCTCCATGGTAGTATACTATAAGAGCTGGACTGTTGTCTGGTATGTTTTCTATTCCTTGAATTTCATATCCTGAAACATAAAAGAAACATTGTAAAAAAAAAAAAGTGCTTTACACATTTGAAACTCATATCCAATAGGTTTTGACAGAAATAAATTAGCAAACTACGGTCAAGAGTGATGACAGATATTATCACAGGGTTGTTTACATTTTTATCTCATGGTGACTCTGATATAGCTTGACCAGCAAATGATCTGCGCTGTCACTTTGACAAAGGTATATATCAAACAATAGCTTCGTCAAAGTGACAGCACAGACTATACATTGGTCAAGGGTTAGTATATTTTCCATGTTCTATGGTATTCTACGCAGTAGAGCAACATATTGATTGATGCAAAGGTGCTTGCAGAGTCTTGTTTTGAGAACTTCATTAACTATATTGATAATCTTTATAATTGTGAATGGCTGGTACATTTGCTGCAACCACTTTCAATACGGACTTCAGATACAATAGGGGCTATATTTACCAAGAAATTACTTAAAATAAATTATAGCCAGTACTTTTTAAAAATTTCTAGCCAAAAATCTAAAACGTCTGAACAGGGAGAAGGAATAGGCCCTATGATTTTTCTCCTGTTAGACAGATCATCCCAAATGTATAAAAGCAAAATGTCAGCCTATTCTGACAGAGAGGTTCTCCTTACCGTGCCAAAGCCATCCGTGAGCGTCCCAAACGGCTGCTACCGTGTGCCGAGCTCCGTCCCAGAAGTCTCTCTCGTAGGCATCTCGCAACCGTTGCCTACAAATTATTGTAAGAATTACTAGCTGTCTTATTATTGTTACTCTTAATTTGATTTTTTTCTAAATTATTTTCTTTTGCTTTTGTAATTGTTCTTGCAATCAATTTTATTATAAGGGTGTTAATTCAATGCTCTAATCTCAGTAATTAAATAATGATGGATTTATAGAAAAGAACTATTGTGGTTTGGATGTCTATGTAAAGAAAAGGATAGGAATAGGAAAGAATTACACAATTTTTAAGCCGAAACATAACAAAAAAACGAGATTCACACATTAAAAATTAAAAAAAGGTGAAATTTTTTAAATCATAAGTACTGAATAATACTGTAATGTTTAAAGCTTTTCTTTGAGATGAATAATATTATATTGTAATTGTTATAAAGTAGTGTCTACTTTGCCAATCTCAACTTGGTATTTAAATATGACTTCGGCGATCAATGTAAATTCTATCAAGTTGCGATTGGCGAAATAGATGCTACCCCGATGATAAATTATGTTTACTTGTCATTATGCTGTCATTTCTCCTCCACATCTAATCAGGTAGAAGACCAGGGGCGGATCCAGCTCGGGGGAAGGTTTTGGGGGGGAGGGGGGAGGGAGGGGCGGTGCCCTATCCCACAATGTTAAAATTTGGGGCGGGAGAGGGGGGGGCGATGGGGGGGGGGGGCTGGTGACACCTTCAATATTATTTTGGGATCTTTTGGTGCCCCCATCACCCCACCCCCCTTGGATTCGCTCCTGTAGAAGACACACCTGTGCAGTTTGTTGATGTACAGTATGAGGGCAGTGACATAGAAGAGGACTCCGATCATCATGGGCAGCAGGAATGTAATCAGCAGAGGCGTCAGCAGCCAAGACAGCCACAAGTAGAAGTCGAGGTCGATGTACTCGACTGAAAACAAACAAATTTCTCAGAACAAAATTCAAAGTCACGTTTTCTCTTACAAGGCAATTTGCCTCAAAACTAATGCACAGCTATGTTGTATACATAGCTTCTACCTATAATTATTCTGTTATAATATTCCAGAAGGTGCTGTAAAACTCATCTCAGATCCCCATTTACTGTATCAAAGAAGCCTGTAGTATATATGACAAGTTTGCCAGAAGCAAGCAGTAAAATAGCCTGCAAAATGTTTGCTGTTACTTTATTTGCCTATAACATAGAGACAATCAATGAATCAATGTGAGCTGCTATTTACCCCCCTCCTTCTCTCGCTTCTACAGTACGTCTAGCATGACTTCATTTGAGAGGTGTATCAGTGGAGGGCCGGGATATGTTAAGAGATAGAGACAACTAGTGCTGCCTTTGCGGTGATGTATGATATACTGGAAACAAAAAATACAAAGGAATAATTGGTTTACTTTGAGGGGAAACGATAGGAAGAAAAGGGCTCAAAAGTCCTGCTCGGTGCTGCGTCTGTTTGTCTGTGAAATATATTATACATATATATAAATTGTATGCATATGCATACTGGCTGCATGCTGCATATTAAAATTACAGAGATCGACCATCAGAGATGATGCATACTATACAGTCTCCAGTCTGCATACAGTCGTCATATATGCATAATTATTATAATTAAATCATATAGACTGTATGGAGATAGAGTATGCTGTCTGTGCTGTAGTTTTATACTCACCAATAATGTTTTCAAGATATGCTGTTGCATTTTTCGCCAGATCAATCATGGTTACGTTATAAAATTAACTAAATGCTGCAAAATGCAATAGGTCAAAATACTGTAATAAGAAATGTAAATTTTGTTTGAATTTTGTGTGCGTAAAAACACCGCTCCTTGGCCAATAAGAGATTCTACAATAGCCTAGAAATATGCATAAGAAACGTGCATTTTTAGGATCTTCCTTAACTAGTCGCATACTCCTTATTTGCATCTATTAATTCTGTATCACCGTAACCATTTACGTCGGAGTAATGACCCCTACCCACCCCAGCTGAAATGTCACTTTTGTTTTGCGCAACAGCTGATGAATCGAGTCATTTTCGGAATTTCGTGGTTTTATTCGGGTTTGGTCGGAGTTGTTCGGAATTATCTGAAATCTGATTGGTTTGCTAGATTAACTTCCTCGTTACGTCATTGGCAGGTAGAAAACGCGGGAATAATAAAGAACGGAATATTTGCATAAATTGATGATTTATCTAAAGTTCATCAATAATAATGTATTCCTAATTAACACAGTATATCCCCGGCAAAGCATTATTCATTTTTAGCTAATAATTATAGCAAACTTTACAAATTCTAGCTTTGATGCCTGGTTTTAGACTTATGCCACCAGGTGTCAGGCGTTTCATTGCCGCCATTTTTGCCGTCAGTCGATTGAGTCAGAAAGTGGCGGAGTGAAACTATTATCGTAGCTAGAGGTTTTATTCCAGAATATTTCTTGAAATTCTTGATTTTTATTTCTTTTTTTGAGTATGAAGATGACATTGGAGTGCATAAGCAGGTCTCGTTTGCTGTCTATTGCTTAAAATGGTTAAAACACGAAATGCAACAGATTCGCATGGGAATATTTCTTCAGAAATGCCTGTGAGAGAGACCACCTCTGCTGCTGATAAAATTGGTTCTGATGTAAGTTTTCTGGTATATTTCTCTGCATTTCACTTATTTTAAATAATATTCTTTAAATTAGTTACATTTACAGTCAAGGATCTAGTACATTTTATTGCGTCAAGTGTTTTCATGGAGCACTGAACTTTTGTGGGATCAATACTTCCGTCTAGAAGGTGTAGCCACCTAGCCTTTTTGTTTCGCCTATTTTGTTGATTCCTTATGAATATATATTGTAAATTGAGTGTAAAATTTACAAAAATTTACAGTATTATTATAAGAAACTGTTGCCTTAGCATTATCTAGCATTCTAGCATTTCCATCTCAAGGCCGCTATGAGCTTTTTGACACAATCTGATGTGTCGATCTCGCTCGATCTGGTTGTATATGCATACATTATGCCTATATATGCAGTGCATTAGTTATTTTCGTAAAATATGTTTAACATAACTACAGTACAGTGCATATGCATAGCTGTAAGTGTATGATATGGTCATAAACAGATGCCTCATGCAATGGGATTTTTGTACCTGTTTCTTCCTCTCACAGAACGCCAAGTATATATTATACATGTACAGTCCTCGCCTCTGAAAAGTTCCCTAGATCTAGCGAGCAAAGTTGGAGCTTTGAAGTTCGCTGCAATAGCACAGCAAGCCAACCAGAACCAGCTCAAAGCGGAGGGGGAGGTGCAACAGCTCCACTGAGAAAGCAAGCCAAGCAGCTCAAGGCAGGTGGGGAGTTGCACCGGATGCAACTCTCCTTCCGCTTTGAGCTGCTTGGCTTGCTGTGCTATTGGAGCTAACTTCAAAGCTTTGAATACAAAGTTCCAGCTTTGTCCGCTAGACCTAGGGAACTTTTCAGAGGCGAGGACAGTACATATTTCTTTGTAACATTGGTAACCAATACGCCCGCCCAGATGGCAGTACTGGTTTTACCTATCTCTTAAAATATCCCCTCCTTCACTACCTTTCTCACAGCAGTCCAGCTAGACGTAAACATGGCTTATCTAAGTGGGCCTCAAATTCCCGTCTGATGCTTTGTCTGTTTGTCTATGATATGATTATTAATTATGCATATGTGTATGCTGTATAGATGGAGCCATAGTCATTTCAGGAAAATTTCAGGCGTAAACTCTTGCTTGATGGACTGTAGTGAAGCATAAAACATTATTGAAGCATTATAATATGTAATACAATGCAGTGAGCTACACATTTCCACCTTCCACCTAGATTCTTTAGCTTCATTACTGTACAGTACATATTGTGTGTCTTAAGGTAGAGATAAGGTCAATCAGCTGTTTTTTTAGCTCCATTTGATTAACATGTAAACCTTGGCAAATTCACAAAAATTCTGAAATTTTTTTGAGAGGCAGATATTAGTGCCTAAAAGACATAGAACGATTTAACAAGACGATTTTTTTTAATTAATTTATTTAATTTTCAGCATAGGGCTTTCCCATGGAGAGACAAACTAAAAACTAAATTAAAAAAAAATGGGCTCGTTAAATTGTTTCGAAATTTTTTCTATGGCTTTTAGGCACTAATACCTGCCTCTCAAAAAAATTCAGATTTTTTGTGAATTTGCCAAGGCTTAAATGTTAATCAAATGGAGCTTAAAAAAAAAAAAAAAAAAAAAAAAAACAGCTGACCGACGTTATCTCTACCTTAAAGAACCTATCCACAGTTTCAATTATCTATTTTGACCAAAACTAATTAAGCTACTTGATAAAATTGGTGAAATTTGCACATTTGCAAGTTTAACGCTTCTTAGAAATAAAGTATGTAGTTAACTTGTTAACTAGTATTTAGTACTATACCTGCCTTAATTGAGCGTGCATCATGAACACTATTATCTTCTTTGTTTATAGCCTGAGGTCAGCAACACAGAAATGCCTAAAAGAAGGTACTCTGACCCAATGGATGGAGTGAGAAACGTGAGGAGGAAGGAAAGCAGGGATCGAGAGCTGCGAAATAGAGTGGTTATTGACAATGGAAGTAGTCGGGTGATTGGCAATGGCAACAGAAGCTCAACGAGGATTCAAACCAGACCTGATCGGTACCGACCTTCGTCAAATAAACGTAAGTTACTCAGGTCAAGTTTATTAAAGAAGTGCTATAACTAGATCAAATTGACCTATTCCTCATCCGAAGTAATGAGCAGTTTGCTTATCACGATCTTATGCAATAATGACCTGTCTGCTACTGTAAGTGCAATTATGAGCTGTAAATCAGTAAAGTATAAAGCTCATTATTGCACTCATGTGATATAGCAGACAGCTCATTGATGTGCACAATACGCTGATGACTCATTATTTCAGACAAAGGATGATTTCGTCACAAGGTTTAGATTTTGTTGCAATTGACCTTCTTAAAACTTCCTCTTTTTCGTCAAAATCTCAAGGCACTTACTGTTAGTGCATTTTCATCCTTAGAGGTGTTTGTATTGAGTAGGCAACATAAAATATTTTCAAAGGAGAAATCATGCAATTTTTCTGAAGTTATTTCAAAGCTTTGTCATTGTATATAAATACTGGATTATGATTTATATTATATTTTAAATACATGTAATGCTTTCATATTTTTAAAATACTTTTCCTAATGACTACCGGTACATAAATATGTGAAAAAAGTTGCTTCTTTTGAAACTGAGCAAGTGTAAGAAGAAGTTGAATATACAGTACTAAAAAAATATTAACTGATTTCTATGAGAATGGTTTATTTATATGACTACGGATAGTAAATGCAGTGACAAAAAATTAGTTGTCTATTATAATTTCATTAAAATAACATGTTTTTGAATAAATCTTGTTTCTTTAAGTTATTTTTGTTATTAGATTTTAAAAAACAAGTACGTAGTAAATATTGTATTACCTGTTAAAGGGAGCTCTTTGATGCGTCCCCTGCGCCCCCGCTCTGCCGGCCACATGGACTACCTGCGACGCATGGCACACGACGACGGGGTGGACTCGGTGTCAGGGGAGGACGTTGGTTCAGATGGGGGCACCGATGACGACATTTTCACGCCTCCCGTGAACAGCAGACGCCAAGTCAGGGCGCTCAGCAGCTCTGGCCACTCTCACAGCTCTCAGCCTACAGTCTCCTTCGCTAGGACCACAAGCATGTCCAATGGACACTCCAGCCAAGTTCTGGATGACTCTCATGAAGGGGAAGGTTAGTTTTGTAATTTGGACACCTTGGGATAGTTTTGTATTACCACATTCTTACCATCTTCAGCTTTTAGGGAGGATTTCAAGATTACCTGCTGAGCTTCCCTTTCCAAAATCTGTACATCTTTGTCTCTTTGAGCTGCACGTTCAGTAAATCAAGAATATTAATGTCCAGAATGTGATTAAAAAAGTACATGTGCATTTATGTGAAAAATTATTTTGTAACTCAGTGGTTTTGCAAATGGGAAAGTTTTTCCTAACAAAAATATACTCCAGTTATTTTCTTCGTTCAACTACTTTTTTGCTTTCAAAAATTTTCTTTTCTCCAATTTTTAAAATTATAGCATTTCAATTCATACTAATCCCTCTTTATTGTTGCTAAACTTGTTTGATTTATAAACATTATTTTAGATGGTTATTTTGTATCAATATTTTAAGACTTAAGATTTGACTCATAGCATTAACGTTTAACTTGAATGTGTTTTCAGGAGTTCGTCGCAGCACTCGGCAGCGCAAACTGACTTACGACAACTTTAACCAGAGCTGGATCTTAGGCACTCAGACCGTACGCGGCTACCGAATGAGAGAAAAGGACCAGACGGAGGAGGAGGAGGAAGAAGAAGAAGAAGAGGAGGACTCTGAGGAAGAAGAGGGGGCGGGAGAAGTGGAGGGAGGGGAGGAGCGGGAGGAAGCCCAGGCCGGCTCGGGTGACGAGGGCGAGGAGCCTGAGGTCAAGAAAGAGGCCCCGGAGCAGGAGGACAACGAAGCTACCGAGAAAGAAGTATGTTGTAGACGTTGTAGTCCCTAATATAATTGATAGAATCCCTCAGCACGTAAATGGAATAAAAAAAAATGTTTATCCATAAGGCATTATAAAATGAGTTTGCATTTACAAAAGGTCTAGAAGTCAAAGCCATAAAATATAGTTTATTCTTTTGATACCACTTTTCTATAATAGATTATCGACTTTAAAAATTTTTATTGCAAAAATGGATTTAGGGTGCAAAGTTATGCCACTTTGATTTTTTTCAGATTTTTTAAAGCCCGGAAAGTATTGCTAAAAAGTTTTGCCGACATTGGTTTTGAACCGACCCCCCTTTAGGTCCTATGCTTTTCTTAGGAGAGTCGGCTAGAGGCAGCACATTCTCTTTACTTTCAATAATTTTTTAAAAATAGTTCCCGGATTACAGTCAACCGGGGTAACTTTGAAAGCCCGGGGTAACTTTGAAAATGAGGAAAATAAAGATTTGTGATTTTTTATAGACCAATCTAATGTGTACACTGAAGTTTTTTCTCACTATATGGTAGGAACATGTTATTAGCTAATAGAGAAAAATAGATTTAAGGGTTGCAGTTGATAAATTGGAGATAATTATTTTTTTTTACTGAAGAATGAAAAATGTGACCAAAATAAGAAGTCTGGAAATAAGCCATCCACAAGGTAAGCAAATACAAGTTAGAGCTTGTAATGCTATTCAGTGTTATATTTCAACCCTTCTTAACACATGTACCAAAGGATTTGAAATTTTTCCTGTAACTTTTTTTTTTATGAATTTTTACTTTCAATGGGGTAACATTGAAGGGCTCGGCGGGGTAACTTTGAAGGGCTTTAGAGAACATCACTATTTACTTGAATGAAGCTTTAAAAAGAATCTGATACAAAATTTAGTGCACAAATCATACTATATATCATTGCATCATACATTTCAATTAATTTTGAACTACTTTTTTCTCTTTTAAGTCCACCACAATGATTTTTAGCACTTTATTCTGGCCCGGTACTCCGTGGCGGAGCCAGAAAAAAGTTCCAAAAAAAGTCTTCCATCTTTCAGAATGTTTCTCCCATGAGAAGTGAGTAGGGTAAAGTGAACCCACCCATTGCCCATGTATTTCTCTATGTACCACAACATCAATTGGGGGGGGGGGGGATTGTCTATGCCATTACCTGTAATTAACGGTACATACTATTGTTTGACATTAAAACTATATTTGTCTCATTTCATGCCTGAACATTTTTAAGACTCAGTTACTGTTAAATTAATTTATTAATTTTATGATAAAGGTTAGAACAGAACTACAATCATACTAATTAAATTTTAATTTCAGATTCATTAAGAAATCTCTTACGGACTACCGGTAGGCCTGATTCGAGTACAGAAGAGGTCAACAAATACAAAGAGTGTATACAATCAAGACTGCACTGAGGAAAATTTAGACCTACCAGTAGGTCACCTAGCCATCACCTCCCCCCCTTCAACCCCCCATGGAACCTCTTTTGCCTTCAAGTAGAACCAGGCAACCAAGCCACTGCCTCAAGCTATATTGCTCCTCGTCGGAGTATGAAAGTCAGAGTGAGTCCGCTAAGTCTTGGGATGGAGGGGTACAGGGACTAGAAGGAGCAGTGGGTGGGAGTTTTTTGAACTTAAGAACTATTCTAGAGGTGACCTAAACTATGGACTCCCCCTCCCTCCCCTTCCTCCCTGTCTACAGGTGGCATCAGGTAAAAGTGTGTCTCCAGCACATTTCTCCAGGTCTGAAGTCAGAGTGAGTCAGCTGAGTCTGCAGGGTGGGGTTATGGAAGATGAAGGGGCAATGGGTGGTATATTTAGTTAACATGAATGACCCCAACCATGCATGACCCCTCCCCTCCCTTGCCTAAAGATGGCACTAGGTAAGAGTGAAGAGTGTCGACATTCCTCGTCTGTTGCAAAGTCAAGAGTAAGTGATCAGAGTGTGAATGACAAAAAGAGCTCAAACAATGATGACAAAAAATTACAAATGGGAATAACACAGATTATAGTGACATAAAAAAAAAAAAAAAAAAACATGACCCTGTCTACAACTGACAAGTGAGCTCGTCACTGGGATTAGCGACGGAACTGAGGCTTCACCTCTGGAACTTATCTGCTTGTCAAGTTAAAGAAGATGTATTGTGATATTCAAAATGGTTCAACTATATGTTCATAATTGAACAGCCAACTGACCAAGGACTTCAAGTTCTCTGTTAACCATCCGAATACTATTCCGGAAATGATGCCAGTTCAAGCCTGAACATGAAGAGAAGAAATTTCTAAAAAGTTTCAACTTAACTTTTTAAATTCTTCTGCATTCTTATAAAATTATTAATGTTTGTAAACATATATGACACAATATTATGTTCAGAGAGAGAAAAATAAATAAATAAAATGAATGTTTAAAATATTTTGAGGATTTTAATTAATTACTGTAATTAATTATCTAATTAACCTTTAATTAACTGCAAATAATGGTTTAATATGATACTAAGTTACTGAAAAATATGTCCAGAACAGTAAATTACATGGTAGGACACATTAATAAAAAAATTACACTTTTAAGTTGCTTGAATATAAGTGTCCGCAAGGCCCTTCAATGTTACCCCATTGCCGGGGTAACTTTGAAGGGCTTGTTTTAATTTTTTTTTACAGTTAATAATTGGGGCAAAAAATTTTTACAAACATCTTTAGACATCTCTAGCTAAGTTACACAACTGGTAATATTTTTATTTGCCAGATATTTTTTTTTTTAAAGTTATGATCAGAAAGGTAGTAAAAACCCTTCAATGTTACCCCGGTTGACTGTATAAAAAATCTTAAAAATATTAGGGTAGCATAACTTTGCACTCTTAGTAATGTACAGTGTATTTAAATTTTTATATGCATTTTAAATTTAAAGTTAAAAGTTTGTATTGTAACAATTTGTAACCATATTGTTTACTATGGATAGTAAATGCTCAGTTCTGTTCCCATTGCTTGTTTTTATCCTCCTCTCCTTCACACAAAAACTATATTTGATTTCAATTTATTTACAGAACTTTGAGGACATGTATTCTCGAGTGAAGAGGCCTCGTCGTACGAGACAGACCATCATGTTCACGGAGGTGAGGAATACTCGATCTCGCTCCAGGAAGCAGCTGGCAGGAGGTACGTTTCTCCCAGGGTGTCACTCGGACAAATCTGATGCTGGTGGTTTGTACAGAGAGCAGTGAGGAAGAGGCACACAGTTCTGACGTCGGAGCACAGCGGCCACAATCCCCACGCAGAGGGACCACATACCATCTGAGGCAGCGCAAACCCAAGGTGCAGCACTTCCAGATTGAAGGTGAGGTTTTAGTACATTTGAACATTGAAATTATTCTATGTGACACGTCTAAATCACAATGAAAAAAATATTGATCAATAATTTTAAAATTTGTTCCTTATTTTTTTTCAATTGTTGTATTAGACTAGATGGACTAAGCAAAACTTGATTGCCATCTCAAAAAGGCAGGAGAGGAGATATTATCAACAACTATCAACCACTGCTTTAAACTTGAGCTTTAAAAGTCTAAAAAAATATTTGACATTAATGTATGTTGTACATAAATATTGTTCTTATAACAATTAAAAAAGTATATCATAATTGGTGTCTGATGACTTCTTGGTATTTTTAAATTAATACATAGTTACCCGCCCAATAAAATTACAATCACACTAATAATTAAATCTCACTATCATTTACCTAAAATATGAAACTCACCAACACATACAGTATAACAGATCTTAGTTTACCTCTAGACAGTTCAGTCTAGACTAAATGGCGCCAGATATCAGCCAATGAAAAGGCTAGAATGACTGCTGGCCACCTTTTCATTGGCTGATATATCTGGCTCCGTCTTGTCTACTCAACTGTCTAGAGGTAAACTAAGATCTGTTATACTGTACTTCATAAACAAGGAAAGCTCTCAGGGTAAAAGATCCAAATGTCTAGTTTTACCAGTTGAATACTGATATAAAGTGATTCCTTCCTACACATTGTATATGATGTACCAGTCCATTCAGCACGGTTTGATTGTTGCAGAGCCTCTTCGCCGTGCCGCCATGAGTCTCCTGAGGTCCCCCGTGCGACGTAAGCGTAGTCGTCGCCCCCGCTTCACATGCTCAGCCTCGTCGGGGAGCAGCAGCGACAGCGAGTATGAGCGAAAGAAGGGCCGCAACAGAAACAGGTACCCTTGCTTGCTTGTGTTATGTAGCAGGAAAAAATACCCCCGCTTCTGTGTGAGCTTGTGTGGGAGCTACTGTGTTTTTAGTAAAAGTAAAGTAAGGATAGGAAATTTAAAAAAATAATAATAATAATACAGTATCTGATGTTACTATTTTCACCATTTTTTATTTATTTATTTTTTTTTTATTTTTTTTTTTTTTTATTGTATTGGTCCATAACATAATATAGACTTATCACAACTATTACAAAAATGCACATACTGTATTTTGTATCTTCAAGCCCATTTTTAAAAACGAGAATTATCATCATACAAGTAAAGTAATTTGCCATTCAAAAAGTTCAACACTTGTTTAACATAAAAAATGAACTTCTCAATATTCTAAAACTTATTTCCTTCTCTGCTATTATTAAATTGAGATGACATTTGTTAAAACCAAGCTTGTTTCCTGATAGTTTGTATTAATGTTCAGATGTCTGCCGGTGAACTTTGCTTCTGACCTTGCTGCCAAGGTATCCCGAGGAGAGCCCGGCATCAAGCCGGTGACGGGCTCTAATCTCGCAGACACAGACCCCATGGAGCTGGACCCGAGCGTGCGCTTCAGCCACGTGGGGGGACTAGACGAGCACATCCGCTGCCTCAAGGAGATGGTCGTCTTTCCAATGCTTTACCCCGAGGTCTTTGAGAAGTTCCACGTACAGCCACCCAAGGGAGTGCTCTTCCACGGACCTCCAGGTACTAGACCTCGTTGTGTTTGTTATTTGTTTAGTTATTAATTTATTTGTTTATTAATTATTCATTTATTTGTTTCATCCAAATACATGATACTTTTACATGTTTGATGTAAAATAGCAATTGTAGCAATGCCTTTGAGCGTTGAAATTGAATTGGAATATATCAAGCTCCTATAGATATGTCTATTTACAATATTTAGGCTAATCAGTTGTTGTTTTTAACCCACCAAATTTTTATTTTAATATTCGTTTAAGGTCATATTTTAGGTGTCATTTTAAATATCATTTCCAGTACGAAGTATCCCAAATGCAATGGTTGTTGTTGCAGGCACTGGCAAGACACTGCTGGCACGAGCCCTGGCTAACGAATGCAGCCAAGGTACTCGTCGAGTGGCCTTCTTCATGCGCAAGGGTGCCGACTGCCTCAGCAAGTGGGTTGGAGAGTCGGAGCGACAGTTGAGACTGCTTTTTGACCAGGTGTGTGCAACTTTAGGCATGCTGTGACCTGTTGATTGTGAATTAGAGATCAGTAGTTTTATTTATTTACTGTATTCATTCATCATTCATTCGTTCATTCATTTATTATATTTCCCTCATGAATTTAAGTTAGAGAAATAGTAGCTCATTTACCATTTTAATTATTTATGAAGAAAGCAATAAAATAAAAATTCTGAAACTCTTCTTCGTCTTTTTTCGTATTCCCAAGTTCTGACATTGAAGTCATTTTACTACTAGTAAATAAAACTTTAAATAGTTTCATTTTTCTTCGTAAATTCCACTCTTGTGTAGCAAACAAAATAATTTCTATAATTATGGTACTTTTTTTAAAAGAAGGTTATTACCTGTCCTTACAGAATTACAAAGTTACCTTGTATGTTATTTTATTACTACAGGTGTAAGATATCCCCTAGCTTTGTTAAAATAATAATAACTTAATTATATTGAGAAATGAAAATTTTAGTCACTCACAATCTAACTATGCTATTTTTTGCCTCCCACTGTAATACTATCATGATGAGGGAACTAAGATAGATATAAAAATGTTTCAGGCGTACCAGATGCGTCCGTCCATTATCTTCTTTGATGAGCTGGACGGTCTGGCCCCGGTGCGCTCGTGCAAGCAGGACCAAATCCATGCGTCCATCGTGTCCACCTTGCTGGCTCTGATGGACGGGCTAAAGAACCGTGGCGACGTGCTGCTCATCGGAGCTACCAACAGAATTGATGCCATTGACCCGGCACTGCGCCGGCCTGGACGTTTTGACAGAGAGCTCTTCTTCCCTCTGCCAGCAGTTAAGGTGATTAATGTCAAACTGCATTAATTTTGTTATATAATCATCATAATTTATAATAATTATTTTTTTCATTTAAATATACGTTTTGCCAAAAAATTGAACATTTTTAAAGGTATAAGTGTCAAAATATAGACATACCAGTAATATTGAATATTGACATTTTTTTTTTTTTTTTTTTTCATACTTAAATTTCAGAAAAAAAAAATCTTGCACTATTAATTTTTTTTGTTTAAGTGGAAAAATGGAAACAAGTTTTATAACAGAGTTTAAAAAAATCAACAAATTACTGACCCTTTTGTAATTCCAGGAACGACAAGACATCCTGCAGATCCATATGAGTGCATGGGAGCAAGCCCCGCCCCCTGGCTTGGTGAGCCACCTGGCAGAGATGGCGAGTGGCTACTGCGGCTCGGACCTTCGTGCCTTGTGTACCGAGGCGGTGATCCAGGGACTGCGTCGTCGCTACCCTCAGATCTACGAGTCGACAGAGAAGCTGATGCTGGACGCCGGCCAGGTCACCGTGGAGAAGTGTGACTTCCAGAGAGCCAGGCTAGGTATCGTCCCTGCAGCTCACCGAGTGGCGTGTGCCCCGGCAAGACGACTACCTCCCCTCGTTAGACCCTTGCTGGACGGAGCTCTCAATCGGGTCATCAACAAGCTGAAGCTCTCCTTTCCCCACGCAAACCTCAAGTCTTCATTCAAGTGAGTACCAGCTGCTTGGGAGATATGTGTCAAGAGTGGAAGGCAGTTGTAGAAGATTTGTATTAGTTAATAATATTAGGTAGTAATGCTTCTGGCTTAATCTGTAAGGAATTTGGTATCATGTTATGTATGTAAAGAAATGCAGTACTCTCGCAATTAAATTTATTAGTAAATATTTGTAACTAAAAAAGGTGCATGACACTTTTTAACTAATTAAATGTTAGTGACTTGCACTTAACTTGATTTTCATATAAACGTTGATAAGTTTAGCCACCCATTGCTGGTAAAAGACAATACAGTAAGGTATCAGATTTGCTGTAAACTAAAAGGTGACTTGTTGCAGGTGCAAGCTTCTGCCTGCCCCGGTGCCACATCCTCGACTAGTGTTGGCTGGCACGGAGCAGCAAGGCCACGTGGCTCACATTGCCCCCGCGTTGCTGCACCACATGGAGCATGTCAGCGTGCACTCTCTCGAGTTGGCAGCGCTCTTCGGTACCCCAGGAACTACCCCTGAGGAGGTCTGCGTGCAGGTAAGTCTTGGAAATTGTGTATTTAAAAACAGTGCTTCATTCATTTTTTATTTATTTATTGATTTATTTATTTATTTTTCAATGTGTTCTCCCCATCTCTTGTCCGTTTCTTTCTCGGTACCTAGATTTTTTTTTTTTTTTTTTTTGTTCGTCTAGGCAAAATATGTAGCAAACATCTGACATCGACGTGTGTTTGCAGGCCTTCCAGGAGGCTCGTCGCCAGCTTCCCAGCGTGATTTATGTGCCTGAGATCGAAAGCTGGTGGTCCCTGGTGCCACAGACCGTGCAGGCCCTCCTCACCTCCAAGCTGGCCAGCCTCGAGCCAGGCACCGCCATCCTGCTGCTGGCCTCTGCAAACTGCGAGTTCGAGGAACTGCCACAAGAGGTCAGTACTGTCTCCAACAGTGCAGTATGTTAAAAACAAAATAGCAGGATACCAGTGTATTTTTTGTTTATCAGAACAATTTCAATTTATTTATTTAATCCAATTCCAGGTACTTTTATAATACAAAATGGTAACCTACATGGGTGCATGGGTAAGACACATCATACTTGATATTAAAACAATATCATTTTTGGAAGGACTAAGCAAATTAAACATTATACATACATACATAACATGACGCCATATCCCTTTATGGGGTAAGCCAGCAGCATTATTACCTCGGCCGTCTACAAATTGCCCTCCAAAGCACTCGATTCTTGCATACTCCACTTGCTTCAGAAATACTCATAACACTCTTTTGCCTTCTGCACTCTCTATTACACTGTGTACTTTTAACACATAATATTATATATTATATTCAACAACAGTACAGTACAAAACAAATAATATAGCATTTTTAAATTCACAGTTTTTGTAACCTCTTTTTAACATAACAGGGAGTTTAACGCACAAATTACTCCAAGAGTACATGAGTCCTTTGTTCATATTTTAATTTAAGTCTGCATAATCAGTTTGAAATTATTAGTGGCAGAAATTTTAAACGTAATTCGTAAAATATTGCTGTGACTTTTTAATTTTTAAGACCTTGCTATTACTATGTTTATTGTATTCATTTATTTGTATTTATACTAAAATTGATATTGATATTTTCATAATTACAATATATATTTGTTAGATCTATTAACTTCTTCAATAAGTTTTGACTTCTCGATACCTGACACATCATTATAATTTAATTAGTGGACTTCCCTACACCTCTTAACGGGTGTTTGTGTGCAGGTCCAGAAGTTGTTCAGTGAGTACCGTGGGGAGGTACTGACGATGGAGAACGCCAGCCGGGCAGAACGTGAGGACTTCCTGAGACCCGTCATCATCACCAAGCCCCTGCTGCCCCCTGTGGCTGCACACAGCAACAAGAGTGAGTGGCAGTTTGGAATATTAATTTGATTACAGAAAGATTGAAATCAGGTTCTGCTGGGATGTCAGGATTTGATTGAAATTAATTTTAAATGCTTTTAAAAATTATCTAAAAATCAATTTCATACCAGGTCTTGTAATAGAATTCTGCTAAAAATGCTTGAAACCAATCACATTATGTGTTTGAAGAATATTTTTGAGAAGGCTATTTTTTTACAAGAGCTCCAATTTCTGTTTATAAAGCTTAATGTTAAATTTCTACAGGTCTGATCTTATTTTTTTACAAAGGTTATATAAGTGATAAGATACAAGTAAATTGAGGGTAAGATAACACGAACAATCGATTGTTGTAGTCCCATTTGATTAACATGTAAACCTTAGCAACCTCATAATAATTCTGAATTTTTTTTTAGAGACAGTTCTTAGCACCAAAAAAATGTGGGAAAAATTTCAAAACAATTGGACGATCCAATTTTTTTAAATGAATTTTTTAAATTTTCAGTATAGGGCTTTCCCATGGAGACCTAAACTAAGAAATTAATTTAAAAATATTGGATCGTCCGATTGTTTTGAAATTTTTTCCGTATTTTTTTTATGCCAAGAACTGTCTCTCAAAAAAAAAATCAGAATCATTTTGAGGTTGCTAAGGTTTACATGTTAATCAAATGGGACTACAACAATCAATTGTTCGTGTTATCTTACCCTTAATTTAAAATTTAAAGTCTCCTGCATGTTTAATTAGATCTCATCTTTACAAAACTTAAAAAAATAAATAAATAAATAAGTAAATAAATAAATAAATAAATAAATAAATAAATAAATAAATAAATAAATAAATAAATAAATAAAAAATCCTGCTTAGAATATAAGAGTACAGTATATAGAGCAAATTGCATTAGAAGAAGCTTTATCAAAAGTTGGTTTGACTGTTCACAGCTGAGCGTCTGGAACCTCTGCCACTCGCCCCACCCCCCGAGCCCCCAAAGCTGACCGAGACGCAGGAGCAAGAACTGTACAAGAAGGAGGAGATGACCCTGAGAGAGCTCAGAATATTCCTGAGGGAGATCTGTGCAAAGCTAGCCAGAAACAAGCAGTAAGTCAATTGCAGCACAATTAATGGGTCTTTTTTAATTTTTTTTTTTTTTTTTATTATTATTATTTTTTTTTTTTTTTTTACTAGCATACTAGAGTATTGACCTAAAAAAAATTTATTGCAAAATGGATAGAGGGTGCAAAGTTCAAAGTTATGCTATTCTGATTTTTTTTTTTTTTTTTTTTATCAGTTTTTTTTAGAGGCTAGGAAGTATTGCTAAAAAGTTTTGCCAAAGTTGGGTTTGAACCCACACCATTTTTAAGTCCTATCCTTTTTTTTTTTTTTTTAAGAGAGGTATCAAGAGGCGTCACTCTCTCTGAATTTTCAATATTTTTTTAAAAATAGTTACCGGACTCTTAAATAATCTGAAATAAATCAGAGTAGCATAACTTTACACCCTCTATCCACTTCTGCAATAAAATAAAATAAAATGAGGTTGATACTCCATCTTGGCTTTGAATTTTATACAATTTTTCACCACTAGGTTTCCTAAAAATATAATAATTATTAAATAATTTTGTGACATCTACTTCCTTTTCCATCGTCCAATTCTCTTACTGATCTATTTCTGTGTGACAGGTTCTTCATGTTCGTACAGCCAGTGGACTTGGAGGAGGCACCAGACTATCTCAACATAATAAAAGACCCGATGGACTTAGAGACAATCATGAGCAAGATTGACCGTCACGAGTACGCTTGTGCCGCCGACTTCCTTGCTGACGTTGACCTGGTGTGCCGTAATGCTCTGGAGTACAACCCAGACCGCAGCAACCAGGGCAAGATGATCCGACACCGAGCCTGCTATCTGCATGACACGGCCCACGCTCTCATAAAGGCAGAGATGGACTCTGACTTTGAAGACCAGTGCAAGAATATTTCTCAGAATAGAAAAAAACGTGCCTTCCGAGCCAATAAACTGGCCCCAGACTTTGTATACACAGCACCAGTCAAAGAGAATTTGCAGAGTATTGCTGAAAATGGTAATTCTTTGTTTTGAGTTTTTAGTTTTTTTTTTATCTTCGCTACTTTTCACAGTAATTTCAATTGTGTTATGCAGAATATTGTGGTAACATACTGTCCATTGTTATAACAATTCCTCTACTACAGGTGGTGCAAAAGAAGATCATCAAGCCTCTCCGTCCACGTCCAAAGCAGCCAACGGAAGTGCAACCACCAGCATGGTGCAGGACAATGAAGGTACACCAGTTAATAATGGATTACATAGACTTCAAATGTGTGGAAACACAAATTATACCATAATAATAATAAAAATAATACTATGTAGTCACAGTAAAAACTCGTTATTATGCAACTTGTTGTTAGGTAAAACTCTATTTTGAGTAAAGGAGATTGTAGTCCCATAAAAAATAATTAGCATTGAGGGTATAGGAAAAAATTTATACAAAATATAAACCTAATTTCCTGAGTCCCTTGACTTTATGTAATAACAAGTTTTTACTGTATTATTTTTTTTATTATTGTCCTAACAAATTACATACATAATATCATAAGTAAATGCAGCCATTTTATATTTAATACTAATGCTGTAAATTACACTAATATTTAGAATCTACTGTTTATAATATAATATTAGACATTCTGTATTATATAACTAGATACTAAAGGGTCCTTCCGCTGAATGAGTCACATCACTAACCTGTTGTGTGGTGGCAGGCTCACCTCGCAAGACCTCTCTGCCGCTAACTCCTGGTTCCTCGGCTGACGGCAAACACAAGAAGCGTCGCAGCCCTTGGTCCAGGGGCTTGCTGCCTCCTCGCAAGAAAAAACGTAACCCAGACGACAAGGAGGGGACGTCGCCAGGCACTGACGGACGACAGTCGCCTGGGGAGGAGGAAGACACGTTACTGTCGGCGTCAGAGGACGTTAACCATAAGTCTCCGGACAAGTCCATCGTCGCCGCAGTGGACAGTGCTCCCTCCACACCCATACCGGTATGTCTCATTCTGTCATATGTGGAGCTTTTAACGTAAAAAAGTTTTTCATTTAACAAATTTTGCATATATTTAATGAAAGAAAAGGATAGACAAGACCCATAAAAACACAAATTATCAAAAAGTGATAAATGCTATATTCAGAGGGGCCAGAGAAAAAGACTGCCAAAATTCTCTGGCCCCTCTGAATATATAGCATTTATCACCTTTCGATAATTTGTGTTTTTATGGGTCTTGTCTATCCTTTTCTTTCATTAAATAAATATTGCAGACGATTTTTCATTGAAGATTTTTTTTTGCATATATACAGTATATTGTAGAGTGCAGTGAAGATTGCAAATTTATAATAAGGGACCTTTTCAATTAGATTATATAATAAACTTTCACTGTATATAAAACTCGTACCATAGTATTTCAATTTTAAAAATGACATAAAAGTATTATTGTTAAAAAGTTGTTTTTATAATATACTGTATTATGCTAAGTTTAATTTTTAAGTATATATTTGGACGTGTCATACCATTTCATGCAGAGTGCCTTCATCATGATTGTGTCTGTATGTATTGAAAATTACCAATAAAGAATTTAATTGAATTCACTTGGCATCTATAGGAATTGTTCATGAAGGACTTCACATATATTTTAGCCTAGTAATTTTAGTACTAACAAAGCTAAGTTTTGTGTTTGAAAAACGCCAAAATGTTTCCTTCCCTTGTGTAATTCAAATTAATTAAATTTTTTAGTTGCTAAATCTGGTTTTTGTTTCGTAGGATGTGGACGAAGCAGAGCTTATGGAGGATGCAATGGACATCATCGACAATGACAGTTCCCCAGCCGAGAACTCTCAAGGTATTTGTTGACCTACAGTCAGTCATAAGTAGTTGTAACCTTGCAGACAAGGCAAAGGTTTTTTGTGAGAGTTCCTTCCTCATGTTAGTAGAAAGCTTACCGGTATTATTGTCATCTAAATAATTTTATTTTCATCAATGAAAGGATATGAATATTACTAGAAAAATTAAAAAAATCCATCTTACATTAAAATTAATAATAAGTACCTGTAATTGAATAAGAAATCTTTTTAGACAACAATAGCATAATTGTTAGAACTTGGAGAAAAAACAAAAACAACAACACTGAGTTGCAGAGTTTGGATTTAAAGTTTACAATTTGGTAAATGTCGTTCATCCATTATTTACACTTTATTTTCATTATTCATAAACTCTCCCAGTTTTTTAAAGTGAAATTTGTAATTTCAGGTTACAATTAGCTATCTCTTAGTAAAATATTTTTTTAAACTTTTACAGCATTTACAACAACTGAATTTTGCTTCATTTACTTTAAAAAAATATATATAATATGACGCCGACATCATAACATATGTAATGTATGTATTATGTATCTGGATATTAACTTTCCATAAAAAATTACATCTTAATGAACTGCTTATTTTATATTGATTTTAATTAAAGAAAAGGATAGGCAACTCGCAAAAATATGATTGATTGATTGATTGATTGATTGATTGATTGATTGATTGATTGATTGATTGATTGGTTAGTTGGTATTTTGTTTGGGGCAATTGACACATTTTGGTCCTGTATGCCCCCCCCCCCCTCCTTCCCCCCGCAAAAATACAAATTATTGAAAAGTGATAAATGCTAAATTCAGTAGGGTCATATATAAAGAAAAAGATAGCCAAAAAATTGCACCTTACAATTCTTGACACTGTTAGTAAGTAGTAATATAAAAGTTAACATGTCCTGCTTGACGCAGTGTCGTCGTGTGTTTCAGAGACTGACAAGAAGGTGGTGGTGGACCAGACAAGGCTGGAGGCGGTGCTGACCCGCGCCCTGACCCTCACCAAAGATCTGCCCCTGACTCCGCTGCTCGACCTCCACGCTCAGCTCACTAGGATCGTGCACACCCACAGTGGGCACCTCGATAGATCAACACTGCCTCAGGTACGCTACCTCCGTGTCTCTAAACCTTATCCATAATAGTAGCCAAATTACATAATAGGATCAAAGAGCAGTTTTCAATTAATAGGTCTGTTTGTATTTGAACAATTTCTTCAAAATAAATAATCAGATAAATCTTATGTTTACTGTACAGATGTCTTATGTGTTTCTTAATTTGTGAATTAATTAAGTGTTTTTTAACACGAATTAATTAAGATGGTGTCTGTTTCTTATTGTCCTAATTGTGCTGTTAAACCTTGATCATTTAAATTATTGCATTGAAACTTGGCTGAGAATATATATATATATATATATATATATATATATATATATATATATATATCCAAGTTTCAATGCAATAATTTAAATGATCAAGGTTTAACAGCACAATTAGGACAATAAGAAACAGACACCATCCAATGTGGCTTGAGCGTAGTCTTCTGGCATATTCTTATCTGTATACTAATTAAAGGTACTTTTCAGGAATTGGAAGATGAACTTAGTCGTTTTGCAAGACTTTTTTGCATCGAACAGGGACGTAGCCCAAAAAGCTCCGAGGGGGGTGTTCTACCATGAGGTCGATAGTTAGAGGAGGGTCAACGACCTACTCCCCATGTATTTTACCCTGTACTGGATGCCTCACGGGGGAGTTCAAATCCTGACCTTTCCCGCTTCTGCTGTCCCTGGCATTCAGATCAAGTGATTTTTTAACAACCACCAAGTGATAATGTAGTAGGGTTTTTTTCTTTGTTTGATCTTTTATTTTTCAGTAGCGATTGATAATAAAATAGATGTTAATTATAATATGAAAACTCAGGACTGGATATTGAAGCTCAAGAAAATACTAATGGTGTTGTCATAAGAAATTCCGTTCCATTTTTGTATTCCAAAGCCTTTGTCTGTGGCTTGTGTAGATGATTAGTTTTATTGTCACCAAAAGGAGTTGATGCCTTGATGATACAATAAATTTAAAAATGAATCACATCGGCAATATATTACAAGTTAATTTCAAAGTAATTATTAATTTTCTAAGAACAAGAATGCCTTGGAACACTGCCACATATAAAAATACAGCTTTACATTTGTGGATAAAATATTGCTGGTACTGTAATATATGTTGGCTTATATGCTCTTAAGTTTTCTTCATAAATATGCCTTTAGGGGGCACTTTGAAGGTTAATTTCAATGAATGACTCGCATCTATACGATTAGTTTGTTCTCTGCCCTGTTATAGCGTCATACTGCAGTACTTGCTAGTAATTTTGTTTATACAACTCGTTTAACTGACCTCTTAATATGACGTGATTTTATCAAATATGTGTTTCACTCAGAACTGAAATTTTTAAAAAATTGTGTATAGTGTAAAATAGAAAACAGAATTTACAAAACAAACAAATTATAATATGTAATATAATAAATATTTTTTGGGGTTATTAATGAGAAGAATAAAAAAAAAAAAAATAGAATTTTTCATTAACTATTTGATGTATTAACATATAATTGTTACCATTATGTGTGTTTCTGTGTGCTTAATTTAATTATTATATATTATGTCAATATTTTTTTTTATTTTTCTTATTATTATTTTAAATATCAATGGCTTGTTTACCTGTTAAAAATGTATGTGAAAAGTCTTTCAAACTTTAAAGTATTAGTTTATATATACAGCTGTATTCATGCAGCTCAATTGCTTTACACTGCCGATATGGAGTTTGGAAATGGTCTATGTTTCACTTATGTTTTATTTCTGCTGGAGTGCTATTGTTGACATTTGTTGTACTGAAATATGCACTGAGGAGGTCCTGTAAAATTTTACCTCAGATGTAATTCAACTTTCTTTTCATTAAGTTTAAAGTATGTCCTTATTTTAGCAACAACAAAAATTGTAGCTTTTAGTATGGTGTTAAAAAGCATATTCATCACCTCAGAATGCAAATCACGTAACTACAAAAAAAATTGATGCAACTTCAAACCTTATCTCACTAGAACATAAGGGTCAAAGTCCCATCAATTTTTTTGTAGTTATGTATGTGATTTGTATTCTGAGGTGACATATTTTCTGTTCTTTTAGTTGTTGAAAAATATTAATTTATAACAAAAATCTGGATCCTTTCAAACATAAAATTGGAGTATAGATAACTTTTGGCTTGATAACACAAGTTTTTTTTTTTCTCCTTGTTCTATACATGTTCAATTTTAAGGCAAATAAACCATTGTGGTTGTGATAAAGAAAAATACAGGACATTTCGATCAAAAAAGTCACAGCAGGTGAAAATCTTCTGGTCATAGATTCACTCAACCTCTACTTGAAGTATCTCGACAATATAAAACGTCTTCATAGAATATAAATTAATATTTTTAAAGTGAACATAAGATTTTCACCTGCTGTAATTTTTTCGATTGGTAAAGCCTTGCTTGGTATGTCCTGTCATTTCTTTAAATTATATATTGTTCTATACATGATACTTTTATAGTATAATTAGCAACAACAAAGGATAATGGAGTACCGACCTCAATTTTTTTTATTTATTGCAGAAATGGATAGAGGGTGCATAGTTATGCTACCCTGATTTTTTTCAGATTTTTTAGAGTCCGGGAAGTATTTTTAAAAAATTATTGAAAGTACAGAAAAAGTGAAGCCTCTCTTAATAAAAGATAGGACCCAAAAGGGACGTGGATTCGAACCCGACCTCGCCAAAACTTTTTAGCAATACTTCCCGGTCCCTAAAAAATCTGAAAAAAATCAGAGTAGCATAACTTTGCACCCTCTATCTATTTCTGCAATAAAAAATTTTGAGGTCGGTACTCCATTGCTGAAGACCAAATTTATATCTTCATTCTAATTTTAATGTAACTTTTAATTTTTGTTATTTATGAAGCCAGCAGAGTTAGTATTTAATTTAAGAAACTGGATTTATGTGCAAACATAAGGAATAGTTTGTGTTTGTTAAATATAGCATCAAATATCATTGACACAGACAATATACTTAAAATGTAGATCATCTCCAAATATTCTAAAAACATGATTATGCTCATTTTGTAGCTTTGCATGACGCCTCTAACTTAAAATGATAAGTTGAAGGAATTGAAATATACTCTAAAAATTTGAGGCCTATAGTGCCTATACAATGTTTGTCATAAAAATAATTTGCCTAAGATGTGTCATAATTTTTTTTAATTAAATATTATTGATCATAAAATATGAGTTCTTTATTTATTTCAGCATAATATAGAATTAAGGGATACACAGATCTTATGGGTGCTCCTCGGGTGTCCCAAGATTTCTATTGATTTGGACAGCGCCTCTCGTTGTCGAAACAGAAAGAAGAGTAAACAAAAATTAAATTAATAGGTCCATGGCGTTATACCTTAAAGACTCAGAGACCCTATAGAGACCTCCGTGACATATGGCCAGGGATTTGATCAGGGCTTCACTGTAACTGAGAGTGGCAGCGCTGCTAAATGTTCGGCAAGGTCCGGTAAACTCCGGTTCTTGCTGCCCGCGCAGCCAGCGAGAACTGCTGGGCCGTGCCGCTGCGATTCAGTGGCGCCGCCACCCTCAGTTACAGTGAAACTCAGCCAAGCTGGTCAAATTTCTGGCCATAAGACACGGAGGTCTCTGTAAAAGACTTTTATTTCCGAATATTGTATTTGAAAATGTTTTTACTTTTACCGCCATTAAAACAGAAGAGTAGCAGCGGGCATGATACAACTATGAGCAGCGGGTAATTTCAAAACCATCAGCTGATTGACACTGGAGGCCAAGCTGGAGACTTCAAAAATGTTAAAACTCATTAGTTCTAAGGTATTTCTCTTAATTTAAATAAATAATGTCGCATCAACTTTATGCAGATGTATCAGAGTATGTTTTATTTTATTATAGAGATTGTTCACAAGTCTTGCAAATGCAAGACTTGGCCAAACACTCCAGGGGTCTCAACACCGGCCGGCGACTAGGCCTTACAGTGCGTTCGAGCCAGATTATTTGGAGGTGTGTATGCATATCTTAATTAATGCTACATTTAAAATTCATAATATTTCATATTGAACTTGTTTACAGAGCGGAAAGTCACAGATTCCTTTGTATGATGTCTTGAATATTCAGGTCAAAGGATACGATTATCCAATTCTTGAGAGCTACCAGAAATACATTCATAGCATGATTGGATACCTTGGAATTGAAGTTGAAGAATGGTAAGTTGGATTAAATAATTTTTTTGTGTGATAAGGTTATCTTCACGTATGCAGACAAACACACAGAGTGTCTGCCTATAGCATAATAATATTATAACCAGCAGAGACCCCGCGAAGCTCTAAAAAAATTTGGTCAAATTTAAGAAAAAATACACAGAGGTCTCTAATAATATAATCTCTGATTAATACAATATACTGTACAGTACCCTATCTCTACGGTCTGGTTGAACCTGGTAAAAGGTGCCTCTGCAATGCATAAATGCCAGTATAAATGGTATATATGGATGCAAAGATCTGTTTAAAAACTCAATCAAATGATCGAGAATTATAACAATCATGTTATTCTTAATTATTTTCTTGTTCTCTCTGTACTGCAGTTAGACGTATCTGATATTTTATTCATAAATTTATTATGCATTTACGTACAGAGCTAACATGTAACTCATCATCATGCAATTAAGTTAATTGCATAAGGCCCGTTTAATGTCTTAATGACTTCTAAACTCTCTCTGTATTCATTCATTCATACCATGACGCCTTGTCCCTTACGGGGTGAGCCAGCAGCATTATTTCTCTGTCGTCAATGTCCAAGACAATTTTTCAGTAAATACATAAATCATATAAAAGGTTGTTTTCAATCTTTTGCCATGCCTATATGCATATATCAATTATGATCAAAGCATGGAATGTTGATCACTCTACAGTCCTGCATCTACTTGTTTTGTTTCAGTTGGGCATCCCCTCCTCAACATTTTCACATTCAAAAATACAAACCTCAAAGTGCAGTTGTAGACGGAGATTATAAAATGTCCATATTTGAAAGAAACGTCCAGGTAAGATATGTTACGAATTGTATGTACTACTTACTATTGTATCTTTCATGTAAAAAAAAAAATGGACAAATTTTAAAATTGGCATTCTTGAAGTTATATCGCTGTGAACATTGTCCCTGATTAATGCAAAGATGATAAAATTGTATATTCTTTTTATCTCACAAGTTCATTTTTATGTCAGAGTGCAGAAATAGTGAATTCAGTTAATTTAATTGTCTATGAATAACATAACAGCTACTTGACTCTAACAGCAACCTTTATTAGTATTATTTACCATAATTTAATATTATTTTGGAAGCAAAAAAGGAATCAAGGCTATTGTAGATTCTTGATGGCTGTCTTCCCTGACTCAAAGGCACAGTTGGGCACAGTTAGCTACCCAGTTCAATATTCCTGTCTTTTTTCAATGCTATTTGAACTTGGCAGCCTAGTTCATAATCCCCTTGTGGCTGGTCTCAAATGGGACGTACAGTTGAACCAAGTTGAATTAACATGTGAATTTAGAGAGTGAACAGTAACTAAATGGGAGTCCCATTTAGTCCAACTGTGAAGGGTAACTGTGCCCAACTGCGCCCTACTGTGCCTTTTAGTCAGGGTTATTAGTTTGCTTGATGGAATAACATTGACTGCAGGTGGCAGATGTCCCCTCCACGTTGCTCCCCGTGCTGCTAAATGTGCTGACGGTAGCGCTGCCCGAGGGAGTCAGTCTGAGCGTGCACGAACACGCACCAGAGCACGAAGAGGTGCGTTACGTGCCAGATCTTGAACTGAAGGAGCTCAAGAGCCAACTCGACGTCATGGGTGGGCCCAGCAAGCAGAAGAAGTAACTCCATCAAAATCAAATTGAGTCTTTGTTGCTTGAACAATATTATTGTGACAGAAAATGTCTCAGCATAATATAGGAAAGAGAAACTACCTAAATTGTTGTTCTCAGTTTTTTGGGACATATTTATATCGTCCCTTGTCCGAAATAATGAGTTAATTGCATACCACTATCACCTGCAAAAATGGATGAGTTTTATGTTGTTAAAGCATTGCACTCACTTGATGTTTTATACAGCTCATTATTCTGGAAGAGAGACAATTATTTTATGTTTTAAAGGAAAGTAAACAAAATCTTATATTGACTTCTGCTTAATAAAATCAAGTATTTGTTGTGTTGAATAGTTTCAGTTAATGGTAGAGCTAAAGGGTAGCACTTGAGATTGTTGGGTTACCTGCTTACAGGATAACATCCTGATTCTTACGACCCATCCCTTCCCCTAATGAAGAGCAACAGTGTTTTTAAAAGCATTGAAAAAAATTAGAAAAATTGCCTTTGTTGCCAGGTATAATTATTTAAGGACACAAAAATCTAGTGTATTCTTTATGAAGTAGCAGATGATATGAAAATTATAGAAGTGTAATAATTGCCGTCTATATTATACAGTAATTAATTTTTTGCTACTTTTTTTCATTTTTTCACCCAATGCTCTAAGCGTATCAGTTATGCTCTTCAGTAGTGGAAGGGAGAGGAGGTAAAAATCAGCAGGATGTTATCCTGTAAACAGGCAACCCAACAATCTACAAATGCTACCCTATTAAAATTTGAAAAAAAAAAAAAAAAAACGAGTGACGCTATATTATTCAGGGCATACTTTCTTATTTTAATTTGCATCAGGTTTGATGATTTCAAAAGAAGAACTAACATGTGATGCATACAGGAATTGTATAAATTTATAGAACTATTGTTGTATTGTTTTTGTTTTTTTGCCATTTATATTAAAACAATTGAGTAGGTTTTGTTGTTATTTTATAGCATCAAATTTGTATAATAAAAATATTAAAAAGTTCCTGTGAGTTTCTTTAAATCTTTATGCACCTTTAAAAATTTGTGAGCTGTTTGATACATTGAATTAGGTTATTTTCTGTTATTTGCTGTTTAAGGGTAAGGTAACATGCCCAACGTTAAAAATATCCCTCACATAAAAATTATGAAAAAAATTTAAAATGTTTTCCTCTACATCCCCTACCAGTAGCTAAAATATTAGGTATAAAAATTCAATTTTAAGTAGTCAATTTAAAAAATTCATAACTAAAAAACTAGCTCGAATTTGTATATCTGATATTTTAGCTACCGATAGGGGATGTACAGGGGATGTACCTTACCCTTAAAGGTAAGATAACACGAAACATTGATTGTTGTAGTCCCATTTGATTAACATGTAAACCTTAGCAACCTCATAATAATTCTGAACTTTTTTTGAGAGACAGTCCTTAGCATTCAAAAATATAGAAAAAATTTCAAAACCATCGGACCATGGATAAATTATAGGTCTATTTCCTCCATGCATCGGACGATCTGATTTTTTAAAATTAACTTCTTAGTTTAGGTCTCCATGGGAAAGCCCTATACTGAATATTTAAAAAATTAATTTAAAAAAATTGGATCGTCCGATTGTTTTGAAAATTTTTTCACATTTTTTTGGTGCTAAGGACTGTCTCTCAAAAAAATTCAGAATTATTATGAGGTTGCTAAGGTTTACATGTTAATCAAATGGGACTACAACAATCAATGTTTCGTGTTATCTTACCCTTAAAATTATGTAAAATTTAAAAAGCAGGAACATAAAAACATTTTGTGTATATTGTTAAAAGAAAAGAAATACACAAAAAGTTAAATATTAGCATATGGTATATTATTTATTTACTTAAAACACTTTAAAGTATAAGAAGACAGAACATCACACTTTTTTTTTAAATTAGAGATACAGTATTAACATTTACATAAATTAAGTCTTTCATAAGACATAATATAAGCTTGGTACTTCATAGGTTAATAGACACATTAGATGGGGGTTTTAGAAGCTGGGGGACGGGGTTTGAAAACCCATTTTTAAAGTTATGTGTGATTTAAAATATCTGTTAATATTTTAATAATTTTCAAACACGTTTATGAAAAAAGAATGTATTTTCAATACAATAACTTTGCTGTCAAATTGTTTATTTTCCATACATTCCTTTTGCAATAAACCTGGGAAAAGTTTTCTCTAATTTAAGTTCATATTTGTTAAATTATTTCAATTCCCAGTTTGATACATTTCCCATATTGAACACACATCTATTGTATCATCATCACAGTATTGGTATATTAAATAAAATAATTTACACGAAGAATCCTTGTAACACGCACAATAAATATTTAGTCTTAAGATTTCCGTGGTGACTACGTTTTGACCACGATAAGCAGCAGTAGCAGCACGACGGTGCTAGCTGCAAGCCCAACGATACACTTCATCTTGCGACTGCTACGCTGGTAGCGCTCTGCCTTCTGTAGCTGCTGCAGTCCCGCAGTCACCTGGCCCTGCGTTCGCTCTACGTTGTAGTCTATTCTGTCAAGCACCGTTCCCTGTAAACAACCTGGATCTCAATTTGCTTGTAACAAATGTTGAACTCTTGATAAACAAAAACACATGTTAATAAGGATTCTTGTGAGTAGCCACAAGATTTTGCTAGTCATTTGTAAGAAGCGGCTCACTAGGTTTTACTAATCATGACCTGCTTAATTAATGTAAAAGTCTAGTTGGAAACAGTTACCGGTATTTTTCTATTTCAAAAAAGTTTTTTGTAAACTTGCTGATCAATAAATATAAATTATATATAAACCATAATAAAAAGAAACAATTGAATTTGAAACTAATAAGCAAATAATAATATACTGAACTGAACAAAGAAAATGAACTGGGGAGACCAATACTTAAATGACAGTAATGCTCAAAATTATTTTATATTCTCAACTGAATTTTTTTTTCACCCTTCAATTTTAGGAGATAACATAATGAATAAGTATCTTATTTTCATTTTTTTTTAAGGATAATTTCAATCAAGTTTTCTAAAAAAGCAGAAACTTTTTGATACACAATATGGTCAACAAATGTAAGATTACTGAGTGGAAGAATTTCGTCTGAATTATTTACTTTTCATTTAATTATTAATGTGAAAACTCTAAAGACCTTGCAGTTACATTGAAATTCCTAATATAAATCTCTATACAAAATTGCAGGTTCAAAACTGAACTGAAAAGTCCAGAAACCTCGCACTTACATTTGTTAAATTGTATGTTACTACATACATATTATCATATAGTGGTAAGGGAGATTTCTGACCTGGTCGACGACCATGTGTGCCAAGTCCTTGAAGATGGAGTTGAGGTCGACGATGCTCGACACGATGTGCCGCACCTCCTTCTCCCGCTGCTGTGCTTGTGCAGTGTTGTCCGCCAGCACTAGCAGCTGCTGTGTTGACGCTCCACCAGGGGGCAGGCCGAACAGCATGTCCTCGGCACTCTGGGTAGACGTCTCCAGGTCCTCGGGTAGAGTGAAGTACTGTCGAGACCTCTCTTCACGAGAACTCAGCTCTGAGAATAGGGATAGTCCGTTAGCACTCTGAAGTTACAATCATTCTTCTTTGTCTTTAATAAATGTGTGTGACATCAGACAAGACAACAGACTTTGGAACATTTTATCTCTCCCCACCCCCTTCCTGTGATTGAACTCACTGCGCAGGTAGTTTCCCTGGCTCTGCCTGAAGGTGTTGGAGAGTTCCTGGAGGGACGTCACCAGGGAAGAGACAACGTTGTACGAGAGTCGCTCCTCCCGTCCGTGCTGTGCCTCCGAGCTGCTGTGCAGGCGGATCTGTTGGATGCCACGGTGCGTGCTGCCGAACATCTGCAAGCAATAACCTCAGTCAACAAGAGATTCATTATTTTTTATTCCTGTTAAAAAGCATTAAGCTATATCCTATCTTCTTCTTCAACACTCATTGTTCTTGATTTTAGCCTCATGTTATATAGGCTTATTTAGTTTCAAGTCAGTTCATGTATGTACGAAGGTTTGGTATGCATACTCTCAACAAAGTACAGTAGTAAAAAATAATTTCTTATCCATCTTATGACAGCTAGGGACAAGATCCTTATACTGTATTTTGCACAAGAACAATAATTTGAAGAGGCTATATAATTATGCTATTGGCATGTTGCTGCACTCACTCTTGTTATTTCTTTGGTGAGGACCTCAATCTGCAGCTCCTCCTCAGAAGAGTCATCGAGGGTGGGTCGGTGCAGATGACGAGTATGCAGTGCCTCCAGCTCCCGCAGCTTTCCTCGCAGTCGACTCAGCGAGTACTGCGCCTCCTCAAGGGTGTCCACCCAGCCGGGGGGTTGTCGTGAGTCTCCGTTAAAGGAACTGGAGCGCAGCAGGTGCACCCCAGCCTCCAGGTCCGCAGAAACCAGCGAGGTCCGATCAGACAGCCGCTGCAGGCAAGGAAACAGTTTTGTATTAATGACAGAAAATCTAATAGTGCATTAACCACACAGAACTATCTTGGACCTTAAAATTATACATACCTGTTCGGAGTAAATGTGTCTACTTTGCGTTGCATTATTCCGCATCAAAACGAAAACCTCAGTAAGACTTCTTGTTGTCATTGTGACTAGAATTGTATACTATGTATTTTAGAATATATTTCAACCTCTTTAGTAAAACAGAAAATTCTTAAAAAACAGAAAAATAAAGCCAAAAAGCCACATCGTCTACAAACAAAATCGGCTGGCTGCCAGTTGCCAAACAGCTGATAAGTTGAAGTTGACAGTCGCGTCCCGCTTGAAAACATTTGTCATCGGTAAAGTTAATCGACGTTTCTTCGTAATTCGTATTTAATTTACTAATTAATTCGTAAGTATGAAATATAATTACTTTGTTGCATGATGAAACATATAATTAATGAATCAGGTTATATTTAATTTCCTTAGGACATTTATCTTTTGACTATTACCGTGATTAAAATGCTTCATCTTGACTTTTCGTTCCGCGCGGTCATTCCCGTGTATGGCGTGTATGCCGGCATACCTTTTATTTATGTGTGTGTGAATTTCCGCATAGTTATCCCCTTGTTCTCTGCTGAAAATATTTACAGTAAATTACAAGATTTAATTTTTATTTTCTGTGATGGATAATATGCATATGCATACACATATACTGTATGCATACTGTACCGAAACCAAGATAGAACCATAACGAAAACGGTGTCCTTGAAGTGGTTTCATACATTTTTCCATCATTCATGCATTAATAAAATGCACCATATTATTTCTAATAAGTAGTATGCACATATCATACCCAACTCATCACAATAGCAGTGGCACCTATATGCATACCGGTACTGTACATTACGGTGTTGATAAACCTAATTTTGTATTGTTTGTAGGCCATGGGGGACCGTTACAATATCCACAGTCAGCTTGAGCACCTGCAGTCCAAGTACATCGGCACGGGTCATGCAGACACCACTAAGTTCGAGTGGCTGGTGAACCAGCACCGCGACACCTACGCCTCTTACATGGGTCACCACGACATGCTCAACTTCTTCGCCATCACGGAGAACGAAGCGAAGGCTCGAGTCAGGTTCAACCTCATGGAGAAGATGCTGCAGCCGTGCGGACCTCCCCCAGAGAAACCCGAGGACTAACTTCCAAAATTTGTTTTGCTAAGATGGACTTCAGTTAAGTAATTTTTTAAATTGCATAGAGCTAATTTTAAATTTATAACTGAGAAGTACAGTATTACATACAGATCCTTTTATAACTTTAACTTTGTGTTACGTAATGCTTTCATGCCCACAATCAGTTTTCAAAAAAATTCATTATACTGTACTCATCCAATCTGCAAGCAATGTTTTTCATTTAAAATTGTTCATCCATTTCTTTCAAATCGAAACTTTTTCTATGCATACAAACTCCCTCCGTTTCCAACTCAATCATAATTAAATTTGCTGTAATTTTACACTTAATTAACCTTTTTTTCACCTTTATAAACTGTATTTTTACTAATTTTTTCTTGTTTGTTTTTCTTTCTAATGTTTTTTTTATTTTATGTTTTTAAAAAAATACCCCTTTTCTTAAACCCAAATTCAAAGTTTTTATTATAAAATGTTCCATAGTTTCAATAGCAGTTTATACTGTACTGCAATTCTGAAACAGAATATTCTCACAAATGACTCGTGATAATTTGTAATTATTAAAAAACTGTAAATTTAATATCATTATTTTAAAAATAAAAAGATCATTCTAATTTTGGCAGTCTATTTTATTAATATTTTTTATTTGCCCTTTTTTTATAAAATACATTTACAATATGAAAAGTTTTCATCATCAATTTGATGATATTATACTAGACAATTAGTGCCAGTTATTATTAACAATTACTTGGATACCAGCCCCAAGAATAAATGGAATAACAATACTGTAAAACATTATGGCATCACATGCCATTAATTGTTTACAGTATTTTTGATAATATACAAATAAAATTACAAATGTGCACCAAAGGTGAAACATTAAGAGTAAGGTAACACGAATCAGCTGATTTTATAGTCCCATTTTTATCATGTGCGAACCTTAACAAATTTACAAAAATTCTGGGAAAAAAAATTTAGAGATAGATTTTAATATCTAAAAGCCATATAAAAAATTTCAAGGCAATTATTCGAGCCGATTTTGTTAAATTAATTTTTTTAATTTTCAGCATTGGGCTTTCTCATGGAGAGCCAAACTAAAAACTTAATTAAAAAAAAAAAAAAATCATCTGGAATAATTGTTTTGGAATTTTTTCTATGGCTTTTAGGTACTAAAATATGTCTTAATTTTTTTTGAGAATTTTTGTAAATCTACTAAGGTTAACATGTTAATCAAATGGGACTACAAAAACAGCTTATTCACGTTACCTTACCCTTAAGTAACTAATTAATGGTTTAGTTGCCGTCATTGCATTTAACTTAACATTAAGTTTTATACAAAAGGCACAACAAATCAAAATTTTTTTTTGTTTTTTTAATTTTAATAAATCTGCATTTTAAACTAAATTTATGCCGGCCTAATGCACATTTTAACATTTAGTGCTGATCTTACTTTAGCTAAGGAATACAACGTAACATCAACTATCGTTATATTAAAAGACCAAAAGCTTGATATAATTAAATGTCAAAGAGTATATTTTATATATACATGGTTAATAAATTTCTCTGAATGCATCCACCATTGCCAGCATTATAATAAAATTTTATGTACAATATATTATATTATCTCTAAACTTTTGAAAAAAAAAATCAATGCTGTTTTCGTTTCTAATATTGCATGTTGTTGCCAAGAATATTTCTGTTTAGGTACATTTTGCCCTCATCCTTGCTAATTTGCAAGATTTGCTCTGGGCCGAACAAGTATCTCTCTGAGCTTGTGTTGTTCATCAAGGGGTCTAACCATGCAGCATATCATACACAGTGTGTTATTTGTTTATGGAGCAGATAAGTCTATACATAATACTCATTATTTTTTTTTTACCAATCGTATAGCAATACAAACATTTATTATCCCATTATTAAATGTAATTACAATATATTATAGGATTCAAATGCAAATGGTGTATAATGCGGATAATGTTGGACTACATAGAGGGATATAAATATGATTTACTAAAATCAATTAAATGTTGATTAATGTTGAGAAATATATATTGTAAAAAATACATTTCCTTTTCTAAACATGTAAAGAAAAAAAGTGAATATCACTCAAAAATGCCTAAATATTTTTTTTATTTATAATTATTATAAAGAAAATGCAAAGTTAATCCCTGAATCAGAGTGCAGTCTTTAGCATTGCTTTAATAAAAAACGTTGCGATATATTTTCTATTCGTTATACACAGTGTATTTTTTTTTATATAATCATAATTCGCAATATAGATTTGTGCTAAAACGTACTTTAGAGAGACTAGAGAAATGGTTTTATTGTTAACACCACAAATAAAGGCTTATTTGACATTATAATGGTACTTCTTTTTTACCATAGTATCTATAACGTATAAAATTTAATCTAAAAATGTAAAAATATTCTGTCAGCATAAAAATTGCTCTACTTATTTTTTATCAAATTAATCAGCTTATAAAATGCTGGTGGAACATTTAACAGGTAAAAAACCATTAGTTAATATGTAGGAATTATGTAGTGTATATACACTACAAATAAGTCTTATTGTATCGTCAAATAAGCCTCATGAATGAAAAATCTAATTTACTTACATCGTGATCTAGAAAGGCTTATAAATATATTAAAATGTACAATAATTAACAACCATGTATTTTTTTGTGGGTACCTTGAGAGTGTTGAAAACGTTACGTGAAAATCAGTGTGGTCAACTCTCAATTAGCTTGAATTAATTAATTTCAATAACACTGTGATACATCTTCTCTTACTTTGCAAATAAACCTTTTCAAATATCAAATGCAAATATCTTAGGAAAATGGATAGCACCTCTATGAATTTCTCTTTTAAAATTTCCACTGCTTTGAGTTAAATTAATATAATTATGTCAGTGGAAAGTTGCTTAAATAAATTATTATATCTCAATCAACTATTCTTTAATTATAAAAAAATTAAATTTTAATTTGTGAGCAATTAATGGCTCATCTGCTCCACCTCATTTTCACTGTGTCTCCTTTCTTTGTGAATGTGACTCGTAACAGCCAAAGCACCGCCTTGAATGAACCTCACAAAATTGTCTCCTGCCAACGAGCCCAATGCATAAAGTCCCGGGGCATGGATGCACTGGTGGGTGTAAGGGTCGACCCTCATGGGGTTTGTGCGACTCTGCACTGGCATGTCACGGTGCACCGCTAGGTCCCTTCCTGACGAGGCCAGGAAGCTCAGGTCTGGTTGAGCACCAATCAGGGCAACCACCGCCGACACTCTCACAGCGTAACAGGCAGCTCCGTTGGCACCAGGTCCCATTAACCGTACTTTGTTGTCAGGTCGGATCTCAATGATGCGATGTTCAGGTAGTGCTCTGTACCCTGGATAACTTGCCCCTCCATCAGCCATCATTTGATGAACCTTATGATATTCGGGGTACATATTTTCAGGTAATTGTCGAAAAACAAATCCAGGGTCAGAGGCTGACCTTCGGAAAGCATGAAGTACTGGAAGGCCATGAAAACGAGCTGCTATAACAGCGTCTGCCGCACTTAGCCCAGCACCCACCACAAGGACAGGCTCAGAGTCTTCCGTTAACTTCCCTTGTTCTACTAATCTCTCCATGTCTCTTAAGGAATACAACACATACGGCTCCGTATCACCGGGCACATTTAACTTGTTGGGTTGATCACAATTGCCAGTAGCCAACACCACATGGTTAGTCACGTAGCAGAAAGTTTGGTCGGGCACACCCTCATCCCCACGATGTTCAATTCCTCGCACTGCCCATAGAGGGCTGCTCTGTTCCACGTCCCCTGTCTCAGGGTCCCGTTTCTCGCTGACTAGCTCTTTGAGCGGCTGCACCGACGTGACGATGGTGCCACAGCGGAAGTTGTCCTGGATGCCTTGCAGACGCACGTAATCATTGTAGTACTTGGCAAGTGCAGCCACAGAGGCTCGCAAGTCTCTGCCCCCCGGAGGTCCTCCCCCTCCCCCGTAGCTACGGAAATCAAGGCCGGGCAGCTCCATCCACTTGGAGAGGCTGATGGTGAGCACGTTACCATCCATGCTCTGCAAACAGAAGCGGGATTAGAATAAATAAACTGAGATGTATAAGCAGTTTAGTTTATTGCTAAATTATAATGTAATTAATGCATAATAAACCAGGGAATTTTTAAATAATGGACAACCTGCATAATTTTTAATTGCGAATTTTCCAACATTTTTTAGTACAGAAAATAATAACAAAAAATACCGACCATAGCCCTTTTTTAACCTTTTTGGCATTTTATTATATCTTTCAATACAATTTTAAAAATCGTTCTTTTGACTAAAAAAATTTAAGAAAAAAAAATTGACACAACTTTGTATTCCCTATAATTATAATTATGTCTTTGGTATAAATTAATATATATGAATATGCAATATTATAATTATTAATTTATGCAATAACAAAATGTTATGCAATTAAGTTTATAATTATTATATGACCGATTCGGATTAATAGTTATTGAAAACTGTAATTAAAAAATAAATGGTTGTAGTGAATTAAAATAAATTTATTTACTGTTTTGAATTTGATGTTGTTTATATATAATAATATAATACAGTATGTATAGTAAATTCATAATAATTAAATATTTAAAAGCTATATAGTTAATAAAGTTAGAGTTGAACGTACAGAATATACTATAATATATATAATATATATATATATATATATAATATATATATATACTATGTAATGAGCTAGCCGAGCTAGGTAACAATAAAATTCAGGGTTGCAAAATTTTGTCGATCTAATAAAAGTGACGGCGACTCACCTGCCAAGACCCTCCCGCGGGCCCTCGTCCCAGCACCACGTGGTCCACGTACTTGTCGGGCTGGTGGCGCCACGTGAGCAGAGGCGCCACCTCGAGGCCCAGGTCGGCGCACGGGTGGTTCAGAGAGTCGAACAGCAGCGACACGGGGTTGTTGGAGCGACCTTCGAGACCCTAAACATGCACGTCTTCACTTGTAAGCAAATCGGCAATTTAACATACTTAAAAGTATTCAGTCGCAAATAATTATGAAAAAATCGGAAGATTACATAAAATTGAAAAACAATAGAATGCATGTTAACATTTTTAATATTTATTTTTACATCGAGTTGCTTAATTTTTTTAATGAAATGGACATTATTTTTAAATCTAAAAATTGAATGCAATGTTAAAAATACCAAATTAAAGCAATAAATTAATATCAAACAATATGTGATTTCCCCAAGTTTCCCGTAATTTTTTTTTCTTCTAATTTATAAATTAAAGTATATGAGAAAACACAGCAAGTTCTATAAAAATTCAAGAGCATTTTTTTGTAAGAGAAAAATTACTTAAAAAATCTTAAACAAAAACGCACGTGTATAATAGAGTAGGTCTGTTCGTAAATAATCGATTCTTTCTGATTGTGTATTTACGAACAGACCTAATATTAAGTGAAGTAACTTCAACTAGCACCCTGCAGTGTCTGCTCACCTGTGAGAGGAATCGCAGGTCCTGCTGGATGAGCGAGCGCGAAGGCTCCGAGGCGAGACGAGCGGTCAGATCCTCGTCCATGGGGTGTGGCGCCCCAGAGTAGTAGGGCCAGTGTCCGGCCAGCAGGTGCGACAGTGCGATCCCGCTCGGTCCGTTCCCTGCAACATCATCAGGAGGTTACAGTACGAACGAGTGCGAGAGCCAACAGTCGCTTCAAAATATGATGAATGTCATACATCATCGATCGAGGGGCAAGGAGAAAATCTCATTAGGTAGCAATGTTTAATATATTTTTCAATTAATTGCGTTAATTTTTAGATTATCACTCTTATCAATTTTCCTTTTCATGCATGGGCATTGTCAATTATTTTATATACTAATAATAGCTGTTTTACCATATAATATGATCTGATGTGTATTATATAGATATTTTCTCTTTCTGTACAATTTTAGTATATATAATTAATCTCCCTATATGTTGGTATATCAAGTATCTATATGTACACTCACGTCAGGCCGCTCACCCAATTGCATCTATAGATGAGGTCTAACTTTAAGCCATGGCCTAAGTTTGTTGATTTTGATTATTTCAAAAATCAAAATAAACAACCAAATTGCATAGATATAGTATCCGCAGTCCTATCATATATTAATTTTTTTTTTAGCGCCAGAACGCAGCCATTGCCCCTGCTATATATGCAACCCACTCTATTTTAATGCTGAACAAGTTGCCTAACCTACAGGCGAGATGATATCGGACACTTTATCTCAACTTGTTTGTTTAATCACGCGAGCAAATCCAACACCATGCAGAGCGAAGGCGTGATGTTCAAAGGGAGGTCTAACCTCCAGGCGCACTCGTCAACAAAATTTATGATCAGAATTATATTGCGAACAAGATAACACTTCCAAGTAAACCTGCGCAGTGTTATTTTTAGCCGCAATAAATAATTCTAAGTAGTATGTAAATATATGGGTTATGTAATTACATTATGGAAAATTAGTACAAAAAATTTTAAATACTGAGAATAATTAAGTTACATAATTGCGTTTCTGAACTGTTATGTAATTATATATGTAGAACAAGAGGTACGTCAGAGAGCTTTATAATTTAATGTAAGATTAATTAAGTTTATACACGACGTTAATTCTTTTTATCAGAATTGATACAAACGTTGATAATTATAATTATACGTAGAGACATAAATATTATTTTATTACTGCGTAAAAACAATAAAGTATTTTCTGGAACATTATGTTATTATACTGTATATAAATCTGCTTAGAGATAGCAATTAAATATCGATCAAAATATAATTAGTGAAATGAAATCAGTAAAGTTACACTGCTACATTAAATTTTTTGCAAATTCTCAAAATGTGAAGGTGATTGACAACAAATTGTCATTATTATAATGAATCAATTAAGTTGAGATTATACGATCAATTCCGCTCACTAAATATTTCCTAGATAATAACTTATTGCAACCAATAAATTAGCTGATTAATTAGAGCGAAATGATTTTCCAACTGCCACTTCGTAAAATTAATTACATACCCCCCGATGTTGCACGAAGCCCTCCGATCTCTCACGAACTTACCTATGATTACGACGTCCTTGTATACCGCGCCGTGCGGCAGGTCTGTGATGCTGGGTGCTCTCATCTCTGCAACACAATGCGTCACTGTTAGTCGCGAGCCTCCTACTTATACGCCCGCCGCGTTATCTCGCGGTCTGGTACGTTACGTAGCGTTGCGCAACTCAGAGGCGCATAGACAAGGGGGAAAATACATGGGCAGTGGATGGGTCCACCTTCACCTCGAATGCAACCCTTCCCCCCCCCCCTCCCCCTTTCCTTCCCCGAAATGGCGAGAAGAACCTCTTCTCCGAACGTGTGTCTGTATACTTTGCCAATTTGCATACTGAAAGGGTATAATCACCTAGTCACCAAAAAATGGAAATTTTACTTTGTTTCATTTCCACGCTTAATTATTATTGTCCACACAACATTTAATCAGCCGCGGATAACATTAATTAAAATATATTACTGTCAGTAGTAGAATTGGCTTTTAACGAATATTTTTTTTTTATGTGAAAAAATTAAAATCATATGCAACTTTAAAGTAAATATACTTATACATGTTTATAATTCTGTAAACACAAATTGCAAGCATGCACTTATATACACTGCAGTTTAATCCCGTTTAAAAAATGCTATGTTTGAAATGTTATTTTATCTTTATGAATTATGATATTGTTATCAAACTTTATATTGACAATGACACAAGCGCGGGTCCAGGATCAAAGTTTGTGAGGGAAGGGGGGGGGGGGGAGGAGAGCTGTCTCAATAATCCATTAATCCATAAGGTCAATGTTAAATAAAATTGAAGTGAGGATATATATATTGCCCATGTTAAATCCAAAATTTCCCCTGGATCCACGCATGCTGACACAAAACGTATATGTTATCACGTTGACTTCCTTGTTTACTGTTCGTGATCATGCCTAGAAAATGTGGGTCACTGGTCAGAAAATAACAAACCTTGAAGATGTGACAAAAACGCTGCATATACGATCTTGATAATATCACGTATACAAAGTAGTAGTTTTAAATACAATATAGTACAATGACATTATAAATTATTCTAAAGATAAGTTAAAATCTACATGTGAAATGTCAGCAGGCGACAAAGCAGTGTGCTCTATTTGAGTTCCCAGCTAGTGAGAATGTACTACACTCGCGAAGATCAAAGTTCACCGACTTGCACGCTCTGCTAGGGTGACACTATCGCCAATGTCCTTCAAACTCATCCCATCAAAAGTGTTGGTTAAAAAAAGGTTAAGGGAACCACCGTGGAAACCATGGTGTTTGAGCACCACTGTAACACTTTGCGATGAATTATATTATAAATATATACGTTCATCAGCGGCTCGTCACAAAAATAATATGGTATACCACGGTGGCAATTTTATTATAGTTATTAATAATAAGGGAAAAACGTAAACCTTCAATAGAACGGTCGGTGAGCTGCAACATCTTGTATTCGATACATTTCAGGAGAGTATTGCCATGCCCGCTCATTTGTGGAAGCGTTTAGAAATTGATAATAAAATGTAATTAGTGATTTTGTGCTTTAAAAATCTGCATAATTTTGCTCGCTAGAGCTTCAACAAATCAGGCAGTGGTAAATTATGACCTGCTGTCAAGAAGTATAAATATTATATTAAATATATTTGGTTTCTAGCGAACAGTTATATAGTCAAGAAACATGATGGTATTTTTATAATATTAAGAGGAAGGTAACACGGACCAGCTGATTGATGTAGTCCCATTTGATTAATATGTAAACCTTAGCAGATGCACAACGATTCTGTATTTTGTTTTTTTTTTTTTTTTTAGAAACAGATTTCAGTATGCCTAAAAGCCACAGACAAAAATTCAGAATTTTTGTATATATGGCTAAGGTTTACATGTTAATCAAATGGGACTACGTCGATCAGCTGATCCGTGTTACCTTACTCTTAAATAAGTTCTGGTACACAGACCAGTGATATTAATTTATAATTACAGCCCTGTCACAGAACACATTGATTGATGCTCCTGTTTTACAGGTGCCTTTCAACTCGAGCCATTCTGCAGGAAGCGTAAAAAATTTAACATGATAATTTGAAAACTAAGTTTCCTGTAATAAAATAATACAACCGCGCGATTAAAATTCCGAGACTGGTAAAATGTAGACATGTTTGATAAAAAAAAGAATTTACGCCTCTTCATATATTCAATGCGATGGAGAATTAAATTGTATAAATTGTATGAAATGAAATAATATTTATACATATAATTATATAATCAGTGTGTCTCAAATCTTTCGTACGACATTTTGAAGTAGGTTTATTGTTTACTGTATAAAGTAATATAACATACATACACGTAAATATTATGCACCCACCTATGAACTAGTAAGAAATTATGTCTAAATTATTTAAAAAATGTCCAAAAGCTCATTTATTGTTAAACTGAGTGTGTATATATATATTATATAATGTGAATGGGTTATCCTTTTTCACGTCACCCATTGAGTTGTTGTACTGTTTTTTTTCTGTACTGATACTCAATAAACAACTATTATTATTAATGTCTATATGTATGTGCTAATAGCCATGTTTAATTATAGATATCTCTAGGCATGCATGTTAATTGTTTATAATGTACTTATAATTAAATAGAAAATAGTTGTTTAAATAATAAATGAAACAAAACAGAAAGATGTTACTGTCTTGGTCTAAATAACAAATGCAGTCTCTATAAATATGCCCTCGTAGATTCATATATAGCTGATTGCGTTTTTTATCTCACCTTGCACTATATTTTTTTTTTTTTTTTTTTTTAATTAAACCCTATTGGGTACTTGTAGTTACTAATTACATACTACTTGAAACCCCGAACCTTCCGAAACCCTAACTTGAGCGTTTCGCGGGCTCTTCTGGAACGGGGGCGGCCACGGCCTTGCAAATTCATCCCGGCATTTGCCTGCGGCTGAGGGAAACGTGGAAACCTCAGCCAGGATGGACGCTACAGCTTTTGTCAATGAACCGGAAGTGCAATGGTCCAAAGCCAGGGGAACCACATAGTGGAAAAGCGCAACGTTTTACCCCTGGGTGGGAAACGTGTTTTTTGTTGAAAATGGTCACCCATCCAACTACTAACCACGCTTGGCGTTGCTTGACTTCGGTGATCTGACGAGACCCGGTCAAGCGCACTGCGCCACACCTCCCTATATATAATAATATAATAACAAATAGGCTTTAAATCCGAAGTATACTCCTCCCCCCTTTCGATATGCGATAATCATAATACAATTTAACTTTAAAATGTACCGGCAATCTATTTTTCATTACTACATAACTGACACATGGGATGTTATGTTTTATAATTTCTCTGCAAACACGACTGCGGGACTGCTATAGGCCACACTTGCACGTTCCAAAACCAAGCGGCTCGGAAGCTCCTTTTTAATAGAGGACCGCTGCATCATTAGAAGAGCGTCCGAGCTCAGGTTATGGAGAAAGTACTGACCGGGTCACCCGAGAAAGTGATAACCTTGACCCTACAGTCATAATATTACACGTGCTTCGAAATACATCGTTGAGGCATAAAGAACCGAGGTCCAAAGTTGCTGGTTTGAAATTTATATCATTATATATGGTATATTATAATAACAGAGTTTTTATAGAGTTGTGAATTACACTTCTAAGAATTTAGCTATATCATTGAGCGCGATTTACGATGGAAATTATCCAGTCATTAACCAATAACCGCGGTTAGTGAGTAACCTTGATAACTCCTTCGTGAATCGCATTCAATATTTCCGTCAATATAAATAAATTGTATTGTATAAATATTAAATATATAAAGCCACTATTACACGATACAATTTTTCTAACTATTGCATACCATTTTTTCTTACAAGAAAAATTGTACCCCATTTATTTGTATGGAGATGAAATTTTCTTGCAAGGAAAACTTGTATGCAAAATTGTATGGTGTAATATAGGCTTAAATAAATAATAATTGTGAACTATTGTCATTGAACTTGGCTCACTGCAGTAAAATAAAATTAAGAGAACTCCAATTAATACAATCTGTAGACTGAAAATTCAGTCTAAGTATATAGCGTGGTTATCTGCATAAAAAAAGCAGTACTGAAAAGGTCAAAAGTACGACATTTTCTCTGATAAGATAAGGTGCATTTGACAGACGAGCATGTATTTTTTTTTCTTCTACTTCTTGTGGCTGGACGTGATTAACAATCTCTTTAATGAAAAAAATTAGAGGACGATTAGAGGATAAAATGTCGCGAATCTGTCGCTATCTTATATATATAATGTCAAATTTTGTTTACTGATATCATGACATCCAATCAATACACCTTTTCGTCAAATTTCTCCCTAGCAATATATGCAACAATCTTATCGAGTGTTCAGTAAAATCAATATTCTACATATGGCGTCACAGGGCTATTAATATAACTTGATCGAATCGTATTATTATAACCTTGCTAACAACTCCCTATAATGTATACACGGTATATGCATGTCTTGCAGCTATATATATATATATACGGGGCACTTAAAGCAATTAATTGATATTCCATTAGTTTTCCATGCAGGTTTGCAAAATTTTCAAATCAATTCAGTTAAAAATGTCCAGTAAATCATGAATCTATTGACGTTAAATTCAAAAGTATTTATTTTGCAGGAAAAAGCAAACAAAATTAATTTTTTTAATTAATTGCTTTTATCATTTTAGTAATGTTTTATATGCAGATTATGTATATCAAAGGTATATATCCTGAAAAGAATGAAAAGTGTCAGTTTATTTTCAATATTATTATATATTTAAAAAAAAATAGCAAATAGTTTTTCTATGATTTCCCAGTTATATGTACTTCATATAAGTATGTTATAGTCAAGTATTTCTGTTTTTCCCCTCTTTTCCTTGTTTATAAACTTTTATCAAACTTTAAAAAAAAAAATCTATAACCTCATCCTCGGAGCTTGGTTTTTATCTACACACACCTTTCATCTGAGCGACACGATCACGTGATCTAACTGATAAGACAGAGGCGACGTAAGACAATGACGAAGCACGCGAGCCCCGCCGAGCCCCCGTGGCTTCCATATATTCAACACGTTAACTTCGGATCGAAGCACCTTAATAATTCAGAAGCAGCTCGTTTAGTAGCAATTTTATTTCGATTTCCAATACAAAACGAATTTTACAAAACGTATTTAGGATTATAGAACCTTCGAGCACTTTTTTTATAAATTTAAAATGCATAGTTTTTTACTGTGCTTAATTAAATGCCAATTTCTTTCCAAAACGTTTAAACAAAGTACATGGACATTTTTTTTACTGCATGTATATAACTTTTTAATGATTCGAGTTTATTATTTTCGTCATTATATTATACATTATACTTGTATATTATATCGATCATAATATATATATTTTTTAATATAATACATAAATCACATAAATGCAATGAAATTTAAATTGTAATACAATGTCTAATGTCACTAATGTCTAATGTGTATTCAAATTTTAAAGTGAAATAACTTTTTTGAAAAATTACGACTGTTTTGACTTTCTAAAAACTGTTCTCCGTTACGTCTCGTTATTATGTATTATATCAACGTCTTGATATTCGTTTTACTTGCAGTCCAAGGTACAGTACCTCATTATGACTTGCAAATTTGATAGAAACTTATTTTAATATTAACCATGACATCATCTCCTTGATGTCTGACCAACAAGCTATCTAGGTACGGCCTCTGTGCAGCTTCATTTATATAATATACAACCGCGGCGTCCATTAAATTAGCCTTTTGACGGGACCAGGAAAACTAAAACAAAAACTCACTCACAGGCCGGCGGGAGGCAATTTATACACGTGTACAGTACAATCTATTTAATATGTTAAGTTACTTCAGGTCAATATTTTACCTTGAAATTAACAACCGTATATATACTCTAATTAATTAACATGTGCACTGCAGTGTAGCCAAATATCCCCGTGTCTCAAAAAAGTAGAACCGTATATACAATTTAAAATTTGAGAAGTAGTCGACATTGAAAAACACACTGGCATATAATAAAGGTCAACAGATACGTAAATTAAATCTGAAATTGTTGCATATATATAAAATTTTATAATCGTATATTTCGATTAAAGTATTTCAAATTGACACAGTGAAGAAACTAACTTTATTATATTTACAATATATATGGTATCGAGACGAAAAGAGAAAAATATTTCTATTCTGATGATATGGGAACATGGCACTTTTGTCTTCATATATGGTGGCTACACAAACGAAAATTGATAAAAGTCACAATAAGTAAATTATAAGAGTGACTGATAATGAAAAGTAACGTAAAAGTCTCCAGCGCAATAAGGACATTTCCCCCTTGCAATTCTGAATAATCGGACACAGCGATTGGTGCACATCTCGGGACACTACGAACTTTACCCCTTATACTTTGCAACTATGCGTGGTGAGCTAAAACAACTTTGGGATGTCTAGACTGGATGCTCTTTTTACCTCCCCAAAAAATTGCAAATCTGAATCTCTACCCCGTCTCTCCAACTCCATGCAAGGGTAAAGTTTATTCGTGCTGTCCCGCTCGAGGTGTACACTCCATTCAGATAAAAATGTCCGATCCGGCCATGTTAAAGTATAGCCGGATCAGACATTTTTATCTGAATGGAGTGCAGTACGTGCTGTCCTCTACTCATTTTAACAAAGACTGTAAATCAACGAATTAATTTCTTGCGTCAACATGACAAAGTACGGTTTTCCTTGTCATTATGACCAATTGTCGCCAACCTCGCGGGCAGGTCACGGTCGGGGGGTCGTTGCCTGCCCTGCTGCTGCCAAGGCGAGCGAGTCGGTGTGACGTCACGAGCCTCAAGGAAGACCGGATCCAACCAGTCAACCGAAATATGCAAATTCGTCGCTTCAAATTCAATACGCAAGAAATAAAATATTATAGATATATATAATAATTCAATTTAATTAATCGTGTCCTCAACTTGCAGATTTCCACTTTTATATAACTGAAGGTCAGTTGACATGTCTTTCGTTAACAGAATAAAATTATTTACCCTACAATATAATTTTTATATACCTGGTGAATGGTTTATGTTCATTTCTTTTTATCATGGTCCTTTTATTATATAATTTGAGATCATGCAATGCACATTAACTAATGCATAATTATATATAAATGTCATATGAACAAGTTGTTTTTAAAAGTCTCTTCTTCTATATATATATATATATGGCTTAAAACTTAAAATGTTTTGCATAATTCAATAATGAATGCAAAATTTACAGATGTTAAATTTACATAATTGTGAGCTATATACACTGTCAGTGCCTCAATCACCAATTGAAAAATAATTAGAGATGCTATATTAATTGGCAGGCTCGGACTGGGAAGCTAGGGGCCAGTCAGGGCCATATATAGGCATTACAGGCAGCAGGGGCCACTTTTCAGGGGGTCTGAGGCCACTTTTTCTATGCTCCCATGTTAAAAATCTGAGGGGCCAGTCAGGGATCCCTGACCCAACCTTATGACCAGTCAGAGCCTGTTAATTGAGAAGCACTCCAAGTTTCTTCTGCTCCACGTCTCAAGTTCTCCATGAAATTGTCGCCATGGTGATGTCATTGTTTTGTCTCGCCTCCAGACGGCGGCAAGGAGGTGTTGTCCCGTTGCCATGGCAACCCACCACGTTGGCAACACACAACGTACGGTCACCGCGAGACTTGACCCCATGACACAAAGTAATCGTTCGAACCTCGTTTAGAGGGAGCAGATTGCATATTGACAATTTAAGTGAAAACCGCGGAGATGAATTTATTGATTCAAAATTAATTAATTCTGTATAAAAATTAAGTATATAATAGGTTTCAGAGTCATATGTACAAAGATTATTACATAATTTACTTTTATATAACATGATATATGCTGCTGACTTTGTTTCGTAATAAACTTTACTACATTGCAAGCATGCAAAAAAAAAGTGTATATTTCACAGCTGAAGTCAGCAATTTCATCCCCTGTCGTTTATATACTCTGATGTATATACATGCAGTAGGAAGCAGGCAAACTGCATTATAATCATTATATAGCAGAAGAGCCCATATAATAATGAATATCAGAGACTAACAGGAAAATAGATCTGAGCACTGCTATTCTCAATAAATACACTCTATAACCCTCTGTGTGGAATGAGAAGACTATTTTTTTATAAAAATTGGCACGTTAATTCTTTATGATTTAATTTCAGAATAGAAACGAGGTTGACACAAAAATGACTAATAAAACACAAACATAATGTAATATAATATATATATATATATATATATGACTCAATTCAACCAATTTAATTTATACAAGAGGTTGAAGCCTGTAAGGGATCGTCATTACATCACCGATACATAAGGGCTGTCTCGTGGGGTTTCACGACGTTACATAACCTAGCTGCGTATTCTTCGAACCACTTTAAATAGATTTTGGTCGTAAGACTTCGGGAGTTCTGGACCAATGAGGTGAAAATCTCTCAGATGTTCTACGCGATGGGAGCCTAGTTAAAAGTGGGGAGCTCCTCGTCAGCTGTTCTATTTTTGGCAGCGCACGCCTCGTCAGACGAAAAGCTGACTCACAGCCCTCCAGATGTTCGATCACGTGACGACTGCAGGCACTTCTGAGAACTAACTTATAGATGCAATTAACCTCTTGAGAAATTACCTTGTAATGAGACGAGTTTTGAAATTACATCACATCGGATCGCTTAATTGTGGGAATTTCATATAGGAAATAATATGGAGTCGTAAATATCTCCGGTAGTTTTCTTATCTAACCATGAAAGTTTGTTAAACTGACAACATCGAGCTGTTTACTCAAAAATTTTCAATGCTACTTTCATATAGCACACTGCATGGTCATATTCTTATTATTGCCATAACATGAAGTATATATAATATAAAGCTATAAATAAAAATAAATATAACTTATAGAAATAGTTCTTAATTTCAAGAAGGTTCGAGGCCTGGGGTTATACTTGAAAAATTATTGACATGGAAAATATTTCAGAACAATTTGACGAGCGTTCGCTCAGAGACAACTCGACTATTTTCACCACTGCAGAATGCACCTGCTTGCTATAATTATGCTGCTGCACAGAAGCTTGAGGCAAGAGGAACAGCTGACCGGTGTTATTTCGGGACTTCGACAATAATAGAAATATGGCTGAGGCTGCATGCATGGCAGGTGTCCCGCAGCTAGATTACATGATGTTGTGAATAGATCAATCGCGAAAATTCAGCATTGGACTACACCATCATATGAGTCTGCACTTTGATTTATATTTTGATCAAAGAAGGGTATACAGCCCTCTTCGGCTTTGGGAAAGGGGGGTTGGTGCGTGATGTCCTAATATCGTTAAGTGTAATTTCTCAGGCTGAAGTTAGTACGTTGGAACTGGTGAGTAGTGAACATAATTATGTTTATCAGGTTTGTCCTGTACAACCAACAAAAATTTGAAAATAAAAAACATATCTCTTCAATTTTTAGTGAGACCCTCGTTAAGGAAAAGAGGGGCAAGAGAGTCAATCAATAGGTCCTTTGTCCCCCTTCCCCCTTAAATCCGCCACTACTCTAGATAAGCCTTATAGCTGAGATTCGATCGTTTCTGAGCGCCAAAAGTCACCACGCGTTGTTAACATCAAGACAGATAAAGCGTGATAAGCTGCACGTATAACCGCGATCACGCTGCAGCAAATGCTTATCTAAATACTTGATAGAAAGGGTCGCCAATGTATAACAGCCATAAACTGAAACATGAGATTACGACAATTTTTTTTTTTTTTTTTCTGACGACCTTTCAAAAACGATTCGAAAATGTGACAAAGGTCTTTGAGCTCTAAAATCAGGTTTATTTATTTCACCATTATGATTACAAATTACAATATTAACAACAACAAAAAAGGTGAAATGGGACATTTTACAAGGCACTATTGAGCACCAGTATATATAAATATAAAGTTAGCAAGGTTAGCAAGAAAAAGAAACACCATGATAGAAATTATAGCTGGTTTGTTCATAAATTTTGTTTAAATAATCGACATAAAATTAAATTATTATTTATATATATTTATTTATTATTATTTTATATTAGTAAATATTTATAATTTTATAACGAATAGTATGAAAATGTACACATAAATTAAACATGTTCTTGATTCTTGGCAATGAAAGAATTCACGCCTGGATACAATTAAGTTTTTGCTAATGAATGAAATAAGACAAACTTGATTAATAAATTTCCACATCGATCGCTCGACTACAGCGACGTCAGACTGCCACAACAACAATTATTCACCGCAGACACGCGAGGCCGTGGCTGACAAAGGGGCTGTCTCGGGGGTGGAGAACACCTCGCTGTGTCAGGAGGTGTCACGAAGTGGCTCTCTCAACGTGTTTTTAGTTGTTATACAGACATGTCAGAGAAAAATGAGTTTCTGTATTACAAAAGTGATTGAAAATTCATAAAAGTTGCATGCAATTGTTATATAAATTATAATTAATTAGCATATTTATTATCATGGTTTTATTGGTTGTCATCTGGCAACAAAAATTGTACAGTGGCGTTATATAGCATTTTATTTTTTATTCACCTAAGTACAGCTTACATAAATGATAAAAACAATTGAGGTGAAAAGGATGTAACAAGAGTATGTTGTATTTCATATACATTTTCATTAATCCACTGTGGTATCACAGTTCATCTTTCGTACAAAATGTTTTAAAGATAAAGATATTAACTTTTCAAGCACGTGAGTGATGCAATTGTCCTACAGTATTACCTATAGTTTCATCCGATTGTTCAACATGTTAAATGAAATTATTATATAACTGACTTTATTATTCTCGTAAAATTTCATTATTTTGTTATTGATGTTCCGGGAAATTTCCTTATGAATAATATATTGTACAGCTGGTATTCTTATTACGGATGTGGGATAAGCAAACGAAGGACAAATTTCAAGTTTTTCATGACGGTCACAAATTTATCAGAATATTTCTCGCCAAATGCTAACATCGATAACAAAGAAAAGCACGACGCAATAGCAAGTTACATACAGTGCATACTGATTATAAAAAAATATACATGTTGATAAGGTTGCGTAGCTGCAATCTCTGCAGGCGTGAAGTATATTAAAATTGGGTACAAGAGATTTTAGTCATGCACTGTTTAAGGTAGAGATAACGTCGGTCAGCTGTTGTTTTTTAGCTCCATTTGATTGACATGTAAACCTTAGCAAATTCACAAAAATTCTGATTTTATTTTGAGAGGCAGATATTAGTGCCTAAATGCCATAGAAAAAGTTTCAAAATAATTGAACGAGCCGATTTTTTTTAATTAATTTTTTAGTTTGTCTCTCCATGGGAAAGCCCTATGCTGAAAATTAAATAAATTAATTAAAAAAAATCGGCTCGTTAAATTGTTTTGAAATTTTTTTCTATGGCTTTTACAGTAAAACAAATCTAAGTTTACGCCTGACTTGGCTAGACTATACGTCTAGACCGACTGGCGCCCCCTATCTTGGCCATGTTATGACTTCCAAGATGGCCGTCGCGCGTAATCAAATCCACACGTAAAGTAAGATCTGTTATACTGTAGGCACTAATATCTGCCTCTCAAAAATATTTCAGAATTTTTGTGAATTTGCTAAGGTTTACATGTTAATCAAATGGAGCTAAAAAAAACAGCTGACCGACGTTATCTCTATACCTTAACAAACTATATTCTATATTTATTATATACAATAATAAGGTTTATACTTTGAACCTGGAAGTGCCCATTTACTATATGAAGCGCCTCCTACTTTTTAGTTATTATAGTGTGCAAAAATAGTTACATCTGCCCTAGTATTTTGTAAAACCATGCGACAAGTATATTACGTAAAAAAAAATAATTTTATGATACATTTTACTTGGCATCGTATAAAACTTACGTGCTATAAAATAATTATGAACAACTTACATGCACGTAATTGCAAGTCGAGGCCACGGCGTTGACAATTATAATTAGCTGGGGGGAATCTACTAGCGCCCGCGTGGTGGACTTATATAACACCAGCTTACTACTACCGGGTAAACACCGAACAGTACAGCTCACTACCACCCCACTGTTCAATGTGTGGTGTGATCAGGAAAAAGTCGGGGGAGGGGAGCATGAGTCAACAGTGACCTATATAATACCACACACCTCCAATTAATTATAGGACCTAGTCGGGAAAGAGAGCTAGTTAGCTATAAAGCTGGGATATACTCGAATTCCAATACAAATCTTATAAACCTCATTGTCAAAAAATTGGGTTAATTTCTATAATATATAATAATAATAATGTATCTGCTTTGACATCAGCCTCTCTAGCAAATTTCACAACCTCCTGGAAGCAGCCCATGCCCTTTACCACCGCAGGAAGTCTGCCTAAGTGGATTTGTATTTTATATTTTTAACATTTTTAAGCAAATGGGAAGCGAATTAGTTAACATGGTATTTGCATCAAGTGCGGTAGTAAAAAATAGCTGTTAAATACAATTCCATTATGTAATACAAGTTATAGATTTTAACTTAACAGCTATTTTCTAAATTATGATCGATAGCCTCCGAAATAAAATCCAATTAATTAACTAATTTAATAATGTGAATATCGCTGTTTAAAATTAAATCACAAGCCAGGTACTCGATTATTCGAGTCAGAACGTTGTAGTTAAAATCATAATAATGCTTATATAATGCCAATGCAATGCCCACTGTACAGTGGGCATTGGCCAATGTCTGAAATAAAACGCGCGCAGAGATTCAGATTTGCAAGTCTGCATGGAGGAGCGGAAAGAGCTCTGATTTCATCAACATAACGTCTGAAATGAAGAAGGCTCAGATACCCATGCATGTGATCAAATTTGACACGACAGAAATGCCATTTTAAGTCGAGTTATACTCCCCACAAGAATGAAGTAAGCCATTTTTCCAGCATTATTTATTGTAATATATAATATATTATAGCTCCATTGCAATCAAGAACTATATATATATAGTTCTATATAGAATATAGTTCTATATATAGTCGTTGCATGGATGAGCTGCTTTTATAGGGTCAATAGCTAGCAGCAAGGTGTCGAATTTAATATTTTGCAGAGCCGAATTTATTATTATATAATTATGTATCTTTATGTATTGTGCGATTACCATTCATGATTTGACCGGATAAAACGTTAATTAATTTATACTTTTTAGCATTGCACGTCTGTAAAACTTACGAAATAAATCAGCATCATTAATACACTTCACCTCTTATTTCCATTTCATAATACCATGTGATACATGTCAGCTTAACGTTTTATAAATAACAGACAGACATGGAGCGCGTGGTTTTATACTCATTACAAATCACGTTGAACTCACAAGTTGGCAGGTCTGAAACTCGCCTGATGACTTATATGTCTGCTTGCCACAGTAACCTGTTCTCCACTCTACACCTTTACTATAACAATCATCGAGATGGCGGACGTCAATCCAGCAGGTTAATTGTTAACGATCAGGGACGTCTCAAGGTGTGGTTACATGGGTGCGATTTATTTCTTTCTAAAATATGGTTAATAATTTTTTTAGGATTTTCGTCGGTGGGATTTACATGCTAGGTGTGATTTTGTTTTAAAAGGGAAGATCCATGAAAATTGTTCATTTAATTTAAAACGCTATATACGATGTTTTTCTTATTCATTGACGCCGCGATTTTAACGTGATATCGTCCTCTCATCGTATTTTACGGCCTCGTCGTTAATGTGCCTTTGGTCGTACCTATAATATGTAATAAAAATACGAAATAGCATCGTTATAATACCTTTCGTGCTGCATGTTCATCATATATATATATATATATATATATATATATATATATATATATATATATATATATATATATATATATAATGGTAGTCAAATACCTTTCGTGCTGCATGTTCATCATATATATATATATATATATATAATGGTAGTCAAACAACATGGCATACGCGTATATATGAATAAGTGCATGGATGTGATGAATTAACGATATAAACTTTTATAACGGACGCAATTTATGAAGGAAGATGACCAGATTTGTTACTAACCACGGTTACCTTAAATCTCAATGACAGTAAACGCTAGCTGCGATGGTACATATATAAGAATCCTGGTTAACTTTCTGAATAACTCGATCCTTCGAGAATTGAATAGCGAAATGTATTTAGTACTTATTGAATGAATACTGTATTTATTTTATGACATTTCTCGTTTCCTCAAATTTCCCAAAGCATCGTCATTCGTCACCACTTCCATCAATCACGATGATAGTGAACCACGAGTAACCACATCTTGAGTGATTATCGCAACTGCCCTGACACATATCAAAGAATATAAAGCTCAAAGCTATATACTCTCTACGCTTATTAATAATTATAATACAGATTATTTATCATTAATCATATATAACAACGTGGAATCATGCATATTTAATAAAAGTTAAAATCATGTCACATCGTATTAATTAGAAAATTATAATTTCTTTATATTGCAGCATAAATATAGATCTTTTTTTTTTTTTTTTTTTTTATTCATTTATATATTTACAATTATTGTCCAGCAGAGATTAATTTAATAATCTCATTTGCTGGTGCAAATTTTTACAATAAGGTGTTCTTCAAAATTTTAGCAAAATATTATTCCATTTACTACAAATAACTATCTTATTTAGATTAACTACGTACAATATTAGTTTATTATACATTTAAATAAAATATTATCAAATCCTTTGATTATATTCAAAATAGGAATAAAACAATAATTCATAAATAATATAGAGGAAGCTACATCTCATACAACCATCATACCAATATAACAATTATATGAAAGATTATTCAATACTATTTATGAATTTTAAAACAATTTCTTATAAGGGAGAAAAATACATTTTTTTATTACTATTGTTTGTTTGTTTGTTTGTTTTTTTTTTTTTTTTCAATCTTCAATAAGACAAAAAGACAAACAAAAAAGTTCATAAATAATACTGACGAAGCTACATCTCATACAATCATCACAATAATATGACCATTATATGAAAGATTATTCAATACTATTTATGACTTTTAAATAATTTCTTATTGGAATATTAAACAAAAACATTATATAATTATTTTTTTCAATTTTATACAGTAACAATATAGAGCATAATTCACTATACCATATAATCCATTATTGAAAACATTAAAAGAAAATTTTATTCAAAATGTTTGAATTTTCAAAATATTCAACAAAAAATAATTTTTAAATTCTTTACTTTAAATTGCAGAAATAATAAATAATAAAAGTTACTATAATTATACATAGTTCTAAATATAGAACAAAAATCAGTAAACCACAGTTACCCAAAAGTGATTAAATTAAAATAAATATAAATTAATTAGTAACTTAAGCAAATTATCAACATGATGATTATCTAAACGAAGTAAAGATTTGAAACAAAAGAAAGATTTTTTTCATGTATTTCATTTTAATTATTGAATATATTATATATTAAATTTTATTTTGATAAAGAAAGTAACCAATTTTTTATGTGTTTTTTAACTAAATTTTTGGACTCTAGAGATTTTAAATTTAATGGCATTTCATTCCATAATCTTGGTACAATATAATCCCATGTTTTTTCACAAAATCTATTTAATCTTTTTGGTGCAATTAAAGGGTCATATAGTATTAATCTTGTATCATAATTATGCACACGCAATTCACCGTGATTTGAATCAAAATACCTTTTATAAATTAATGAAAATTTGGCTTGGAGATTTACTGGTAGTACGTTCCAATACTTATAAACATTATCATCAGATTCAAACTTATCTCCAATTTTCATTGATTTTAACACCCTTTTTTGCATTTTTATTAACTTTGTCATAGCACCTGACTCAGTAAATCCCCAACCCAGGATTCCATAAATTATAAACGGATGTACTAATGCAAAATATACCTTTCTTAGTGTTTTTTCATTAATTATTGATTTTAATTTATATATTTGTGCCATCACTGATCTCAATTTATTAATAATTTTATTTATTTGAGGATGCCATTCGAAATTTTCATCAATGATTATACCCAAATATTTATGAATTTTTACTTGCTCAATTATCTCACATGTGCAATTTTCAAAGAACTTATGGAGGCAATCATTATTATGGATTGTTATTTTTATACATTCATTTTTTCTCAAATATTTATTACATATATGCATCACTTTAGTTTTATTTGTATTAATATTTAAACCATAATCATGTGCCCAGTACGCTAATTGGTTGGCATTTATTTGTAAATTTTTATGAGCTTCTGAAAAATCTCTGTTAGATACAAGTATTAGTAGGTCATCAGCAAACATAAATAATCTGCAATTTTTTAATACCGAAAAGATACTATTAACATAAATGTTAAATAATATCGCAGAAATAGTTCCTCCCTGTGGTGTGCCCCATTTAATTTCCCATTCATCACCCTTTACATTATTTATTTCAACCATTATTTTTCTATTTTTTAAATAATCTCTTATTAGGTCAAGTGTGGGACCTCTTATTCCTACCTTCTCTAACTCATCAAACAAAATATCTTGATTTAGCGTATCAAACGCTTTCGTAAAATCCACAAATAGGCCTACTACATGGTTATTATCCTTTAATTCATTATAAATAAATTGTGACATATCTTCAATTAAATCATTTGTTGAACGACCTTTTTGATACGCATATTGATTTTTGTTAATTAATTTATATTCTGCAAGATAATCAGTTAGATTTGTTGTTATATATTTTTGTGGAATCTTATCAATTATTGAGGATAACATAATGGGACGGTAATTATTACAATTTTTATGACACCCCCCTTTGTATATTGGTCTACAAATGTTTTTTTTTATTGTTATCTAGTGATAACGCATGCAATTTTATATTGCCATATGATTATTGTCATGCAATAACAAGGCGTTCATCATTACACTATATTATTTATATTATTAGAAAACACAAGACTGTATTGTCAAGGTTCATAACATTGCATGCATGACAATCATAATACTCATAAAATATACATATATTAATATATATAATGTTGTATACATAAGTCATAACTGTTTCATTGCTTTTTGATTATACAATTAACAACATATAAAAACGTCAATAAACAAATACGTTACAATATTTGGAAGGATATTGCGGGGAGGTGACCGGTGTTGTGTCTTCCGATTCAATCAAGCGCTGCAATGTCCGCATTACGTCAACGGTTTTTGTGGCTCTGAGACCTTCCTTACAATTTGTCACCAATAAAAGGTGGCTTTACATGAGGGATTTCTTTAAAAACAACATGAATAATTAAGTCTGTGCGTAAATAATCGATTCAATAATCATAATCAGATGTACCTTCTGGACATGTTATAAAGCCTATATTACACGATACAATTTTTCTGATTATTGTATACAATTTTTCCTTGCAAGAAAATTTCCTCTCAATACAAACAAATGGAGATTAAATTTTCTTGTAAGTAAAAATTGTATACAATAATTAAAAAATTGTATCGTGTAATACCGGCTTTAGGGATCATAAAATAATTGTTTCTTGAATCGATTGTGTATTTAAGAACATACCTCTTCTTGCTATAAAATTTTAAAAAGAAGCTAAATTAAAATGCATTTACTGGCAATGAACATATATAAAATGGATTATTATTACAAATGAATATTTCATGTATACTATTTTTGTTGACATGTTTTTAGAAATGAAGAATAAAATTTTGAATTTTGAATTTTTTGAATTTATACTTGCTGACAACACGATTTTGCCGTCGTGAGTGAATTCACGTAAGATTTCACACAAAGTGCGCCAAAATCAGGTTGTATCACATGCAAGTATTATATAAATACACCTTGGGAACTTAGCTTGGCTCAAGCAACTAAAAGGAAGCGGATAGACTCTGGCGGGGGTTATCGACTGCACCAAGGACAAAGAAGTGATGCAACCCGACGGTCTACAACAGAGGTCCAGCCTCTACATAATTTATATTGGACGATACATTAATTTTGACGTCAGTGCCATTTTAACTGCATATGTGTCCACTAGTTTTAAAAACCGCTTTTGATCATTTTCAATAAGAGTTATTCCTATATCAGTAAAACTATGAGAGAAGCCTTTTTTGGAAAGTAGAAAAAGAGGCTTTTGATTCTAGTGAACATAAATTTAATATATTCAAGTTAATATTATACTTTAAAACTTTTTTAATTATCTTTTCTCTTTTCCTGACAGCAATATATTTTGATCAATTAAGTTCTAAAATTTGTATGTGAAATAAGAATCGTATATAAACAAAATTAATTTAATTTTTTTGTTGACACTCATATACATGTGCTGGAGATTTAAATAAAAATAGTTTCATGATTTGCGATGTTACTCGATGTTGATATATAATTATTTTATTCATGTTGTTTAAACTTAAAATGCAGTAATTCACACATTTGTTAAAAGTTATTTTTACTCTGGCTGAGTCGAAACTTATACTTTTTATTTAATATATCGCTAAAAAAGTAAATTTTGAATTTTAAAATTGGATTATTTGCTCTGTCACGGAGTTCAGACTCACCTATTTATGCAAATATAATCAGAAAATGGCAACTCTGTGCAGCACGTACTCCGCAGAGAGAGACATAAAATCCTCATAAAATGTTCACGTAATGTTAATAGATCCACTTTAATGTAGAAACATGTTGTACAAATTATCACGTAACTTCACGCGATATTTTATAGCACCTCAAATTTACCAGCGATATTTTATGTATTTTATAGCACCACAATTTTACTAACTACTACCAGCATGCAAGCATCACTCTATAACTCGATATAAAAAAAGAACCACTACAACACAAAAAAGCCTCTTACAAAGTCACAACGTTTTGCCTTTTTTCCTCTTCAGAGACATTCCATGTTAGTCTTTTTGTCCACTCGTATAATAAATCTCCGTGACCCGCGCGACCACGAGCACAGGTAAGCAGCCAGGTAGACCTTGAAGAGCTAGACACGAGTGGGATGAAGCTCGGAGGAAAGATAGACCGCCTGCCAGCAAATATTACAGTACATAAAATTGAATGATTTCATATTCTGTCTGCTAGTAGAGGAAAAAAATGTTTCGAATTGCCATGAAATCACAAAAATGTTACCAACCTCGCTGAAAATGTTCAAAACGTTTAAAATCGAAGACCTCTCACTTGAAAAGAATGAAATTCTGGCTGCTTCTGGATTAAATTAGAAACTAACTGTACATCAATGGCCCTGTCTTCTGTTGTGAGATTTTTTTTAAAGAAAGCTAGTGTACACTCAATTCAAATTATTTTGATATTCTTAATTAATTAACAAAATTATCAAAATTTCTCAGTTCTCAGACTTGAACTGTGCAATCAATATAAAAAGAAAATATATTTTTTTCAATTGACTGGACGTTACCATGCTATCCCCTAACACTAAATAACCCCTAGACAATCTAGCTAATATATCTCCACAAATCACATATATTATATCTGTCTCACGTCAGCCACCCCGGCAGCAATTAACTGACGTACAGATCTCGAAACCAACAACACTTCTGTACCCAACCCACTCAACGTTTGGTAAAGCTTCAGATATATAACTTCGCTGAAATTCCCCGTCCATTGAACCATACCACGCTGTTATACAGAAACATCCCGATACACGAAGACATCACCTCGGTCCTCACGACCAGGTGGTCCATTGTCACAAACACGACTCAAAGACTCAATGCCCCCTCTAATGCCTCGATCTTAATAATGTCGAAAGTCCGGGACATACTGCACTATTGTAATGTTGTAATTTACAAGCAAAATTTGTCCGTTTTTATCTGACACGTGTCAACACTAGCAAGAGGCAATGTGTGTAGTAAGCGATATAAAAGTAAACCTAGTCCACTTGTCAACCTAGTCCACTTGTCAACCTAGTCAACATCAGGACCATTTTGTGTCTAAATTAAGTGTGCTTACAAAATCTGAATAAAAATAACCCTTTGAAAACAAGATTTCGTTTCAGATTAATATAGCTTGATAGCTTTATTATGAATTAATCTATAATTAAAAGCATGTGATTGCTCTGCATGACTTCATTTGTCCCGCAAAAATACAACGATTTCAATTACTTATAAATATGATATTTTTATATTTTAACATATAACCACTATATAATAATATACTGTATATATAGTATACTTATAATTTTATATTATATACTTATACTGTTATATAAATTATCAAAATTCAGGACTTCTATAACGTATAACTATGTTGCAAAATTAGTTAAATTTTACATTTAAGATTAATTGACATTCGTTCAATAAGTATAGATGATTGTAGCGCTTGTTGATGCTTCAGGATCTAAAGAGTTATAATATTTTTTTTATAAAGCATTACTTTCAGCACAAATTTGTAAGCTAGAATCAATGTTGGACTGATTTGACTGCAGGTCACACACGCGTACTCTAATCCCATTCATGCATTCAGAGCGTATCTCATGCCTGTAGTCATGCCAATATACACATATAGTTTTCCAACTATAATAGTTAAATTAATATCCTATATATTATGAAATAGTCTAACTTTGCAAAGTAATTCTTATCTCAGCAAATAAATGTTATCTTCTTCAAGAAAGGTGCAGCTTGGAATGTGCAAAGACATTGTTTTAAAAAAAAAATATTGATAATGATAACGTGCAAGCGCCATGTAGTGCAAAGTCATGGTTTAAAAGTGTCGAGGAAAGGACAAAATGATAGTGTACCAAGAACGATACCTGTATATCAATTAGACTAATACGTAATGTTATCACCTTCTATCATGATACATCGCACAAAGTCGACAGATTATAAGGCTGTAATGGTAATTAATATATAACGATCAAACTAAATACGAATAATTAACGACTTATGAAAAACATACCATGACAAATTTAAATTAAGTATTTTTAAAATTAATAATAATATATGGCGTCAAAGCCCGTTTGATCGTGCATGATATAAAAACATGGTAAAATATATAATTTAGAACTAAACGCAGTAAACGGACCAAGTTATTGTTGGCATTCTTCAGAACGTGCATGTCCCCGCTTTTCTATCTCCCAGAGTCCCAGGCCTATAACATGACTCAAAACTATCATTATGTTCGTAATCTTATATATCAGCACACCAGGTTAATGCACGTGATATCCGCGGTTTTACCACGTGATTCAGTCAGGACGGAAGGACGTGACCTCAACGTGACGTCTTTTCTTAACGAGAAAACGTCCGGTCAAAAACTGACAGAAATGAGACGTAAAGGCAAATTGTGGCAATCAAGCCATGTAATAAAATCGTGACAAAAATATACACAAGTCTACACGTGCGCTGTTGTACAAAAATCACCACGCCCTGTTTATGAATTCTATCATGGACAACCTCAACTCAAAGCTCATGGCACATAAAAAAAAATACTACAAATAAATTATTCTACTCGGAATGTTTCATACTTTTCTGAGTTTAGGAACTATTCCAAAAAAATATATATATTAGAAGTTGAGCCGAGTTTCGAGAGGGGCGCTACCTTTTGGTACTTGGTTTCGAAAATAACACGATGCCCATCATAGGCTGTCGAATGTTTGCTATCGGCATGACGGAAAATACAGAATGGATAATAAAGGTTGTTATATTGCAAATAGAAGTGAAATCAAGATAACCTTTTTGCTCATGAGTTGACTTTTGAGACAGAGTCTATTATACTTCAGAAAAATAAGTCGATTTAATTATATTACAATTAACAAAACATTTTAATAAAAAAATGCACTTATGCACCACTTACTGAAACTGTACTGCGATTTTTTCCCCCTTTCTTCTAAAATTGTACTGTCCAAATTTTAACAAATTAAATACCACAAAAACTTAATTCAGGCCCAGCTTTCATGTGTACGATTTGATTAGGATTGTTGGAATCATCTATTTGGTGACAATATATAGCCGACAATGATGATTGGCAAAATCTGTTCGGACTATAAATACGCCCTCCACACGTCCAATATCACGCCAAGTGTTTCTAATTTGAAACATGGCAAGCACGTGCAAATATATTCTGTATCTCGCTCTGCGTAAGTTGACCCACCATCATTACCTGTAAGACGATTCGCCATCATTACCTATAGAAGGAAATTGCTCCTTTATATTTACTGAATGAGGTCTGTCAGTGATGTAATTCTACCAGTGACGTCACGCGGTACCATCAATGACGTCATCATGGTGTGCTGCAACAAGAGTCGTCGCTCTGGAAGTCGCTAATTGTTCGTCGGCTTAGAAATACCAGAGTAGTGTTTCATTCATATCTACCAAGTTGTCAATTACGTCTATTACAGACGTGGAAGCGGGAACTTATTTGAATTATACATAATCATCCATCAGAATGGGTATAAAATTAATTTTTTTTTCTGAAGTCAACAATTTAATGCTCTTACAATTAAGCCAGTTTATTGTTATTATAATAGTATTGTCGCAGTGAAGGGGATAGAGGAATATAAGAGCGGTAATTATCGAGTCACTTTATGTCATCCGAGCAAAGGTGACCCGATGGATGATGGAGCACAGCATGCGAAACTGCACGACAGGCAAACAGTTGAAAGTGCATCAAAATGCAAGCCTTGCATGGACTTTGGCCCTCAAAAATCTATACTAGAAGTTTTATTATCTTCAGTTCATATTTCAATTGATCCTCTGACAGAAAACATAACTGGATTTTTATTTTGCTTGTATTGGAAAAATTACCAATAATAATCATAATATAAATTATGTATTTTTAGTTTCCCGGTGAGTCAAGCAGTTACGCTCTGTTTTACCAGAAATCATTGATGTTAATTTCCTCTTCCGTCAAATATTTATGATTAAAATTATAACAAATAAAAAATAAAACAATATACTATTTAAGGAAGTTCATGATTTTATTACAAATGAACGATGAAAATATAAATAAAATTGTATGTATATACATTTTATTGTTTAAATTTCAAAGTCTGCAGTTCATGCAGTCATGTTTACAAAATCTCGAACGGACATATACAATGTGTATACTTTTGCTTACTATTTACGTTTTACTCGTGCATGTGGTATCTCAATATAAACACTACATTGTACGTGATACACCCAAGTCAAAATTATGCGCAGTAGCATCGCTTCCAATTAATTTATTAATGAATTTATGTGTTGATTAAAAAAATAATAATCATGAACGAAAGATTCCTCAGATAGCATCAGAGTTTGGTTGAATGATCGATTGATGCTAATCTTACTAAGAAAAAGATGATTCTGTCGCCAAGTGTCCAAAACAAAAAGTCAAGATAAATTTGAGAAAACTTTCCATGACGATAGAGGTCCTCGCCAGCTAACTGTCAGCATGTTAATCAAAAATCAAGATTAATGACGCAAATTTGAATATAGCGGCGGCAGATAACATTTTATAAATAATAAATCTGTGTGACCAACAAAAAAGAAATTGTGAGTGTGACGTATTTTTAAGTACATGTATTCAGGTCGCAATATAATAATATCGGTCAAAAAAAAATCGCACATTTGGTGAACACGAAAGGTCATAGGAAAAGGGCGTAAGTTAAAAAGGGCATCAGTAATTCGGCGAGAGGAAGTCCTATGGTGTATGTTATATATTAAAATATCAATACAGTGAACGCATAACATCCACATTATGTATATACGTATCTCTCGCATGATGTATACTATCGGTGAATTAAGGGCATTGGGTTGTAGCACCGGTAGTTGGCAACACTGACGTATCTTCACCATGTTAATTTTTCATCCTCGCTCCTCGGAGTAATTTTTATGCTAGAGCTAAGCTGATTGCAGTAGTATCAAAGTAATTAGTAGCCTAAGTGCACAATTTGGCTTAGTAAAGCCTGATTTAAAGAAAAGTATTTTTAGTATTTTTTTTAAATTTACATGCATTTTTTTAAAATATAAAAAAAATACTTTTCTTTAAATCAGGCTTTATTTAGCCAAATTGTGCACTTGGGCTACTAATTATCTTGATACTACTGCAATCGGCTTAGCTCTAGCATAAAAATTACTCTGAGGAGCGGGGTTGAAAAATTAGCATGGTGAAGATACGTCAGTGTTGCCAACTACCGGTGCTACACCCAATGCCCTTAATTGCATTGATATATAATTGAACAATCACTATAAAAATTATATTCAATTAAATGAATATACGCGAGAATTGCTCGAACTTCGTCGAACGTAATCAACCGATAGACTATAGTGACCTTTTAAGAGATCTGATATACAGTTGACTTGTGACTTTTATGTTACCACGGGACTATCACGTGCAGTGGTATAGTGATATAAAAAAAAAGGGGGGCGTTTTAGGCACGATGATGGGAGGGGGGAGGAAGGAAAGAGGAGGGAGAGGGGGTTCGAATTTACCTCTGATCACTAAAAATAATATATTATCTTATACATTTATAAGGGTAAGATAACGCCGCCAATGTTAAAAAAAATCCCTAACACGAAAATTATGGAAAAAAAATTAAAATGTTCTTCAATACATATACCATATCAGTAGCTAAAATATCAGGTATGCAAATTCGAGATAGTTTTTGAGTTATGAATTTTTAAAGTTGACTAATTTAGCATGGAAGTTCCATTTCTCCATGTTAAATTATAATTACTATAGTCAACTTTAAAAATTCATAACTCAAAAACTAGCTCGTATTTGTATACCTGATATTTTAAAGCTATAATATACTGATAGGGGATGTAGAGGAGAACATTTTAAATTTTTTTCATAATTTTCATGAATGGGATTTTTTTTTAACATTGTGGTGGCGTTTTCTTACCCTTTATATTCTAAAATAATGTGGGAAGCGGTACGTTGACTCTCCACCTTACCCCACCCCCCTGAAGACAAAGAATTCTTATTTTTTCCCCATCCCCTCGGATATCGCGTGGATATTACGTACATTACAAAGTCGAAGAAAACAAACCAAAAAATTGAGCAACTATATATGATCGCGTGTTTATAGGCTCTGGCGACGTGAACCCATGCACCCGTCAATTCCCATAAATTTTCCTCTTCAAGCGAGATAAGTAGATTTTAGGAATAAGGGTGTGTTAACCCCTCTAGCAGCTTCTATAAATTTCGGTCAATACAATCTACGTAGTAGCAGGGTGAGTGGCTAAAACGAAGAGAAGGTCAAGGTCGCTATATGCTCACTTATCGACCCGCCAGCCCAGGGTGTTATATAGGCACGTGTGCAGATGGCGCTGTCCGACGGTAAGCGCATGTCTGCAGAGCGCCGGGTTTTGTTTACTTGAACATGGTTCACCGGCAAACCGCGCATGGCCGAATGCAAATATTGATGAGCTAAACCAATCGTTTGTCTATACTAACTATTTTCACAATATTTAGAAATGAACTGTGACATTTACTTGAATGGTGCCATGTCACTAAAATCTATCAGAAAAAATAGAGAAAAATAAAAAAAGTTTTTTTTTTGTGTGCATGGTTACGTAATGTTAACAAAATTTTGTACACGGCAAGTTATAAATAAAAGCATGTCACCCTCCTATAAAAAGCGTTAAATATTATTGAGAGTTACGCACATAGCGTTAAAAATTTGTTTCATTTTTTAATATCAAAATAATTATGCAGTTGATAAAACGTTAATTGCATATATAGTCCTGCAGTATGTAATCATTTTTATTTATGCAATCGCGAGGTGACACCAGGCGCGGAGGGGTGGGGGGCTCTTCATAAGATAAGGCCAATGTAAAACAAATTTTGGAGTGGGGGTAATGCCTATATTGCCCATGTTAAATCTGAAATTTCGTTTCGGGGAGGACCCCCCCCCCCCCCCCCCCGGATCCGCGCCTGGTGAACAGAAGAACATAATTAACGTTTACGCGTTTCCATCCACCATTGTTTCTGCAGTGTTCAATAATTTGAATTCTGCATGACTGCATATTTTTTTAACAAAATAAATAAATTAATTTAAATTTTTATAAAACTTTATAACTTCTTTTTAATTTTTAACCCTTTTCTTTTAAATATGGACAATTTCAATGCGATCCAACTCCATGCTAGTGGGAAGGGAGGGAGTACGTAAAATGTTAAATTGTTTATGTAACTGCATATATTCTACTGCAGACACGTTTTTCTATACGAGAAACAATAAACATGTGACATACCGTAAGTTGACACAAACTGTGGAGAATATCCTGGTACGGAGATATTTTCAATGGTAATTCTCTCTATAGTTATTTAACTGCAACTGCGGCGGCGTGTACTTAGATTATTCAATACACGTCCTTTCACTGCAGCTCGCCGGCGCCGAATGAGCTCGTTCGCCGTGCGCTGGCTGCGAGGCTCCCTGTGACGTCACTCGCTGTATCGACGTCGAGGAACTCTGTTAGCTGATTGGACGAGACGCCAGACTGGCGGCTTGGCGCGAGTCGTACTGCATCTAGCGTCGAAACGAGACACTTGCATTTAATTTTTTTAATTTCTACATTTCTACCACGAAAAGCCGCAAATACATATCATAATATAATTAAACAAGTGGTTATATTATATATATATATATTAATATATATATATATTATTATATATATATAGTAGAACCATGATACAACTATAATAGATAGGTCCATCAGCCCTACGAATTTGGACTGATCTGCGCATTTTGGCCAAAAACACCCAAGGTGACGTCACGTAGTGAGCTCAAAACAGCTGTTTTGCTGCACGAGGGGCCCCTACCGGAGCAGAATTTTTGTTCAACATTAGCGAGAACGTTGCTTTTTATCTCATCTCAAATTTGATATTTATTTGCAATACTACAAGCCAAACCGGTTGCAGTAACGTATTAAAAGAATTTTTAAACACTGCAATTCGCAAGCAATCTGGGGTAGAAGTTCGTATCTTTGTTCATAAAGCATACAAAGTTGCTATTGGCTGTGCGCAGATTAGTCACCTAGCGTTTGCGCAGCTTCATTTGAATTCAAGCTTTTTTATCATGCACACTTTGCAGAGCCATGCGCAGTAGACTACTAACATTTAAAACTCGTTTCTGCGCAGCTTTTCTAAGCCGTGGCTATTTATTTACGGAAAACTCTATAATAGAGCAGAAAAAATTAAACGTATGCACCGTGCGCATGGGACGGCCCTGTAGTAGAACCATCATATGGTCAGCGCTGTCACTTTGACATGGCAGATAAGCCAGGAATGCATAAAAAAGTCTGAAGAGACAGGCAGGTGGGATGGATAATATTATTTTATGATTTACATTTATAAAATACTTCAATATTCTTATGCGTTATTATACGGCGACCATATAAAAAAAAGTAAGTGTCAGGAAAACAAATATTTTAATTTTACCTATTTTTAAACTGATTTATTCTATCACATTACTCCCACTATTCCACCTCATTTTCTTTATATCTTGTCTCAGGAAGCCGCGAACAATTTCAAACCTCGAAGAAAAGATATTAAGAAAAATAGGTGGAATAGTGGGAGTTATGTGTTAGTATAAATACTATAAATCAGCTCAAAAATACGTAAAATAAAATATTTATTTTCCTAACACGTACTTTTCTTATAAGGTCGCCGTATAATAACGCATTTTAAGAAAATATAGAAGTATTTTATAAATGTAAATCATAAAATCATATTATCCATTCCACCTGTCTGTTTCTTCAGACTTTCGTACGCTTTCGTATGCATTCCTGACTTATATCTGCCATGTCAAAGTGACAGCGCTGACCATATGTTGGTTCTACTATAATAATTAATGTATAAAATATATTATTATACTTTTCGGTCCTTTATTCGCCTCGCACCTATATACCACAAATATTTTTTTGTTTTTTCTTCATATTCCAAATTTTCCAAGTCATATTAATTAATCACTATATACACCAGGAATTAAATTATATATAATTAATATAATTTATAATTATTATATCAAAACAGGGGTTCCTTGTTCCTTTTATGATATTTCCTAGCTTAATATATATATACCGTATAGCTCCATGGTACAAACGTGCGTATAATGAGCTTTCCATGAGCAGCATATATGAGATATTTATATTATTTATTTTATAATTTATATTGCACACATAATTAAAACACATAATATGTAATTATAATATACGCGCGAGTATCATAACATATATATCATACATATAATAATATTATTTATACTTGACGTTATTTTTGGAACGGAATACCTGTTGAATTATATTGAATCACGTTAATTTATTGCATAACTTATATAATATATATATATATATATATATATATATATATATAAAACATATTTATATGTAATATATAAGATATAATAATTAATGTAATATACTCTGTACGTATATGTAATTAAAATTTTTAAATAGCATACAATGTAAGTTTAAAATAACTATATAATTTCATTTGTTATTTTTATTCTTCATTAAACTGCGATTAAAAAAGGTGCATCAATCGATCATTATATATAATATATGAAAATATATATGCATCAATCAATAATTAAATTTAATCATAGATCCCGTACGTTGTAGACCGCGCCACAGTATAGGCGCGGGGTAAACCATTTCTCTCCCCTTCTATAAAAATTTATAAAGCTATATATATCCTATAAGATAATAAGGATAATAATTTTAATATCAATAAAATTGGGTGTGAGGGAAGTTCCTATATATAGATATAGATCCTGTATTGCATGCATGCCCGGCATGTTATTAAAATCATTTAATAGGGTGGGCTACCGCGACCCACACACACCCCACACGCATAGCACCATCATCTGAATAAATATGGTCGAATAAATAAATAAATAAATAAATAAATAAATAAATAAATAAATAAATAAATAAATAATATATATATATATATATATATATATATATATATATATATATATATATATATATATATATATATATATATATATATATATTGTATTCTATATAATATAATGCATAAATGCCGACCGTACATTTATAACTATTTTTTTTTTGTATATAATTTTACAAATTTAACGATATACGAATAATAATATCAAATATAAATATTAAGTGCATGTATTATAAAAGCTGTATATATTATAATTATAAGTAATGTTCTCCAGTTAATTTTTCCTGAATTCGTGCATGGCCGACAGTCTGTCACTACCAAAAAATGAAGTGTTATTATAATTATTGTTTCCTCAACCCCCTAAAAAAAATCATCTACCGACTGATAAAATTACTCCATAATATCTGCCCATAAGGTTGGTGGTATTTATACCATGATGCGCAGATCCCGGGAAGGCTGGGGGGGGGGGGGGGGAGGGCGAAATTTCGGATTTATGATGATTTAAAATATATAATTAAATTTTCAGTATCATATCATCACTACGGCGGACCAATTAAAGCTCAAACTATATTTGTCCAAATTTTTTTATGGGTAATATAACAATAAACATTTTCCTAAACTCCAATTGTTTAATTTTTAACATTTATGAAGACTCGAGGCTTCCCCCCCCCCCCCCGAAATTTGGTTCTGATGTTTACTATTGTTCACATGCAGCAGTCATCATGCAAGCACAGTGTAAATATATAAAAACCACAAGGGAGTATATATAAGTATCATGACAATTAACCTGACCTCGCGTAACCCTAATAAGCATGCATAAAATGTATTATATATACATATAATATAGTGTCAGACATGTTATCTTCTATTATATAAAAAACTATAATATAGTATACTGTATACTTTTATGCCCGGTTGACATGCAATGCAAGAGTTCCGATACGACAGCCGCGTGTACTCGTCTCGACCACCGCGATCACACAGCAGCTGGCACGTGCTTGATTTATCACACAATCCGCGTGTTGCGTGCACGTGTGAGCTGTGAGCCTCGCGGACATATATATGTCACGTCTAGCTCTGCTGCTGCTTCATCTCGCGATAAAAAGAACGAATTCTCTTGAGAAATTTGTTGAGGAATTAATTCTTCAGGAGCATCGTGATCGAATCACGATGTGGACTTTTTCATAAAAAATACATTTAACTGCATGTCAAAAAATTGTCAACACTCTAATTGCTGTACCTGCATATGGTACATACAGTATTACATGCCATGGTGTCGAGACTGTTGAATAATTGTTGTATTATTTAAAAAATAATAAAGATTTCAAAAATTGCAACGTCTCTACACACTAAATTTTTAGATGCTGAATTGGTTTTCAGTACTTTTTGTCAGTACAAAATTGCTCCAGTCAGTACAAAATTTTCCAGTTTCGTCTTACATCCAGCACTTTTTACCTATAAAACACTTATTCCAAGTACATGCAAATTTGGTACTGAAAAAAGAGAGTCAAAAAAAGTACAAAATATTAATAGCGAGAGTTAATGCGCGGGTGTTTGATCCCCGCAGTGACCACAGAGATTCAAAGGTCGTCACGTGACCTCCGAGGTCGCGATCTGCACATCCGAGAAATAAGACGATCAAGATTCAAGGCCGCAGTCGCCTCCTCCACCTACATCCATATACATAAATATATAATAGAAGTTGACTATAAAAAAAATCTATAAAATACAATCATGCCAGTAACCTCGAATCTCAATTGTTCTGCTTTAATAAATGTTATATATATTATATATACAATACAGTATATATCATGCGTTTATTAACAATGTATTTTCTCATAAATTCTCATATATATACTCATATATTTTACTTTTATTTTGCAACCCTTAATAAATTTAATGTATTATATAGTATTCAAAATTTCTGCGAAACACCATGCACGGATTATTATTTTAATTTTAGCAATAGATGAGACAATACGCGCGTGATTGAAACTGTTATCTGCATGCCATATGAGATTATATAGTTAGCGAAAATGTACGTACAGTCGTCGCCTAAGAAAATCTCGCTTTGTGGCCTTGTTAATCACCATGCCCCGTAACAATATCACAAGGTATGATAATTAACAAGGCTGTAAATGTGAAGTTTTCCAAGGCGACGAGTGTACGTACAGGCGAGATTTTTACATTTTTATTGACGCCTTGTGGGTATGCAACTTGTTCTACGCCAATTGCCTGCAAATTAAATAATCTTTGTTTGCGCTAATAATTAATTATAGTTATTATTATACATATTATAAAAACAGGTTACATATTTTATAAGTTGACATAATTTAAAATAACATTGACATATTATTTATATTATATTTGACATTAATAATAACAAAATTATAATTAATTTGCTTATTATTATTGATTTCCATTAATCAATAATAAAATTCACACATATGATGTACATATATCATATTAAATAATTACATATTGCAAATGCCTACAGTAAAATTAACTAAATATAAATTACAATTAGACTAAATAAATCTCGACTTCTCGCTATTACATAATTAATATATAATTATGTATGTGTATACTGTATATACATTTATTAAATTATATAATTTACCTGCTGTAAGGAAACTTGCCTTTTACAAACTGTACACAATATATTTTAAATTGTTTTTTATTTTTACAATTTTTAATATCATCAATACCATCTGGGGGTCTCGTATAATAATATAATTTAAAAAAACGTAAATAATTTGAATTTAATTGTATCTGTCGACAATGTTGAACAAACTCCTATCATCAATTTAGATTTGGTTAAAGGAAAAAACTTTAAAATTGATGACATCTGAAAGTCAAAATAATAATTGAGTCCTTAACTTTTTTACTGTAAAAAATAAGAGCAAATTAATGATAATTAATCTAAAGACTCTATATAAAAGAGTTATATAATTATTTTGTTTTGTCAGACCTTCTATCTGATATTTTAAAATTTTCATTGATTTAATTAACTAATTAATTTATTTCCTTCTGCAAATAATTATTAACAAGCACTTATTGAGAAAAATAGAAATAAAATTACATTTTTTTTTCCAACAAAAGATTGTTTTAAATTAAGTAAACAGTAAGATTAAATTGAAATAACAAACATGTAGCTTGAATGATATACTTTATTACTGAAAATTTTACATTACAGACAAGAAAATACGTCAGTAGATAACGTCAACAGTCTTAATTTAACTTGGAACAACGTACACCTTTTTTTTTTTAGCAACATTGCACCACTTTCTATAGTTCAACTACTAAAGTTATATATCGCAATGATTCAGTAAAAATATTTTATATGACATAAGTGTATAAGTACATTGCATTGATGTGCTTGCGACAGGCCTGATTTAAAACAAAAAGTTAGTGAAATTTCACTCAAAAAAAAAATAATTAAAATTATATGTTAATAATAATAATAATAATAATAATAATAATAATAATATACTTCACAAAACGAGTTTACTTCTTTAGGCTCGTTTGAAATTATAAAAAAATGTCCATTTTCCAACGAGAATAATTCTTAAAAACTAGCCTTATTACTATAAACAATGAAAAATATTTCTTAAACTATAAATATATACAATAAAAGTCAAGGGTAACTAAAAAGGATATTATTTTTACTAAGCATTCTCCTATAGATTTAGCAAGCTTAAGCTAAAATTTTATCCCTTACGATGCAACAAGCTCAAGATTTAGAACTCTAATATATCCAGACAAAATGTAGTTTCAAACATTGTAATTCCTGTACAACAGGAACTATGGAGATAAATGCAGGTAAATGTGTACTGGGAGAAATTCAAGGTAATGAAATCCTTCACACTGGCAACAATGTCAAATAAACAAGAGCCCGGCGATGAAACTGGAATATAAACAATTGCAGGTAAAGCCTATTTCTAATGGACAACATACATGAAATTTTTTTATTGCAGAAATGAATAGAGGGTACCAAATTATGCTACTCTGAATTTTTTCAGATTTTTTTGAGACCCAGAACTATTTTTAAATAATTATTGAAAGTGCGGCCACGCCCCCTGGAGGCGTCAATAGGCGTCCAGTCTATATCCTTTTTATTAAGGCTGCAGGGGTGCCAACTGAAATCGCAGGACTTTCAATAATTATTTAAAAATAGTTCCCGGTCTCAAAAAAATCTGAAAAAATTCAGAGTAGCATAATTTGGTACTTTCTATTCACTTCTGCAATAAATTTTTTTCATGTATGTTGTACATTGTGTTTCACTAATATACACCTGCATACTACATCTGTAATGAATACGACTTTTAAATAAGTTTCATCACCAGGCCCTAAAATGATAAAATTGATTGAATGAACATTGAGCTGGCCAGAACATTGTTGCCATATTTATAATTTCAAAATCATTTATTGAATTTCTCTCAGTACAAAATAGTGCCAATAAAACAAGTTACAAAATTTGAATATGGTCTCCAGGGTTTGAAAACTTCATAGAGCTCTGAAAATATTAATAATGTGAATTTGTTTAATTTTGTAATAATAAAATGTGACTACCCACACTAGATTTTAAAGTTTATTTTACACAGATTCACTTGAGTTAGCTCCAAGTCAAACGTTGATACTTGTAGAATCCTTGCGCATGTTAGTTAGCCTTGTTTTGCATGTTAAGAAAAAAAGCTTGTAAGTCTTAGAATGGCCAAATTTTTATGGCTGTATGGTAACTATCAATTAAACATATCTCACGGGTGAAACATGAGTACTTTCACAGTAACATTTGACGTGGAAGAAGAGAACAAGTTAGTTGCTCCATTGATTTTTTTAAAAAAACAGCTGTAGATCCGAGGATAATATAATTACATTTAGTTTACTTGGGGTTTGGTAAATTAATATTCTCTCTTCAGTGCTAAAATATACCTGTACCCCTTTTTCTAGACAATCCTACATTAACATTCTTATCAGATATGCAACTGTTTCTTGTCTTGAAGAAAGCAGCAGGCTTCATGAACTTTAAAAGGTAACAAAAAGCCAGTTACTGTACAAAGAATAGTGATTCACAACAGCTGAGTAGAAAAGTGTAGTCGGAATGCATAAAGTACTTTAGGATATACATTTTATGCATCTTATTTTCCCTTCACTCCAGCACTGGTCAGGTTACTGTGAAGCTAGGAAGTAGAAGGGGCTGTCGAGGCCCCACTTACTGGTCGACTTGTGTTGACGTGTCAAGGCTGCTCAGGGAACATGGTGGCTACCAGCTCCTTCTTGTTCACCTTGCCCATTGCATTCTTTGGCAGGCGATCAACGCAGTGTAGCATCGTAGGGATGGCGTAAGGAGCCATGTGATCCTTAGCCCATTCGCGAAGCTCCGAGAGAAACACTTCTTTACCCTCCTTGGGAACCACTATTGCTGCCACCTACAGGTAAAAACCACAGTCAGAGTTACGTACCGGTAATACCTTAGTTAGGGAATCAACAACCAAATTTCACGAAAATCGCGCTATTGGTGATACCGGGCTGAAATTTTCAGTACTTGCTAATAACATCATTTGCATCAACTTTTTTGGCGGATCCCAAAAAAAAGTGTCATACCGTGACCTTGAGTGACCTTTGAACTTTGACCTCCGATTGATTTACGTTTGATTTTTTTACAAGGAATCTAAGGCAGATACGAAAAAAATTGTCATTAGCAAATATGTTTGTACTAACACGGAGAGTAATTAGCAATTTTTGGAAAAGACCTAAGTCCATAAAAAACAAAATGGCGGCCGATGAAACTTTTATTGACCTCTTTTTTTGCAGCTTTCTTGCTTATTTTAACCAAACTAGCTAACTTTTTAGCTTAAAATAGCAACTATCAATTGTCTACTATCATTACGATTAAAAAAAATCATAATGCTTCTTGATAAGAGAATAATAACTCGAGATATTGTAATTTCTACCGTAAAATGAGCACTTATTCCCTATGCTATTATAATACGTTTTTTTACTAAAATCCATAATTTTTGTGACAAAAGCATTAAACATACAGAAATGATTAATTACATCATAAGAACCTTAAAAAATACTGTACCCTAAAATTTTGAACCACCCTTTGACCCCTGGTGACCTTTCAAAATGGCGGATGTGGAGAACAGGAAAGTATTATTTTCTGGCAAACCAAAGGTCGGGATAAAGATATATTCCGCAGAAAAGATGCTTAGATGGTTGCAATTATTTAAAAAGGGTCCCTAATTATTTTCAAAGTGCAATGTTGCCAAATATAGCACCCCTAGAGACCTAAATTTTATTTGACTTTTTTTCAGTTAAAATCGTATAAAATCCATGCTTTTTGAAAGTGGAGCTTCTAATTTTCAAGCATGATTAATTAATTGGGGTCACGAGAACCCCCTTCCCCTCCCCCCCCCCAAAATTAAAACATTTTACGCCTCCTGCCCAGGGTTCTTTAATCCATGATTGACTCGGGGAATTATATTATATTTTTTTAGGCCATAGTCAGTACATTGAAGTAATTGCAGTTAGTAACCATTTGTCTATAGTATACGTATTTCTACTAAATAAAAATTAAAACTAAGAGTAATTTTAAGAAAGAGTTACCTAATTAAAAAAAAAAAAAGATGGGTTTCCAAGTCTTCCTAAAATCTGAGTAATCTTTTTCTCGAGAAGCAAATAATAAATATATAACAAATATAACAAATGTTTTATAAAATATATATGCTAAAAATACTGTATTTATATAAATAATGTTCACTTAATTTTTTGATAATGCTTTTAACCATTCGTTCACAGTACAATATATAAATATGTACAATTTGTATATATAAAATAAGTATGTACGATCGGAGATCCAGCGGGGTTCTAAAATGGAAAAGGTACGTGTTCGTGCATACGCACAATGCTCCAAATCTGCAACGTTAATTTATGAGCGACTTTCGGGGGGTGCAACGGAGGCATACATTACGTACCCCCTTTATATACACGTTTAAATCAACCCAGCAACCCAGCAAGGGCAATATCACAATATCAGCCGTGAATCTAGAAAAAAAAATAATAATCGGAGGGGGCAGAGGGGTGGGGGGGACGTGCTTCCTCCATAAGGCCAATGTTAAAAGAAAAAAATGGAGTGTGGCAAATGCCTATATTGCCATTGCCCTTGTTAAATAAAACATATCAGCCCCCCCCCTCCCTGGATCCGCGCCTGGGCAATATTGAAGGTACCAACATCAAAAGTTAGTCCTGCGTATTTATGATAGCTATACAACAACGAGGAAAAAAAAAAAAAAGATTTCCCAATTACTATATTTTATTATTTTCCACATTTCCAGCACTCACTTTCAAACCTGCTTAGAGAAGTGTGTATTTTTTTTTTTTTTTTTTTCAAATTTCCATTCTAAAATAAGAGAAGGTGAATCAAAAGAATTAAATTTTTGCTGAATCTGCGTCAAAAAATAGTACTAAAAATTTACTGCCGGGCTTCATTTGTGTCGTTTTGTCAGTTATGTTAATTTTAAACATTTTGATTTTCATATCCCTAACTCCGGGATGATAGTGGAACACTAATATGTTGATTTGCATTTTTCAGTTCCTCACTCATTAAGAAAGGTTTTTCAAAACTCATTTTCAAAATGTTAGGTTTTTAGCTACATTGAACTACATATTGGAGCTGGTTCCTTCAATATTGTCCTTGCCGGGTTGTTTTAAACGATTAAAGGGAGTTAATTATGAGACAACTTGCATGTTGGTAATAACCCAATAAGTGGGATATGTCCCTCTAGGTATTTCCCCCTGTACCAGTAAAGATTTACAATATATTTAAGTATAAAAATTAATTTTAATGCATTTATAATTTGACTAAGACAGTAAGATTTATATAGTTTTATTATTGTCATTGATTATATATTCGTATGTATACAGTGTAACCTTTAATTGATAACATATTATTAGCAAGAACGGTGATCCAGCGGAGTTTTTTATTATAATGGAAAAGGACAGAGGTGCTTCATGTTCTGTAAAGTCAATTTAGGGGGGCGATGTACATAGGGGAGAGGGGGGTGGAGGCTTAATTATATGTTGGTATCTTAAAGAGTAAAGAGGGTTGTGATTCATATATGCTTGTTTATCGAGAAATAGATTACTCAGATTTTAGGAAGACTTGGACCCCCCCCCTTTTTTTTTTTAATTAGGGACACTTTTTTTTTAAATTACTCTTAGTTTTAATTTTTATTTAGTAGATATACGTATACTATAGACAAAAAATGGTTACTAACTGCAATTACTTCAATGCACTGACTATGGCCTAAAAAAATGTAATATAATTCCCCGAGTCAATCATGGATTAAAGAACCCTGGGCAGGAGGCGTAAAATGTTTAAATTTTGGGGGTGGGGGGGAGGGGAGGGGGGTTCTTATTTTTTTGGTTCTCGTGACCCCAATTAATTAATCACGCTTGAAAATTAGAAGCTCCACTTTCAGAAAGCATGGATTTTATACGATTTTAACTGAAAAAAAGTCAAATAAAATTTAGGTCTCTAGGGGTGCTATATTTGGCAACATTGCACTTTGAAAATAATTAGGGACCCTTTTTAAATAATTGCAACCATCTAAGCATCTTTTCTGCGGAATATATCTTTATCCCGACCTTTGGTTTGCCAGAAAATAATACTTTCCTGTTCTCCACATCCGCCATTTTGAAAGGTCACCAGGGGTCAAAGGGTGGTTCAAAATTTTAGGGTACAGTATTTTTTAAGGTTCTTATGATGTAATTAATCATTTCTGTATGTTTAATGCTTTTGTCACAAAAATTATGGATTTTAGTAAAAAAACGTATTATAATAGCATAGGGAATAAGTGCTCATTTTACGGTAGAAATTACAATATCTCGAGTTATTATTCTCTTATCAAGAAGCATTATGATTTTTTTTAATCGTAATGATAGTAGACAATTGATAGTTGCTATTTTAAGCTAAAAAGTTAGCTAGTTTGGTTAAAATAAGCAAGAAAGCTGCAAAAAAAGAGGTCAATAAAAGTTTCATCGGCCGCCATTTTGTTTTTTATGGACTTAGGTCTTTTCCAAAAATTGCTAATTACTCTCCGTGTTAGTACAAACATATTTGCTAATGACAATTTTTTTCGTATCTGCCTTAGATTCCTTGTAAAAAAATCAAACGTAAATCAATCGGAGGTCAAAGTTCAAAGGTCACTCAAGGTCACGGTATGACACTTTTTTTTGGGATCCGCCAAAAAAGTTGATGCAAATGATGTTATTAGCAAGTACTGAAAATTTCAGCCCGGTATCACCAATAGCGCGATTTTTGCCATTAATTCCCTAACTACCTATGATGTAAAGATTTTTAAGAATTATGGTCTTAGACGGGAGTTAATATTTGTAGCCTTTTAGTTTGTATTGATTTGCAATATCAGACACAAGTTTTATACCAAAACATGAACTATAAATACTGGCCAAATGATTTATATAGGAACAAGATATTGTGTACATAAACTATACACAAAATCAAGATCTATAGTACATGAATGTGAAGGAATTTGGGTTTCAATCAATGACATAAAAAAATAATATACAGTACTCTTCATTGTTATGTTAAAATGGCATACTGCAGAACTGCATGAACATACCTTGTGACCCCAGGTGATGTCAGGGACTCCCACCACGGCACAGTCTGCAATGTTGGGATGTGCCAGCAGGTTCGTCTCAACCTCAAGTGCCCCCACCTTGTAGCCCCCCGTCTTGATGATGTCCACGGACGTCCGACCTATCACGCGGAAACCCTTGCCCTCGACGTACTGCACGGTGTCACCAGTACGGAACCATCCGTCTGCGGTGAACTCTTTGGCCGTGGCCTTGGGCTTGTTCCAGTAGCAGCGGAACAGAAGGGGACCACGCACCAACAGTTCTCCGTCAACCTAAAGATGATATTGTTACAAAAGGCCAACGAAAAGGCAAAAACAGCTAATGACTTGAAGTTTATTTGTTTTTATTTGAACACTCATTATACAAACAAGGATCACATCAACAACTAACAGTTGTTAACTAAATAACACAACCACACACCAATAAACAGATGATTTCATTCTAAATTCCTACAAATACAGCGTAATACAATTTCTCCCAACTAAATTATAGCTCAAACCATAACACTCAAGCTTTAAATTTTTCTTTGTTAAAATTGTACTATTTTTCTTTCAAAGAATTTTGTCTAATGATATCATAAAATCCGAGTATGAAAAATTAGTTTCTGAAATAAAATTTTTGCTCTACTCCTTCATCAAGCATACAAAATATTCCTGCAGTTTCTCCATTGTTCTACACCTCAGAGCCAACTGACCTCTTGTGCTCCTTGCTTCAAGATGCGAGTGCTGTGAGAGTTTCCCTCGGCCAAAGTCTGGTACTCTGTGACCCCCGGGGTCATCTGTGCCACACGCACCTGCACGTGAGGTAGGGGGTACCCCACGAAACCTGCAAAACGAAAAAACATGGTCAGATCATCAATGTTTTGATTTGTTTTCAAATTCAAATTATTATTTTGATTGTTCCTAAAATCGGTGTCACAATACAATAACATTTGTTAAGGTTTATAAATAGGACAATTAAGTCATTTAATTCATTTTTATTAAGTTTTTAATTTACTTTTTCTTTAGTTTTTATCATCATTATCATTATTATTATTATTTAATAAAATGGACACAAAATATTATAAGTACATAAGTACCATGCAGTTGGGCACCCTGTGTATGGATTTTCCTGTTCATTACCTGTCCCTGTCAATAGATTGCATTCCTTTCCAAGATTATCAAGGAAATTGAAACTACCATATGTATTAAAAATAAGAAATACAGAGCAGAATAATTTAGAATTGCTACAATATACTCATTACTATAATTTATTGACCAAGACATACAGATGTGTAGCTATAATTATTTGGACTAACTTGAATTATAAATATGTATGATGTTATTTTTACACGGACGTTAGGCATTATATATGGTTTGGTTGGTTTGGTTACCAATGGCGGAACTTGTTTTTCAACATTGTTCACAGTGCTCTCTGGGGCTCCTAATACCCAGTCTGCACGCCAGACAGTTAAGTACCGTTTCTTAGCAGGCATTATATAATTTATATTTATCAGTCTGTTGAGTACGCAAACATAGGAAAATATCCCATAAATAGCTAATGAAAAACAAACAACAAAGTAACAACCAAAGTAAGTATGAAACATGCTACAAAATTCAATCCAATTATAAATAACTTAAAATAAGGATAATACTGTAGTTCATAATTTTTTAATATAATTCCTACACTGCAAGTCACTTTTATAGCTAAAATAATATAAAAAAATATAATTTTTTTATTGTGTAAAAAAGCTACATAGCATCGTCTCAGAATGCAAGTCAGATAACTACATAAAAATTTCAAACTACAATGACTCTTATGCTCATGGTATTTAAGGTTCATTTTCCTATAAAAAAATTTACGTAGTTATCTGACTTGCATTCTGAGGTAGAAAGGGAAGTAAAACTTCAACACTTATCTGGAGGCAACTAGAAATATTATTTTTTATTCCATTATATTAAAAAAAATCCCCACTATCAGCAATTGAATAATTAACTGATTCAGGAAAAAGAACTGTACTTTGCTGTTCAGAACTGTAGCAATTACTATTGAATTGTAATAAAAACGTACAGCAAAGTGTGCTACAAAGTCCCTTCTAATTACAAAGAGTGCAACAATGTTTCCTAATGGCACTATATAAGCCAAGTCTAGAGAGTTGGCTGAGCTCCAAGTTATCGTCCAAGTGCATTAACAAAGTCATCTGATGCAATGCACACGCTGAGTGCAAGAGCAAGGCCGAGTGAAACATTAACGTTAAATAATGATTACCGTTGTGTTTTATAACGCACGAGTAATGATTACATGATAGTGATAAGAATGATGTGGAAATTATACGAGATAAGATTGTAATTTTTTACATTTTTACATCATGCAGCAACAATCATCATATTTTATAGTTTATAGAAAGCTGAACAATTAACAGAACGTTCAATGTTGAGAAGGGGAATTCATTTCAAACCTTAGCTTTTCTTTTGTTATTTTATTTCCAAAATTCAAATATTACTGTTGTTAATACAGTACATACCTTTATGTTTTTGTGTTTTGTTTAAGTGTAATTTTTATTAATATTATTTTATTATTATTATTTTATTTTTATTTTGGATTTTTATATTATTTCCTAATTAGCAAAACTTTTAACTTTTAAGTATTACGGGACTGAAATAAAGTTTAAGGTCGCATATTTTTTGTTAAACTTTTACCATTCTAAGGCAACACCATTTTACATTTTTGTAATCAAAAGTTATCACCAATTAATTTTTATTTTGTTAATTTCAATTATTTAAAAACTACCTCCTCCTTCTTTTCTCTCTGTCTCACCTGGTCTGCGTTCTCCCTTCAGGGGGTTGGACAAAGTCATGCCGCATTCCGTCATGCCGTAGCGCTCCAGCAGTCGGTGGCCGGTCACCTCCTCCCACTTGTCGAACACCGGGGCTGGCAGGGATGCTGAGCCAGAGATCATCAGTCTGCAAACAGGGCGTACCATTGGTTGAGGAAAAATAAAACCACTTGCATAATGGATAATCTGCATGTATATTTTAGATACATCGATTATCGATAGAAGTTGTGATATTTTTTTACACTGGTTTTAAAGCTCTGACAACCTCGAAATCAAGGTTAAACATGTTAATAGTCACAGTCATGATGTGTCATAACGTTATGTCCATCCTCATAAAAAGATGTCTTCTAGATTCAGGGTAATCAGGGTATATTAGATACTGTTAGAGATTCAGGATTTAGAGTTGCAATGATCGAGTTTGAATGACAGGAAAACAGAAACGAATTTAGAACATTTAAATTTGAGTAAAAAGAACCATAAGAAAGACAGACTAAAGGGTTCACAACTGTTTCATACCCTTGCAAAAAGAAAAAAGAAGAGAAAAAAGTTTTTCTCCATTGACTTACTGGAATGACTATTATAACACCTGAACGGACAACTTACATATATTTTTTTTTCTATTGCAGAATGGGTGCAAAGTTATCTTCCCTGATTTACTGCTAAAAAGTTGGACAAAGTTTTGATTTGAAACTACGTCCCTTTTAGTATCTATCTGTTTATTAAAAAGTGACGCCTATTGACACCTTTCTCTGTACTTTCAATAATTCTTTAAAAATAGATTCTGGTCTCTAAAAGATCTGAAAAAAATTAAAGTAGCATAACTTTGCACCCTCTATCCATTTCTGTAATAAAAATCAAACCCTTCTGCCGTACCTGACATTCTTCTGACACGCTGCCTTGATGTACTCCTTCATGCGCTCGTTCCTGGAAAATATGTCATCGTACTCTTGCAGCAGCTTCATGTAGATGGTGGGCACCGCCATGAAGACGTTGATGCGGTCTTTGGCCGGCACCTTGAGGGCCAGCAGGTGCTTCCAAACCACCGAGCTGTCGAACTGCGGCATCATCACACACCTACACACAAAATTGTGTTAATATTTATTTATTTGCCGAGCAGAGATATATGAAACAATTATTGATTTAATAGCAGTGTGTTACAAAGTTCCCTTAAATTTTAAAGTGTGCAATGTAATGAAATTTAAACAAATCTAATGCAGTGAAATGTAAATAAATCCAAACTTCTTTAAGGATTATATATTGTCACTGATCTTAGGAGATGGTGAATCACTCTGAAAATTATAATAAACCTTTCTTACATTATAACATAAATATTCAGCAAAAAAAAAAAAAAAAAAAAAAAAAAATGGAGCAACAATCGATTCTGTATAGTTTCTTAGATATACAGGATATAAATAGTGAGAATATCATTGGAAATCTAGCGGCCATTAGTCACAACAAGTCAAATCAGCATCTTTTTCAACTAAAAAATAATACTGTATCTCAAAAACTGGATTGAATAATTACTTTTTTTACTTCAGAAAGTGAACAGTCATTTTGTTCTCTATGTTCTGATTTAAATTTTACATTTTTTTATCATCAAAAAATAATTACCATAGTGACAATAATCCTTAAAGAATGAAATTTATGGAATAAATTTAGAGACTTATTCCAATTATTCTGTTCTACTTTTGAATACTCAAATATACAAACAATTTTTTAATCAATTTACTTATTAGTTTCAATACTATACTTCAGCTTTGCAGCTACAACCCATTATCCACTGTTGGATTTTAGACAATTACGCATTTAATTGACAATTCTTTTGTGCAATTATATTACGGTAATTAATATTAATAATAAATGTTTGAAAATTATATATTTCAAGCAATATAGCATTTTATATACCTATTTATGCATGCATTAATGTTCTTAAACTTAAATAAATGAAATAATTTTGATTTGCTTGTTAAAAAAACTCGTCAACTCACTTTGCTCCGACGGAGAGCGGGCACAACAGTCCGTTGACGATACCGTGCATGTGGTGCAGCGGGAGGGTGTGCAGGATGTTGTCCTTGGCGGTGATGTCCCAGGCGGAGCACAGGGAGGACACTTGGTGGTGCAGGGAGCTGTGAGTGTGCACCACACCTGAAACACACAGCCAGGTCAGCCATTTCTTTGTTCAGCATCTTTCATCAGCATCTTTCAACATCTTTGTTTCAGCATATGTAGGCTTCAGCAACATAATAAGGGCCTCTACTTTGCAGTTGCACAACAGATTTTTAATCAGATTATATCTTGACATTATCTTATAGTTATTAGAAGTTTAGCACTATGCTCAAACAAACAAAACAATGGAACAAAGTAGAACTGTAACAGAGAATTCGTCGCCTCAGAATGCAAGTCGCGTAAGTACAAAAAAAATTGATGGGACTTTGAGCTTTAAGTTATATGGAGATAAGGTTCAAAATTGCATCAAATTTTTTTGTACTTACGCGACTTGCATTCTGAGGCGACGAATTGTAAGCTCAGCCAATTGTACTGAAAACATTTTTCTTGAATCAAAACTAAATAATGGCGTCTGTAATGAAAGTAGAATTTCTGGCAATACCTATTAAAAATAATATCACAGCAATGAAATTAAAATGATTTTATATTGTGTATAATAAGTAATTGGCACGTGTTTTTTCACAATTATTTATTTTATATTTCAGTTATCGCACTATATTCTGACTAAATATTTACAATGTTTATAGCTATGTATGAATACAGCAATAATTCTACTCAAAAATATTCTACTGTCTAATGTAAACTAAAATTATTGTGAATTATGGTGTTGATAAGATAAAAACCTCTCACCTTTAGGTTTGCCGGTGGTTCCGCTTGTGTAGAGCATCATAGCGTCACACTCAGCGTAGTAGTGGTCCGGTTGTCCGCCCACCATCTGCTGCTCTGCTCCGCCCGGCAACTCCTCGTAGATGTCGTCACAAAGGTGCAGGGGACGTTTGACGGGGGGCTGCTTGACGGCCAGCTGACGCAGCGAGTCCTCCATCACCAACAGCGGTCGCCCGGTCAGCTGAGAGAGCTCGCGGCCGCGCTCGGCAAACTCGGGAGTGGTCAACAGCAGGGCGGAGTCACTGTCCTCGATGTAGTACTGCTGAACTGAGGTTGGGTGCTGGTGGTACAGTGGCACGGCTGGGGAGAGAAGAGGGAGCGGTCAGCGGGCAAGTGGCATCACAATCACAGAAACACCCCCATTTTACATAATGGACCATGAATTTAGTAAATTTAAATGAGGACCTAACGGTCAAAATGTGTTTATATAAACCATTGCAGGTAAAGGTTAGTTTCTTATCTTGTTTTCACTATAAACAACCTTTAGTGAATGTGGAGTTTAAAACTTTTTAATCACCAGCAGTATTGAGTGTTAGAAACTCCAGAGAACAATAATGAAAAAAAAAAATTCCGCCGTTGGTAACCAACCATATATTGAGGAAAATACGGCAATTGAAAGCCTCTGTCAAAGACCAGCGCAAACAGATGCCATAATAAAAACTAAAAAGCAGAAGTTGGAAAAGAGATGTACACACATAAATAAAAAAAATCAAACAACTCTTGAGAACTTAAGGGAAGAAGGAAGGGAGTGTAAACGGGAACTCTTCAAAGAGTGCAAAGTGTTCTACTTTTAAAATATTTAAGCTAGTGTACCAATTTTTTTTTTTTTTTACTGTACATTAAATTAAAAATAGTCCAGCTAACATACTTTTTTTTTCAATAGAAATTCTTGGCAACAAATATAAAACTTTTTTAAAGAGCTGTTTGTTTTACATAGTTTTAGAATTGAATTAAAAGTACACAATATTGGCTACAGATAAACTGCTCTTGGCAACATAATAATATAATTAAATTTTAAATAATTCAGACCACAGTATTAAGTTACGATTTAAAATGAAAATTAAGGTTGCAGAATATCCAACTACTGAGATCAAGTCTGAGAACTAAGCCAACGTATCACTGTACGCAAATATTTCAAATTTAAATTTAGTTGTGGAACACACCCATTCTGTTTGTAAAAGTCATCCCCTCCATAACTCTACCACCCCCTAAGTAACATTGCTTTATGTCATTAGAACTGGCCTAGCTCTCTGAGCTAGTCACCGGAGTCTGTCAATTATTTTAAACGTTAGGGGTCAAGGGTCAAGACTGTTGCCATCGTAATCAGAAAAAAACATAATATATGCATTCTCTCTTGCACCAGAAGTCAAGGATTTATGTCAGTGGATTTAGTAGATGGTGAACCACTCTGAAAATTTCAGCAAACCTTCCTGATACCATGAAATACTTTTTCATGGAAAAAAAATATATATATATACCGATGAAATTTTCGAGATATTCAGCATTAAGATTAGCATTGTTTTAAATGAGGACTGCTGTCACTTTTAGTCAAATCAGTACATTTTTCTTATTTATTTACTCAAAATCTAAAGCGAATTTGTTGTTGTTTTTTTTACATCAGCAAAACAATAGATATTTTTTCTTTTATTTTATGGAATAAAAATAATTTCAGTTTACCATCGGTAAATATTGAGCAACGGCCGCCGCGGAGACTTTAATCCTTGCTACAATAGATTAAAAAAAGTAAATTATATAAATTAATCATGTAGCAAAATTTTATATGCTTTCCTCTTTATGAGATATGGTATATGGGAAAATGTGGTATAATATAGGGCAGTGTGCGTTTCTTTTTTTTTCCCCACCTACTTCTTAATGCATCCCCCTACCACCTCATTTTTTCCCTCCCCTCCTCTGTTTTTTTTTCCACTGGCTCATTCCTCTTTTCTCATCTGAGAGCTTCACTTACCAGATTGATTAATATCAATTAGATTTGTTTTTCGGACAATATGTTCCATGCAGCCACTATAATCAAGTCACTCACCGGTGTGGCCGCCGATCCAGGTAGCCCACTGTGCGATGATGTAGGAGGCGTTGTTGGGGCACAGGAAGGAGATCCTGAGTCCCGGGGCGGGGCGGCCGAGGTGTGCTGCCACCTGGCTGGCCAGCTGGTTACTACTGAGCAGCAGGCCACGGTAAGAGTACTCGCCATGCTGGTCCTGAAGGGCTGTACGCTCACTGAAGTCTGTGGCCAGTCGAAACGTGGGCAGCAGCTGTTTGGAAGAAGAAGGGACACTCTGCCAGGTCAGCAGCAGAATGTAACGACTTATTAACAAAATAAAAACTACAAATCAGGCAAAAATAAAATACATAATAATACTACTGAGCATTAGGTAACATTCAATATTTAGTCACAAATTAAGGCATCACAAATGACAAAAAAAAAAATCATATTTGAAAGTTTTTTGCTTTTACTCGAATCAAGAATTAATTCACAAAAATTTCACAATTTTTTCCCCGAAAAAATTTCGTAATTTCAACTTTGAGTTAATATCAGTGAGATGTTAAATTTTGGTGATACCAGTAAAGTTCTTGTGCACTAGAAAATATAATTTGATATCATGGACATCATTATTCATATTTTGTAGCATAAACAGATAAAAAAAAATGTAGAAACATAGCCAACAGTTTTTCAAAAAGAAATAATGTAATTAAATATTTTTTTTTAGTAGGGTGAAGGATTACATTATTTTTTAATGTTTTATTTTCTAAAAATAGTTTAACCTACCCTCTATTGAGAAATGAAAACCTAAAAATTTGATCTCAAATAGCTTCACCACGAAAAATTCTCAAAGTTTGTGTTTCTGAGGCATTTAACAAACATGCATAGAAAACAGCTATTTACTCAAACTTGGTGTGAAGAATGGTACCTATTAAAAAATACCTATGTAATCTATGGTGAATGATAAGTATCCATCTTGACATCACCAACCCTTTGTTCTACCATTTACTAACAAGAAACAATTGGGTGCACGAAAGATTCTATGCGGAGCAATTTTTCTATCACAAATTGTTAACTCCCTAAATAAGTTACGTTTGCAAGTTTGGAACTATATAGCCTTTTACATTTGCTGCTATGAAAATATTATTATTATTATTAGCCTCAGTTTAGTTTAATTGAAGAGAGTCTAAATAATTTCATGTTAGTAGTATTCTTACTTCGAAGCGAGAAAACATGAGCAGAAAGGTTGTGCACTGATGTGCAGTGGTTGTAGCAGAAGTCAAAATCAGCAAACGAACATTGTTCAGTTAGAACATGGCGACCAAATGAAGCTATTTGAGATGGAATTTGTTGGTTTTTCATTTCCCAGTTGAGAGCAGGTTAAACTATACAATTAGAAAATAAAATCTTCAAAAAAATGCAATCATTCACTCTAGAGCAGTACGCAGCTACGTTAATACAGTATAGAGCAATCTTTCAGTCCATAAAATAATTAGATTTACATGCTGTTTTGGTATACATACTAAACAAGTATGCATACAAGAGGAAAGTGCAAAAAAGTGATAGTTAATATGCATGTTGGTCACATCGTAACCAGTTTTACATAAAAGGGGGTCTGCGTGCTAACATGTTTCCATGCAGCGAACAGCAGGCATATTGAATTACCTTGTCCTCGTATTCTATGGCTGGAGGGATCTGAGTCTGTACTGAAAACGCTCTGCGACCTTGAAGGACGATTTTTGAAGGGCGAGACCATGCAAAAATTACATGTTCGCTGTGAATTAGTGAAACTGATGCTATTGCAGAACGTTGTCTGCGGCTTCCAGCCCTTGATAATACGCGACCAATGGTAATCATGATCGTCTATAACCTAAAACAAAACCAAAGATAAAATTTAATTAACTGTATGTCACTTATAATAGAAATCTTATGTCTGCTTTGAACCCATACAACATGAATTGATGATGAAATTTCACCCTTGGCCTTCAAGACTTTGCCAAGTATGTTCCAAATAAAACGAGTTATCTTTTTACTGAGACGTAAAAGGTAATGTCTATAAAGACTAAAATAGCACATTAGCGTTTAATAATCATAATATTTGACTTACCTATTCACACACAAACAATCCAGACGTGTAAATGTACTGTATGAGCTAGGGTCTACGTGATGCAAAATTCAGTGTGTCTGCTGTGCTTTTCTTTCTCGATTGTCAACATAACCGAAAATAACGACAACGTACGTAGCTTTCTTTCAGTGGCCCCAAGTCGGTGAAGGACACAACAACAAGGCCGTCTCGGCGCCAATGCTAAAAACAAGTTACCGAATTAAAATTACTCGCGATTACGAGGATACCTTGTGATCTGAGCACGGGCAGTGGAGCCCCTGCTCCTTTTTTATAAAAAGATTTTTTCTCAAGGTTGGCTTTATACAGGTTAAGTCACCGATTGGACCAATGTTAAAGGGCTTAGCCAATCACGTTCAAGTATTTTTGGCCACATCGTGCCGCGAAATTTTGAATGCGCCCATCATGCAATGCTATTTTTGAAATTTCGCGGTGCAATGGGGCCTGAAAAGTTACCAAAATTGACGCACGAAATGCGTGCGTGTCGTAACCTGTATAAAGGAACGTTGTTTTTTCTTTCTGAATGCCAGCGCCATCTTTTACGGAAAAATATAAGCTCTCTGCAGGATTAAAATTACCGGGAAAAAAAGTCAATTTAAAAACAATAAAATGCTTAAAAAAATGAGTGTTTTTACTGCTGCCGACTGCTGTTTAGAATTAGATTTACTAAATAATAAATAGGATATATTTAATTTTATTTATTTATTCACATTAAATACCAGTTGGTACATTGCGACTACTAATTAATTAAAATATAGCATGCATAGTATATACATTATACAATTTAAATAATTATTTGTTAATGTTTTTATGATCATTATATATCTTAGCAGTCCTGTATAACACACAATACTAACTCCACAAGCCACAAGATGGGCTACAACGGCAGATTAATATAAATAAATAATAAAATCAATGCAGCAAATGTGGCTATAAAAGCCACGGTTGCTCATTTTTAATTCTTATACGATATATATATATGTATACAGTATATGTAATTTTCATAATTGTTTATTATTACGAGGACTGTTCGTCTATTCACTATTCATAAACTCTAGCTGCTCAGATACAATTTCTGCCCTAGAGCTCAATCAACCTTAATTATGTCCATCAATTAATAATTAAGAATGTAAATAAGTTGTTACACAGTTCAGAGATTTACAAACAGGCCTATTAATTAATTCCATTAATTACCGAGTTTAAATTATTTCAAGTATTTATTCAAATACATGCAGTTGTACAAATATCATTAATTAAGGAATCTACCATCACAATGATAATACTCAAATAATAATTAATATATATAAATAATATTTTGTTGTAAATAATATATAGAAAAACAAACATTTTATTATTATTTACATATTTTACAAGTTGCCAGCCATCATATTGCGTACTGTTTCATCAAATACCCTGCAACAAAAAGCACAGCCACATTAATAAACAATCAATTTGCAGAGTAGATAATTGAGAATTAATTATTTATTAATTACACCTATAACCAAAAGCAAGTTTTTTTTTCCACCAAGTAGTATGTAGATATATTATAGATAATATTCCCTATCAATCTCTTGCAGATCTTGCTAACTTTTTATTCAGCTGCTATATAACAAATTTTTAATCATAAGCAAGAGAATTGTTACAACTAAAATTATTGAAAGTCTTAAAACTTCTCGGTGCTCATTGAAATAATTTTTTAATCTATGACTAACATACCATGCTGTGATTTGAACATTGGAGAAGGTGTTAGGGGGGTCAGAAATTTAGTGAAAAATACATTAATAAATGGTGGGTCCAAATTCTCTTATGGTAAAATATTTCTGAGAGAGGAAGAATCCCTTCCCCATCTTTTCTTGGCATGATTGATTTTACATAGTCTAAATTTCTGCAAGCAAAGCTATTGCTGCCAAAGTTGAGGAGCTCAGTGGGAACGTACTTGGATGTGATGGGGTCCCCTGGAATGTAGAACGGATTGCACACAATGTCAGCGTACACACTGTGGAGTCTGCGGAACATCTGTGGACAAGCAAAGACTTCTGTTACCTGAATATAGGACGGTTACGGGCTGTGTAATTCACTGCCTGTGTTGACATTTTATTGTTTCTATGGATAGAAGCATTTGAGTTATGTACTATAAAATATTTTCAGGTTTCTTGAAGCCTTTAAAGAAGGGGCTTTGCCTTTAAAGGGGAACGGCTTTAACTTTTATAATTTTATTAAGTTATAAAAAATGTCAAACCTATTATTGCACCCAAAAAATATATTATGTCCCAATTCTCCGTTTTCTTAAGAGTTCTGTGGTGCTTTTTTTTAATGTCAATCAATGGGACTTTTTAAAGGAACTCTTAAAAGGCGGAGACATTTGTTTTGGTGCAATAATAATTTTTATTTTAATTATAAAATGATAAAAATATAAAAACTGAAGCCGTTCCCCTCCTTGAATACTGTACCTTCAAAATTGAGGTGTTATGGCAGTCATGATATGTTTTAAAGTGGTTTCCAATGTCTGCATGTCACATCTTAAAGGGGTACCAAAGTGAATACTTTTTTTACATATTCGGGCAGCTAAGAATTATTCTGATATCCCTGCGTCTCAATATTTTTGTAAAATGCCTAGTTATTTTACAATTAATTATTTAGTTTGAAAAGTGAGTTTGATAACCGTTGGTTGATTCAAGTCGGTGCGCGCCCGCAGCAGCCGCTGATACGACGAGAATCTCCCGCGAATCGGGGGAACCTCCTTCTTGTCGTATCACCGGCCGCTGCGGCCGCGGGGATGCTTGAATCAACCAACGGTTTTCAAACTCACTTTTCAAACTAAATAATTAATTATAAAATAACTAGGCATCGTACGTAAATATTGAGCCACAGGGATATTAGAATAATTCGTAGCTGCCCGAACATGTAAAAAAAGTATTCACTTTGGTACCCCTTTAATTTACATAATTATGATGTCATATCTTTTTGTAGCACAATTTTTAAAGGGGTTTAAGACAGTTTGGGTGTGATTCAGCAAGCGTTTTAAGAATAGTTAACGGTGTAAAAAATGCTTTGTAACGCTTGCTTAATCGCTCCCTTTAAGTCTAAAAAAAAATACTTCACTCAAGGTTCTCTGTCATGTAAGTAATGTATTAAAAAAATAATGCAAGTAGCTCCTTCACCACTGCGTAACATTACAGCCAATTATTTGTCTTACATACACCCACTAGTTTTCCAAGGGATAAATTATTAAAATATAAAATCAATTCACAATAAAATTAATTGTATTCTAATTGAGACGACGGACTGGACTCACCATGCGGACTTCGTTGTCGCGGAGGGAAGTGTTGGCGGACTCGGCCACGATGATGAACCGGATCTTGGTGTTGCTCACGTAGCCAAATCTGACTTCGGTCAAGGAGAACTGGGCAAGCTGAGGTCATTACAAAAATAAAGTGTCTATACTACCCATATTGCAGCGTTCACTTTAAAAAAAAAAAATAATAATAATATTGTTTGATATAACATTATCAGGCGAAGTAAACATAATAAACTATATAGGTTTTACATACACAAAAATGGTATGTAAAACCTATATAGTTTAATAAAAATGTTGTTATGACTTTTTCTTATGCAGACTGAGTCAGCTTCTAAAAAGGCGAACTCACATTACAACTTTATAATTTATTGACGAGTCCATCAACTTCTTTTTGATCAATCACTTACATATGGAACCCCCTCATCCATTTTTCAGCCAAAAAATGTGTGCATATACATTAAGGTGCTTTCACATATTCGAAAATCGCTACGGAGTTCCGTAGCAATGCCGTAAGCCTTTCACATATTCTTGTTCGTCTGCGGCAGCTGCGGCGGAAAATCATGTGAATGCCGCAGCAAAATCAAACTCATCTTGATTTTGCTACGGAGTTCCGTAGAACGTGCCTCAGAAGATCGCGAGGTGCTACGGAGCGCCGCAGCAAAATCAACACATTTGCTACGGAGTAGCTACGGAGCGTTTCCGTAGCGATTTTCGAATATGTGAAAGCACCTTAATATATAGTATCACCTTTATACCACGGCAGTTTAAAATTTAAACAAAAAATGTCCCACCCACCCTCCTCTGATGACCCCACCCCCCTCTTTATGTCACCCTCCACGCTAGTCTCCCTGTGCTGTGCAACCTGAATCTCGGGGAACTGTATGATACGGAGCTCACAATTCAGCTGACACACTTTTCCGTCTCATGGAAGAGACTATAATGAACGTGCAAGTTTCTTGCCTTACTTTCTTGTAATTAAATGTTCCAATAAATATATTTATATGTTCAATTAAATGGCAGAAAGGATACATCTTGTGCTCCTCAGTGGAGTATAGCAGGCCGAGGTAGAGCTCACGAACGTCGCCGCTCGACTTGCCGACGGTCGACAATTTCTCCTCAACGACGTCCAGCGAGGTGTGCACCTTGTAGTGGAAATTCAGCTCCAGGTTCGGGTTGAGGCACGAGATGTACTTCGGAGAGTTCTGAGCATACATCGTATTATCAGACAGGTGGTGCTTATTCGCTGTTTAATTAGTTTGGAACTTGCTCATGCAGCCCATTCAAAACATGTGGATGTTGTGCGTTTCAAAAGTTTTCTAATAATATTGACTATAATACCCTACATGAGCTTACATGACACAAGTATCGACTCTTTAATTAAGCAGGTTAAACCTCATCAACTATAAGATAATGTGAAACAAGTTTTGTGTAAAATAAAGAATAAACAAAAACTCCACGAGTTCCATATAACAACAAAACGTTCTTTTCAAGAAGAAGGCGTGACACTAACTATGCATATTTTGAGAACTGATAGCAAGCTCAAATTAGCACTTTTATCTAATTTAAGACGCTTGCATTAATGAATATGTTATATTGTCCTGATCTAACTAATTATTAATGTTAATTTATCTGAGGATGACTACGAAAACCTAGGAAATACTCACGTCTTTGCCGATGACAGCTACACAAACCGCCATGGCTGGCAACCAACAACCAGCTGATGCCTACTTCCAGTACTTCCCCAGCTTCCCCTCAATCGCTCAATCCCCTCTCGCTCTCTCCTCGCCTCCTCGCGAATCGCTCACCGGCCCCGAGCTCCTCGCAGTCCTCGCACTCGCGGATTCTTATGGCAGGGTTGCATATCTCCCAGGGGATTATGCACTGGACCACCCAGATCCACGGGGTCCGTCATCATGGGGATTCGAGATATTAGAATGTGAAAATTTTAGTGGCTTATCGAAAGAAGGACGTAAAATTGGTAAAAAAATATGGTACTGTGAATTTTTTCAGATTTTTCTGAGACCGGGAACCATTTTTAAAAAATATATATTGAAAGTCTATTTTATGACGTCACGATCCTCAGTGACACCAGTGACAAGAAAAAAAAAAATGTGTTTATTGCGTTTCTCGATCGTTATTACCTTTCCTTTAATTCTTAATTTAATCAAAATATTTAATTCATTTCGATTCATTTTGAAATTTAAAGTTGCGCGCATATATAATATAATAGAAATAAAGATTAAATTTTTTTTTAAATTATATTTCCCTACCCAAATTAAATACTTCACGTTTTTTTTTTTTTTTTTACATTATTATTTTTACATTATTAATATTTTACCTATTATTTTTTTTGCATTGAGATTCTGTATATAAAGTGAAAAATAGTGTCAGATATAACATATGTAAAATATATCAAGGAAAAGACTTCCCTGGATATTACTTTTGATATATCGTGTAGCTTTGTTTTTATTTGAACTTTCGTAATTAATTTTCAAGAGCAAATAATTAATATCTTTTATCTCTAGATTATATATAAATTTATCAAATGAAATTATGATAATGAAAAATAAGTTAAAGAAAATATTTTTATATTTTAATAATTAATAAAATAAAATTAAAATATAAAAATATTTTCTTTAGCTTATTTTTCATTATCATAATTTCATTTTATTATATTTTAATTTTATATAAAAGTCAGAGTAAAATATTTATTTGATGCAATATATAATATATAAATATATTAAAAGAAATTTGTATTTTTTTCTCCCCCCTGTATATTATGTATGAGTTTTTTTAATATATTGGAAGAGTACCTCGCAGTTTTTCAAGTTGGAGAAACCATGATGCGCACTTAAAGATAAATAAAAAAAGGTGATAACCTACTATATTTTTTTTAATCAAACTGCGCATGTTCATATGTACGTATACCGTATATATAATTATATGATCCAAAAACTGTCCTATATATGCTACATATTATACTCGTAAAATTAATTTTTCTTTTATAATCGATCTAATCTGAAAGTAAAGGCAAAAGGAGCTTGTGGATAGACCATTATAATAAATGCTGCAGTCTAAAACTCATGCAGTGAGTATGCATCATAAGTGGCTATACTTATATAATTATTAATTTATAATAAACTCACTCGAAGATCAGTCAAACTTAATAATAATTGTTGAACCAACACAATCATCAAAAGCTCGAATTTGAACTGATGACATTGTGAGATGTGTATGGCTAAAATATAGTACATATCCAGTGACATTATTATAGTGCATGACTATAATTTTTAATTATAAAAATTGACAATTTCAGCTTATTATTTTATTTATTCCCCATTTTTTTATTTAATTGTGTGAAAAGGTTAGTATAATAAATAAAAAAATTATAAAATATATTTGAGAAATTTTATTTATTAAGTATAAAGGAACAAAAAATGGAATAGCGTTTTACAATTTTTTTCATATCATTAGCCAAGACTAAATTTTTTTAATTTTATTTTTCTTCCTTTCTCAAAAATTTTACATATTATAATAATGCAAAGAGAAATAATATTTAACAAATCTGTGGTATATAGAAAGCAAACAACGCGAGGCCACTATAGAAGAAATTACAGTGATGGTGCGATACTCCAACAGAAGAAAAGTGACTGTACACATGCTTAATTGTATTTACAATGTGAAATAATATTAACAAATAACACAATTTAATTACCCAACACAAAAAAAAAATGTTCCATTTCTTACAAATGATTGAGATTACATATTTTTTTATTCATTTCAATCACAGAAAAACAAATCCCTGATTTAAATTATTTAATAACAAAAAAATTGACAAGATTTTTTTTTTTTTTTTTTTTTTTTACATTTTTTTTTAATAACTTACAAACTAAAAAAAAATATGAAACTTTGGAATGCTATTTTCTTTGACAATTATTTATCACACAAAAACAAAAAACAAATTAAGAGAAAAAATAAATTAAGAAATAATAAATTACAATAATTGGAATGATACAAGTGTAAGCAGATCAATGAAAAATATTTTGATATATTTGTTATCAGGTAACATAATATACCAAGTAATAATAATTATAATCGAATACTGGCAATCCACAAATAATAAAACATATTAATGACTACCCGCCAAGCACAATTTAAAAAAAAAAAAAAATGCTTACCACCACTATATGGTTTATGAGATTACATATATTTGATCATTAATATAATAATAATATAAGTGCTTTGATTGTGTAGATAAGTACATAAAAAACCCTGTGCATTGATAGATATTTTGTCAGTCAGTCCTAACCAACTAACAATAATTAAATACATTCGTACAAAAAACTTTGGGACTCTAATATTTGTTGTAATAATTACCCTAAGTAATAAGACCAGTTTTTAATAATAATAAAAAAAACGACTGAAAAAAAAAAGGAGATACTTGTAAAAAGTTGGTAACTTTATATAATATTCCTTAATTAAAAGGCACTAGCAACAAGCTAATTTTTTATTAAACTGTTCATTTTCACAAACACACATAACTTGAGAAAACTTTTGACATAGCACATTTTGTCAGTGATTATTGTGTGTAACGAGTTTGCTAATACATTACTATGTACATGAGATTATTATACAAACTCGTTGTTATTATTATATTTGATATAAGGCATATTAGGTGTAGGTGCCACGAAAAAAGCTTAAGATTTTTTTTTATACTATTATTATTTTTGTGTAAATTGAAAACAAAAAATATTCAAACTTAAAATTCGATAACGTATTCTTAAGACGACAAATATACACAAGTGAACCACACATTTGCTTACTTATTTTGATTCTAGTAAAATGAAAAAAAAGGAACAACTTCATGGTTCTTCTATATTATACAGTAATATGTTTTATCTATATAATACGTATGCTACACTAAAAAAAAAAAAAAGTATGTGATCTGAACACAATCAAACATTCTATGATACAGATCATTTTAATTAATCCTATTATAATTAAAATTATAATAATTCATAAAAAAAAGGAATGCCAAATTCAACAGCGTCAATTATAGCAGGAATTTTTAAATATTATATTTTACAGGTAACCATATTTATTAAGCCATTTCAAATAAATGAAAAGTATACAATAATTTATTGCAGTCTGATTATTATTTTTATAAATTAAATAAACAATAAATGCCCTTATTATTTTTTTAAATAAAAAAAAATACTTTGGCATTTAAATAGGGGGGTGAGCATAACCTAAGATTTCGCTCAAACCTCAATGGTGAGGCAATACTAACGTTGACTGGACACTCCAAGCATCTTGGCCGCATCATCAGCTGACTTGGACAACATATGGTCGATGATTGAACGGTCCTTGATACCCAATAAGTTACCAATGAGGTCATCCTCGCCTCCCGGCTGTTCAGGACGACCTAGGCTGGAGAGACGTCCGGCCGTGGCGGTACCACTGTACACGGCCAGTCCGTGCTCGGCCCAGCGTCTCAGGCCGTCTCTTACGGCGCTGCGTTCTCCAGATTCGGTGGAGTGAGCGTCGTCATCGCTGGCAGGGTCAGCCGAGCCGGCCACCGAGGCAGGACCGAAGCCACCGAGACCCGCGTGCTTCTTCCGATGACGCAGCATGCTGTGTTTGAGCGTGAACTTGCGCCAGCAGATGTCGCATGTGAAGGGACGTTCGCCCGTGTGCGTGCGCATGTGACGTCGAAGGTCCTCGGCGGACCAGAAGCGACGCATGCAGAAAGCGCACATGACCTGCAGACAAAAAACGTGATGAGTTGGGAGTTCGTACTGTTCTTTCAATTAATCTATTTGAATAAATTTTCAGTACGCGTTTTAATTAATCGTAAATACTCAATATATCGCGGTACTGGCTGGCTATTAGCTTGAATTTAATAATTAATTGCAGGATATTTTAAACCACAGTATTAAAATACAAAATTAACATGAAAAGTATGAAATGATTTAGCATTATGTTGTCGAAAACTAAAAATTATTGTAAGAAAATCAGCAAATATTTATAATACCTTTAACATTAAACATAATTATTAAAAGTAAACGATATATACGAATATAAAAAAAAAATAGTACTATCATCTCGTGATAAATATGTTCTTTTTATTTTAATTTTACTATACATCAATATTAAATATTGACTCCGTTATAACATATTTAATATCATCTTACTTTTATATGTACCGAATTAAATTATCAAATAAAATCGTAGAAACTAGTTTTTTAATTAAAATTGACTAAATTGTTGCTAAGTTAAACAGCTGACAATAACTCACCTTTCTGTTGGCGTAGTCTGGGAACTTGCCACGTAGACTCTCCAGCGTGTCCTCCCCCGCCTCATTGTTGTTATTGTTGAGCGGGGCAGGCGGGGCGCTGGCAGTGCAGTCCTCTGCGCTCGAGTCCAATGCTCCCTTGGACACGAGCAGTTCGTATTCGGCCGCGTGCACGGCTCGAATGTGCTCCAGCGCCTCGTGCCGTTCGGCGTAGCTGTTCTCGCAGAGGTGGCACTTGAAGGGCAGGTCTGAGTGCGACTCGAGGTGGGCCGTGAGACGAGCCTCGCTCGAGAAGGTCTGACTGCACTTGTAGCACGTCAAGCCGGACAAAACCACTGGTGCCGCGGGCTGCTCTGGAGACGTGTTGCTGTCGCTGCTTGGTGGGAGCGGGTCTGGGCTGACGTCACGCCCGCTGTCACCCGTGCTCTGAGCCTCCTTGCCACTACTAGGGGGCGTTGTAGTGGATGTTGTAGAAGTAGGAGTGGGTGGAGAGTTGGAGGGTCGCTTACTGTGCTTACTGGACACGTGTTTTCGGAGGTTACGCTCCGTTGAGAAAGTCGAGCTGGGACAAAGGTTGCATTTAAAGGGGCGTTCAGGAACGTTTCTCATTAAGTAGCTCTCCTCTGAGGGTGGTGGTGGGGGTGGAGGAGGAATAGGGGTTGATGGAGCTGATGAAGGGGGTGAGGAGTTCTTTTTGGAATGTTTTCTTAGAAGGTGACGGTCACAGTTGGACTTAGTGGTGAACAGCAGAGGACAGTGGGCACACTTGAACGGTTTCTGTCCGGTATGTGTGAGGATGTGACGCCTCAGGGAGCTGGACCAGGGGAATTTGCGGTGACAGTAAGGACATGAGACGCGGTTTGGAGCGCTCGAGTATGCGCTTTTCTTTTTTGGAGCGTCTGAGCGTGAAGCTCGTCCCTCGTCACCGCTCGTGAGCGGACCTCCCTCGCTGCTACTACCGTCCTCACAGTCCAGCATGCCCTCGTCCTCGTCGTCACCCTCCATGAACCCTTCCTCCTCTTCTTCGTCCTCCTCCTGTCCTGGGAAGAACTGCTGAAAGCTCTGTGCAGAGGCGTTCACTAGCAGACGAGACACGCTCGCCAAGTCGGCGTCCGTGTCTCGTGGGGAGCGACGTGGCACGAGCGGCGCCTCATCAATCACCAACTCAGGCTCGTCTTCCTCGTCTTCACCATCGCCCTCGGCAGCCGTTTCCTCGGCAGCCTGTTCGGCCAGACGACGGGCTGAGTCCTCGCCCCCCAACTTCTGCTTCAGCTGCTGGGCCAGTGCGTGTTTCACCTGAAACGTGACGTCACAGGTGAGCACGTGACCTTCAGGTCCTACTTTGTAACAACCATAATCTCACTGCTCTGTTTTGTTTTCTTTTTGTTGTAAACTACATGATAAATATAAAATACAATTACTAAAAAAAGTAAAAAATTATAAAATAAAAATCTTTGGTGTTTAATATGAAAATTTAAAAATGCAATTGAATCGGTTAAATTCAAAGACGGTATACGAAAAAAATATATATATATAATATCATGCACCGCGGCTTCAGAAAATAAGCAAAGAGTAATGATTGATGAAAAAAAAGCAGAAAAATAAAAGTTTGGAAAAAAATAAGAATGTTTTAAATGAATATAATTTGACGTAATAAAAAATAAATACAATATATTATGAACTTATTGCTATTAGTAATAAATCGATTGTTTTATACTGTCATAATTTTGTATAAAATAAATTTGCACAACAAAAATACACTAACCGCGACATTTTACCTAAAAATGCTATTTTTTTAATAAATAAAAATAATAATTAAAATTAATTAAAATATAAAATAATAAAATGCTGTAAAATAAATTAATAAACTTATTTTTGTCATTTTTTTTATATCGCTAATACCTTCTGGTTAAAGATAGAATGACGAAAAAAAAAAATAATAAAGTTCATGGCTCAGACGTCTTATTGTTTGATGTTATTAAAATATACCGGAAAACATCGCAAAGGAAAACACTCGAGATTCAATAAGTATAAAATTTTCTTACCTCTTCTGAGATGCGAGGTTCTCCAAGCAGGGTGATCTCTGGCTGTGGCATGGGCAGAGGCGAGGGGTCACGGGTTGATCTCGAGCCCCCAGGAGCCGCCGCCCTGCGCCCTCCACGGGGTCGCTGACTCCAGAACTGAGGATGCTGTTGCTTTACATGTCGCTCCATGTTGGACCTGAGCGTGAAGCGAGCAGAGCAGTGCTCACATGCGAACGGACGCTCGGTGCGATAACGCCGCTGTTTCTGCTTGGGCATCAGCACACCGTTCTTGATCACCATCTTGACTGGGGGGTCAGGGCGGACATCAGGGGTGGGTTGTGGGGGTGGGGGACTGCGGGGAGGCTCCGGCTGTTTCCTGAGAGCGTCCATGACGAGCGAACCACCTGAAGTGAGCTGTAACCCGCGGATCAATTCCTTCTGTAGCTGCTCTTTCACCTCATCCAAGGAAGAGGCGGGGGCAGCAGGGGGTGGGGGAGGTGGGGTGGCTGCAGGGGAGGGGCTGCTGCCAAACAAGCCTGGCATGTAGAACGGGAATGGTGGTCGTTGGAACGGAGAACCGAGGTACATACTCAGAGGATTGGGGAAGAATGCACTCGGAGGCGGGGGGGTTGGTAATCCTGGGTGATGGTGAGACAAGAAAGGATGGGGGATATGTGGAATGTGATGAGGTGGTATGATAGGGGGTTGGTGCACCTCTCTGGGTTTTGTGAGATCCTGAGGAGCCTCTTGTGGAGGGGTGTTGTTGACAACTACTGGAGGAACGGGAGCGGGAGCTGTGACTATGGGCGTTGGTTTCTTACTGAGGTCCAGCGCGTCCATGCTGAGATCAAGGGGGGAGGGAGCATCACGAGGTTGCTCGTCTTCACTGCTGCAACGACTCGAGGATCGATCACGAGGTCTTGGAGAACTACCAGGAGACATCATAAGCTGTTCTTCATCTTCAATTTCCTCAGGGTCGGCCCCTAGACGTACCAAGTCAGAGGCCAAAAGGGTGGGGTGATCGCGGGCCACGTGACTCATGGCTGCGGTACGTGAGGGGAAGGTTCTGTCGCACGCCGAGCACTCGTGCGGCCGCTCTGGAGACGTCTCCTCGCCCAGATGACAGACGATGGAGCGTCGCACGTCATCGCGAGACGTCTTGTTGTGACGGTTTCTCAAGTGACGCTCGCAGTTTGCCTTGGTCGTGAAGGCGTAGTGACACAAGCGGCACTCGAACGGACGTTCTCCATTGTGAGTCCGCAGATGTCGGACCAATGTGGCTTTGTCGTTGCTGTTATAGACACACATGTTGCAATAGTACGGGGGTCCAGCACTCAGGTGAACCCTGTTGTGACCCTTCAGGGCACGCAGGTTCGGGAAGATGGCGGTGCACAGACGGCAAGGGAACTCCCCTCGCAGTTTCATCTGCCTGAGACCCTCATCTGAAGAGGAGTTAGGTGACTTGGCAAGGTCCAAGGCCCCTCGGTTTGCCACGGAGAGGATGCTGGGGATGTCTGCAAGGTCTCGAGCTCCCTGCTCTTCAGACCGAACCTCATTGTTGAAGTAATGAGCGTTCTCAAACTGTTCCTCCTCTCGCCGGGGGGTGGCTAGCTCGCTGAGAGCCCGAACCTTGATAGGGGAGGGGGTGGCTGCCGGGGGTGGTGAAGGGGCGGGACTCTTGGTCTGCAGGTCGAGACCTGCAAAGAAGTCCTCTTTCTGCTCTTCGTAGTGCAACTTACGTCGAGGGCAGCTCAGATCACGTGGGCTCGTCTCGCTGTGAGCAGAAGCTACGTGGATGTGTAACGCACTACCGCAGGGAAACGCACGCCCACAGTCCTCACATTGAAACCGATGGAAAATAGAGCTTGCCTTATGGACTGAACGCTCGCAAAATGCCCGAGCAATAAGTGGGAATTTATCAGTTGAGAAATCAACAAAATTGAGATCCTTGAAACCAACGTGTGGTGGAGCTGATGACTGTTTTGGCTCTTCCACGATCGGTTCATCATCATGCGGGGCGTGGGCGGCGTACCTGTGTAAACTGAGCTCCCTTTCAGAGTTGAACGTCATGTAGCACTTGTCACATCTCTGGCACGATGGACACGGCAAGGGAGGTGACACACAGCTACCTTCCTCGCTACGTTTCTTTGGCGAAGGTACGCTTAGGTCACCGTTTGAGCGTCGTTTCCGACTACTTGTTTTGTCCGGAGCACTGTCCGAGCTGGCACCATCACTGTCCAGAGACTGCTGGTGGTTGTTGTTGACACTGCTCGTATTGTTGTTGTGCGTGCGCATGTGACGGTGCATGTTACCATTGGTGGTGAAGGCCACGCTGCAAATGCGACACTTGAAGGGACGTTCTCCAGAGTGCACCAACATGTGACGATCCAGCGAGCTCGATGAACTCAACATCTTGCCGCAAATGCTGCAGCTGAACACCTTATTGTTGTTGTTATTGTTGTTGGCGGGGGGCGTGGTTGCCCCGCTCGCTCCGGCCACGGAACCCTCGTTGTGTGCCCGGATGTGCACCGTGAACTCGTGCTGCGAGCCAAACACACTCTCACACACGGGACACACGTACTTAACCCCGTCCTCAGTGCAAGTCGTCTCCTCGCTCGAACTGCTACGTCCTTCTGTAGCTTCCACGCCGCTTTGACCGCCCTCGCTTGAAGTCTGAAAAAGACGAAATTTTTGGTAAAAAAAAATGAAAATTTTCTTCAAGTAAAATCAAATAACTCAATATTAAATTGATAAAAATAGTTGGGAAATAACATTATGACCACCAGGTATTAACATTAACACACGTCACAACCGTTCTACTAACTTGACGTACGTGTTGAGAATTTAGAATGCATTATAAAGTGACTCACTTCTCTCTTGACGACGCGATGCGCTTTCCTCTTGCGCGCCCCAGTGAGGTTGGCCGGCTCGTCGGTCGCCCCCACACCGGAACCTGCGGCCAGGTTTTCCTCAGACGTGGGCACGGGCGACGAGGCAGGACTTGTCACTACTGGAGCTTCTTCCGTACTGGCGGGGCTCGTCTCCACCGGACTGCTGTGAGACTCCACGGACGAATCTGCAAATAAAAAGTCACATGCCACATAAGTACGCTGCGTGAGGATGTGATATCATTGCCTTTTTTTTTTTAAAAATCACTTCTTACTAATAAGAATCATACGACGACGATGATATTGGTTTTTTAACCATTTCATCATGGATATAAACATCCTTTCTTTAACGCGCGTTTCCTTCTACTGTTGTGGACCATTTCCCGAGGAAAACTAAACATCAGTCTAAACATCCCTCCCTCTCTTTATCCAAGGACCACAACATCCGATAATTTTTGTTATTCTCTCTCTCTCTCGCAATCTTCCGGTCAAAAGTAACAATCACCACATAAAATTTATAATGGACCAGAAACGGGAAAAGTCAATCAAAATATATAAACACTGCAGCCATGAATGATAAAATTGAGATAAAATGCAATAACGCGCGGAACTAACATGCAGATTTTAACAGTTAAAAATGTCCATATACATTTTAATTAGGACAAGTCCAATTAGTGGCTGCATCTCCAGCTTGCCACGTGTTGAAACACAACCTAAGATTGCAACCTGTAAATGTGGGCCGCCGCCAAGACAAAAAGATCAGACAAAGGGCGGAAGGGCGCGGCGTGTGGTGACGTCACGTGTCACGAAGGTGCGAGGAATCAGCTGACCGAGTGCTGGACGTGCAGAGAATGAAATCTTTCGTAAATTAAAAACGAGGTTACCAGACAGCACCAATAATTAGGGTACTCATTAAATTGATATTTAAGAATCGATTTGCGATTATAAACCTGAAATAAAACTACTGAAATGCGTAAATTATTGTGTCAATAAAAAATAGATAAAATAAAATTATGAACATATACACGCTTTAAAATTATTATTTATTATAAAAATAGAGCAAATAAAAAATATGTAATCATCGTAGCATGTCAAAATATTGACGCAAAAATCTTTAAAAAAAAAACGTGTTCACACAAGCGTTTGCGTGCGACATTTCGGCTTGATTAGCGCCTCAGTGCGTGGGTTATTGCGTCTGCATGGCTGCTCCGCCAAGCACCACTGACCATCCAGATCGGCGTTCATCTCTCTGGCGGACAATGCATCATGTACGGTGAAATAGTTTTTATGTTTCGGGAGAAAGTAGCAACCAATAACCTAAATGTGAACAAAAATATGTTTAAGATATATATATAAAAAAAAAATCTATATATCAGATTGATATTTTCTTTCTGCTCTAATTTTAAATTTACATCGATTTCAATTTATTATTATAAAATGAGCTTACCGATAAAAATAAAAATGCTTTTAAAATTTGAAGTTTATAATATGATTCATATTATATTTTATCATCGACGTGCATGCTGCATGAGAGACGGTGTTAAAATATTTGCGGTATATATTATCTAAAAATGATAAGATGATGTACCTATCTCAGAGTCCGTTGACGTCGCCACTTGATGTCCATTGTCCCCAAAACTACTCGATATTTCAATCATATCTTATTGAGTACGCTGATGGAAGCTATAGTAAAATTAATTTTATATTTCTATCGGAAGTAGCCGGAAATTGAAAAGGTATTTCCGGAGTCTTGAAATTTCTACCAATAAGTGAATATTAAACCCAATCTGCAAAGTTTCAAAAATATTCGTTATATTTCCGTACCACAGACCTACAGTCAAATTAATTTAATATTCCTTCCGGAAGTAGCCGAAAGTGTGAAGTATACAGCTCTTGTGTTTGTAATTCATTTATGAAAATTTACAGAATTGTTTAGCGCAGTAATAAAAAACTATACATGTCATGTGAAAATGTAACGCTGAAGTAAGGAAAGGAAACCTTACACTTCCGGAGGGGATATCATATAAATTCGACTGTACTCTGAAGGAGCATCCCACCTGACCAAGGTCATGACCTCACGAGCTCGTCACGGAGAGGTGAGACCCCCCGCGTAACTGGAACTGATCTTTGTGTGTAAACGTTAAAAATATGGTAGCTCGGTTACTTTTAGCATGCAAGTGTTACAATCTAAAATAAATAATATATATATAAAAAAAAAATGTGTTGATGACCTCGAAAATAATTCAAAATCTTTAAAACTCATTAAAAATACATTAAAAGATTACACACTACAAATGAAGTGTATATTTTACGGATAGATTATATACATCTTCAGACTACTCTCCCTCGCACGAGCGATATAATATATATATACGTCAATACAGTGATTTGTGAATTGAATTTATACACTTCGGTTCTGTGGACCAAGCAGTCATTGCCTAAATAAAGGTACGTATTGCAGATCAAATGGTCGGTATGAGTCCTATTAGGATAATTATGGTGATCGTATAATATATTTTGATTTCTTAATTTCTATGAAGAAGATTATATGAAGGCATTGTTTATAATTATGCATAATAGTTCATCTCACTGAAATAATAATGACATCTTCAATTTTCTCAACTGCACGAGAACTGTATGATTTATATATATTAAATATTTATTTGATTATGATTATTAATAAATATATATACACACGATGGTTTTTAAAGGTTTAGAAAAAAAAAATATACCATTGCAATTATATAGTTATATAGAGGATCCATTTAAACTCGTAGTTCTACAACAATTTGGGACAAAGGGGACGTTACTAATTAAGTTAGTTGTAGCACTGCAGCTTTAAAAAACCTTTTTGACATCAGACAAGTCTGAAATTCTGCATAAGAAGGTTGGAGAGTTCAATTTTCCCCCAGAAAGAGAGCAGCTGGGTAAAATATCCAGAGAGTACTTGCCTTGCTTGAGCGGATCCGAGAGTCTTGTCCGACGTCCACCCCTACTGCTGGGGGTGTTAAGGGGTGACTCCTCCGAAAGGGATGACGAGGCAGGGGATGGTGACGCGGTGTGTGGAGGTGGCGCTTCCGTCGAGGCAGCGGTGGTGCCTTGAGCGCCTCCGAGCACCGGCGTGTCTTGCATTCCCGTAGCGGAGCACTGTAACGACACCAATGGAGGTTCCCATAAGTTTCTAGATCTTCGTCTATGACGCTCCCCAATATAATAAGGATTGAATCTGTTTGCGTGGATCAACATATTGACCGAGCGCGCTCTAGCGAGAAACTGACTCACGGACTGCCGCGGTGCTCAGTTTACTTACTCTCTCTCGCAACTTCCCCTCTCTCTTCTCTCCCTCCCTACTCTCACACCTTATCCCTATACGTAATCTAATGCAAGCAATACCAAATTGCATGCAAACTTAATATTATATACAATTTAATCAATTATTTCAACAATAAAAAATATGTAGGGGAGTTTAAATAGTTTACAATACATAAATTCTTTTTAAATAGGCAAATGAACTTTTGTTAATATAAAAAGAAATATATTATTGCAAAATAATTAAGGAAATAATTTTTTAAATGTTTAAATTGTTATGACATTTTTCATAAGAAGGCAATACACTTTAAGTCAAGTGTCTGTGACCCTATCCAACTATAATATACATGTATTACAAAATTATTAAGTTTGTCAATTGTAAATTTTAACATGAAATTATATTTTTAGAGGCAGTTTCAAAAAGTGTAAAATAAAACAAAAATATTTTATCGTGTTTGCAAGAATATTTAATAAAATTATCTAAAAATATCAGGATATATTTTATAGTTAAAAAAATCATTTATTATATTATATAGTAAAGAAACTGCATAATTCAATTAAGCATCATAATTTTTTTGCACAAGGATGAAAAAAAAAAAATAATAATGTGTAACCACGTAAGTGACACCGCGAAGAACACAAAAAGTGCTGTACTGTTAAGATTTAGTGCCGAGAGCGTCAAATTCTTGTCGCTGCTCGTGCTGCACATCCCGTCAGTCAGCGTCTCCTAACAAGATGCTGAGTGGATGATGACGAGGCGAAATCGTCAGACGTGTTTCCACATCCACCAGACATATCCTACCAAGGATGTTGCTGGAAATACTGAAGGATATTACACTGATGTCAGAAAACTTCTTCTTCCATTAGATAATTTCATAGATCATTGGAAATTTATTTAAAAAAAAAATAATAAAAAGATTCCTTATTGCAACCACTTCCATGGGTAGAATACAAAAACATTATAATATAAGTTAATTCTGCATAATTACTGACGTTCTTAATACAATATTTCAGTTATCTCATTAAACTAAACAAAGTAAAAGACATGAAAATATAAACTCATAAAAATATGATTGTATATAGGAACAAATGGAATTAATAAAAGAATTTTGATTTTTTTTTTTTTTTAATTTTGAGCACCAATGTCAATTATAAAAAGGTATTATATCAAATAACGGAATAACATTATTATATATAAGTTATATGCTAAAATATTTTTAATATTTTAACAGTTTTCATAATATCATTTGGTATTTGATTTTTATAACAAATTATATTGTTAGAGGCTATTTTGCCACGAGTAGACTTAATATAACTATAAAGATTTTAACCATGCCATGGCGTGGACCCAGAAAAAAAAAATGCTATACTGGGATAATTTTCACACAAAAAATTAATGATGTAAGGTCATATTCCACTAATGTTAAATTAAAATTTTGGATGAGGTTGACCCACCTCCCTCCCCCTGAGACTGCATGATCAGACACCACCCCCTGCTCCCCGTACTTGTACCAACCCCCGGCATTGAATGACAACGTTTGTGCAATTGTCCACGCGGCGCCTCATACCTGTGAGGTGAGCTTGCCTAACACTTTAGCAACGATTGATTCCGGGGTCGTTCACTTAACTTATTGGTAATTTCAATAATTGCGGATGTAAATATTATAAGAAATACTTTTGTTTATTAAATTTGTTAATTGTTGTAAGAGGTTATATGCGGTTGTTCACTGTCTGTGACCGGCTAATACTTCGTATTGGTAAAATTATTAAAATGTCATGCATTTCCACGAGGCGATATTGACACCACCGATTGCTGCGATCAGATCTTTCAGTGGCATTTCCGAGGGAGAGGTGGACCCAATTTTATTGAATATTTGCCATATCACGAGACTAATATATTTACATTATATCTTAATTGACATTTCCCTGATTAAGCCACTGCTCTCGTTCATTATTCAAAGGATAATGCCTTGCATCTCTCTCTATATATATAAATATCGTAACATATAATAATTCTTAATTGCAAGATTTTACTATTTTATATAAAGGTCATAAGTCCATTTAGAAGGAAGATAAAATCAATTAAACTCGATAAGAAAATTGCATTATAAAGAGAAGTAACTAATTAACGCATCAGGACGTAACTGCATTGATTGAGAATTGACTTTCCTACCTTATATAATAAAACGATATGATTTTTCCTTCACATTGTGTCACGTGATTTAATAGGAATCCATAATTTCTTTCACAGAACACGTCTGATGACCATTGTTACTACGTCAATAGCATGGTGGAGGAAAGTCACCGCTAAAACATTTCAAAATATGAATTTTATATAAAGTTACGAAGAGATCTCTTAATTTCATCTATCCTGACAAAATTCTGTATGCATTTAGTGACACTCGCTCATTCTCCAGGAGATGACGTCATCACTGGAGGGTTTCCCTGATGTTGCCCTAAATAATCCATCACCAATGTATCACCGTTTCCGTGATCTGCAGCCCAGAGAGTGAAAGCCAAGGTACATGGCATATTACGTACGAAGAATGTACTGCTTGAAGGTTAATAGTTAACAAATAAAAAAGGACGTAAGTCCATTAAAAGAGCAAGATCAATTCCAGCACTATCCCATACATGACGAGTAAAAATTAGAATAACATTACGCGGAAAATGATTAGAATATACTGTAAATAGTCATATTTGGGAACCATCTAGTTATCATGAATACGCAGTATTGAAGAAAGTACCAGCATCTCGCTACTGTGCCATAAAAATTACGCAAATAAGTTACAGACTTCCGGCTAAAGAGGCAGATAATCTCAAGTCATGGTAAATAAGGATCTTCTCAGGTAGCTGGCGATGATACATCGAGATGAGAGGAGAGCAGGTGAGAGTGGCCTTGACACAGACGAGAGAATGACTCAGCGGCGTGGGGAGATGAAGTCAACATTGGTAACTATTGTGTCCAATATACTGCAGTAATAGCGTATCATTAGGAATGAATCATATGGGCAAGATCATTTCCATAATTTATTGCGTCATATTTCACAACATGTGATTAAATAAATGTAATTACTGTATTTAGATTATTAGATTAATTATATAGATGAATGAAAAATAAATAAATAAATAAATAAATAAATAAATAAATAAATAAATAAATAAATAAATAAATAAATAAATAAATAAATAAATAAATAAATAAATAAATAAATAAATAATAAAAAAAAAATAAAAAAAATAAAATAAATAAATAAATAAATAAATAAATAAATAAATAAATAAATAAATAAATAAATAAATAAATAAATAAATTTTATAGGTAATTATATAATAATTCGCATTTTTTAAAACTATTTTCACGGTGCTTATTTTTGATTAAGGAAAACTATACTTATAAACCAATGCATGATAAATTTAATGGTAACTGATATTAATACAATGCTTAACTTTATCACTATATAAAAATTAAAAGACAAACATTGCACGTGCGAGGAAACGATGTGTGTTTTTCTCCACACGCATTGTTCAAATTTCCTCGTCGTGATTTAATTATTTAACTCTCGCAGGTTCCAAGGAGGCCGCTCCTTGTCTCGCAGATCTGTTGCTGCAGTTTCCTGCCTGACGCATCTCCCACCTTGCCAGATAAGCTGTGTGACGTCACGCCGCAACATCTCTCATCTCGATCACACCATAGCAGGTCAAGAATTAATGGAGCTTTTATATAACGGAGAACTGAATGTTGCGGTTTTACAATTTTATGGTAAAATATCATAAATTAATCCATGCAACGATTATAATTATTTTCAAAAATCATGGCAGATACATTTTTATATTATAGTGATTGATATCTTTATATAGTTGTGATGATGTCAAGTACACGTCATTTTTCAACGAGTCATCTCTATTTTTGTTATAGAGCGAAATGCTAGAAGGAATTTTTCAAAATTATTCTCAGTTTTGAAAAAAAAGTAAACAGAATCAGAGAGTTAAAACACAAAAACACGGTTGTCCATAGCTGATAGTATAAAATATCCCATGCAGTAATATAGAGGTCTGTCCATAAACCCTCTGCCCGGTGTACACTTTCTACACCTAATCGACCTTATGTCCATGTACATAAGGTCGATTGGGTGTAGTAGAAAGTGTACACACCGGGCAGGATTTACGAACAGGTCTAATGTTAACCATTGCTAAGAAATTTCATATATTATTATGATAATACTGATTTGAACTATATACGGTATAACCGTAATGTCTAATATTATAAATATAGTATAATAAACAAAGGTATATAAATGTTATCCACTCCAAATACACATATTATATCTGCTCTAAATCAAATCTCCTCAATTCAATTTTAAGACTCCTCCCTATAATTCTTGTGCACGGTTTATTTATTTATTTCCGATTTATAGAATTTTCATTCTCATTTGATTCACGCCTTTTCTTTAGCAATCTGACATGATTTATTTTTTTTTTTTTTTAGTAGCTGCACCGCGAAAATGTTATCTACGGAAGAACACCATTGTGTGAGATGCTTGCGTTAGGCGGTCGTTTCGCCCAAATTGCTCAACAATGCTTTTTATTCTGCATTGAGAGAAGAATTGTGCAACAATTTGAGGTAAATGACCCACCATCATTGCTCTTGAGATTATTACATTATAGCTACCCTTCACAAAATTCCATATATAAATATGTTATAGCGAGCTTTTATATGAAATATAATGTAAAAATAGAATTATAATATTCTCCCCCCTTATTGCATAAAAATATCTATAAATAAAATGGACCCCATCATGCACGATCCATAATATTATATAATATCAATTTATGTAAAAATAAAATTTATATATTTTCAATTTGCAGCATTAGATATACCGATATACTCGTACCCTTAAAGAGGTGCTTTTCATTTTTGACATAATGGACAACATACATATATGAAAAAAAATTATTGCAGAAATGAATAGAGAGTACCAAATTAAGCTACTCTGAATTTTTTCAGATTTTTTTGAGGCCCAGAACTATATATTTTAAAATAGTTATTGAAAGTGCGACCACGCCTCCTGGAGGCGTCAATAGGCGTCCAGTCTCTATCCTTTTTATTAAGGCTTCAGGGGTGCCAACTGAAATCACAGGACTTTCAATAATTATTTAAAAATAGTTCCGGGTCTCAAAAAAATCTGAAAAAATTCAGAGTAGCATAATTTGGTACCCTCTATTCATTTCTGCAAAAAAAAGTCATGTATGTTGTCCATTTTAAAAATGTTTTTACAGTTAATTTAGCGACACAAAACAGCTATAATATACATAATTATAATGTTAAGTACTTGCACATTAACTCAATTAAAGTAGCAGCTGTGTATACTATTACAATATTGATTTGATTGTATGCAGGTGCGGATCCAGGGGGGGAGGGGCTGGGGCGCCTGCAGCCCCCCCCCCCCAAATTTTGGGTTTAACATGGACAATATAGGCATTTCCCCCACTCCATTTTTTTTTTAACATTGGCCTTATGGAGGCAGCCCCTCCCGAATTTTTTTTCTGGATTCCCGCATGATTGTTTGGAACTCAGGAGCTATATAAGTCATGCATATATATTAAAAAATTATTTTCGTTTTCAATTGTTTCTTTCTACCAGAGATCGAGAAGAAGTACTCAGAATCAAACTACCTTATATCCACTTTTTCACTTAAGGTCAGTTTCATATTTTGTTTTCATGTAGATAACAACCTTCAACACACCTGAATGATTTTTATGCTATATAGTTTGATCCTCAGGGAATAAACTACATACATGTATAATAATAAATAATTTACAACAATGTCAGATCCTTATAATTTATAACATTTCTGCCATAATATGATATAAATTTAACTGCATGTATTAAATTAATATATCATCCTTCGTCCGCAATAATGAGCTATCTGCTCTTTCATTTTATTTTATGAGCTGTAAATCGGTATAAAGTAAAGGTCATAATTGCGCTCGCCTGAAATATCAGATAGCTCATTATTGCAATGAAATCGTGGTAACCAGATTTATAGCTTATTATTCCGGACGAGGGACAATAATATACAGTATGTATTATATATAAAATGGAACAATCTATTGTACAAAGCAAAGTTCATTTTTCAATTGTTTGATCCTCTTTTTGCGGTGACGGCACGAGCGTCACGTCGGATATGGCATGTGGTGATGATTTTAAGTTTCACACACCGCGATAAGAGATAAAGGAGCTACAGCATCTGTGAGAGAGATAAGCTGCATGGCGGCCAGGCAAACATCTCTTATCTCGCGCCCCCGCCCGTCAGATACTGTCATAGCCAGGCTGCCAAACCCCCTGCTCTCATCTCGGACCAAATCTCCGCTCGATATCCAACCTGCTGCAGTCATGTCATCCCACCTTCTGTCACTAAAAATTGATGTTAGGGATGATTAAATTAATAGCCTAATTATGTGTTGCAATATTGATGGGATACATCAAATAAGAAACTATTTTTCTACGAAATATATTAATTTAATCATCTAAAGGAGAGAAAAAGGTGTTAATAAAATCAGTTGAGATTGATTTAGAATATATACCATATCATCACTCGTCTGGAATAATGATCATCTGTCTGCCTATATTATATAACCATAATCGTGTATGTACATTTCATTCGAATAAAAATGCAGTCAAATATTCGATCCGGCTATACTTAACATGGCCCGGATCAGACTTTTTATTTATATATAATTTTTACAAAAATGTAACTGTCTGCTAATATCCACAGGTAAGTGATGAGCTTTCTGCTTTATTGATTTATGCAGCTCAAAATTGCATGCACCTGATAGATGGCTTATTATTCCGGACGAGGGACGTATATATGCATCATGATGGTATATATACCAACCCGTTTAAGGATATAAATTTAATGCTTTTTTAGTTCATACTATTTTATTTATTTTATTTTTTTTTTGTCCGAATTACAGACATGCATATATGGGGGCTTTTAAAGTACGAATTCATCTTCCTTATACATTTTAAATCAGGGAACGTGGAAATCTCAGCTATGATGGTCGTGCCAAAGCTGAGGAGGCTCAACGTGATAAAAATTTCCTTGAAGTCATGCACGTGCATGCAATGATACGCCATCATGCAGGCTATACTCTGCATGGCAAGACTGCTCCCTGCATTATGTTGGCTTCCTATATATAATATATGAATTTATGGCGACTCTCATACTTTCTGTGGTATATAACCAGACACTCAAATGTCAAATGATAAATTCAAGCATGATCTGGAACGATATTTTAATAAAATTCATGTAAAACAACAACATAAAATATATTTTAACTCATGCAGCAAATTGCACAGCATGCTCCAACATTCATGGAAGCAATACAAACAGCTGCATGTACCCTTTTGAAGATCAATTCTGTTGATGCAGGACTTGCTGACATTATAACTGATAACAATTTCTGTGACTTCCGGAAAACGTGCATGGCTGTAATTCTTATTATGAGGGAAGTAATATTGGTTACAAAAAATATCGAAGGTTTCATAATAATTAATAACAGTTAGCAATAGTTTCTGAAATAACAACACACTGGCTGTCGAAAAGCGGGCAATTGCCCCTCGAGTCAACGTCTGGTAAAGAATGGGCGAACGTTCGCACTTTCTTGTAACGTTACGTGGAATAAGGCATGTCGGCCCGAGCATTCACTCGGTTAGCTGCAGGATGCTGACCGCCCCACCAAAAGTGCAAACGTTGCAATTTAATGCAGTTTGACCTGCAGTTCGTTGCCTTCTATTAATTAAGAAATAAACTTATATATGAAGTGTAATGAACTACTTTGATTTGATTACAGATCGACTTGCTGTAATATTTGTTTGGCATTTTATTTCAAGTATTATATTAGCATAATAATTATAAAATCTTAACAATGCAATGCTATAATGTTATTATGGTTTATTCGACTGTTACCGTAATCAAATGCAGACAAATATATATGTCCTTCAAAAACAAATAATATTGTGAACAGACACTACATGCAGTAAAAATGTAATCAATGAAAAGCGAGAAGGAACCTTTTGTATATTAATGACGTATTTCTATGATCATGACGTATCATGCACAATTTGACAACTCTTTGCATGTTCAAAATTGATTGAAATTAATTAATTAAAATATTAATAACAAGTTGAAGACTGATATAAGACGAAATGACATCGTATGTAAAGTTATATAAACGAGACAACTTGCAAAGTGTTATATACGAATAAAAAGTGCATTAATGTATGTAAACCAATCAGTGTTAAATTAACAACAACATGGTGCCACAGTCAAGTGAAAACAAAATAACGTTGTCATCAAATTCTAGCTCTATATAACGACAAGCCACATGAGAGATCAAGTGATAATCACTTACGTCACGTCGCCTGGTGTTACGGCGCGTGGCAGGACGTGGGGTTGTCATCGCCGCAGCGGCTCGTTTCTTGGCTGCAGCAGCCCGAGTACCCGGACGTTTCTGACGAGACGGTTTGTGTAGCGCACGTCCCATCGCTCGCTCCGATCTGTCAAGGCAGACTACTCATGATGCTGCTGCTGCTGTTGGCGAGCAGTGGCGACAGCGGCAATAGAGAGAGAGACGGATAGGCGTCGCCCCGGGAGACAGATAACAGCAGCGAAATGTCGGAGGAGATGCAAGAATAGTGACGTCATTTTACTTAGTCCAAAGAGTGCTACGGTAGCAAATAATGATGCATTTTCTATAACTGATCATGTGAGAGTCCGCACCGGAAGCAGAAAAAATATAGAAAGACATTTAAGTCCATTTATGAAAAAATTACAAATTTACATATCAGTCAGATCGATGAAATACTGATTACAATAAAATTTAATGAATGCATGCATGGACTTATGTCTTTTTATCAGTACCAACATGCATGAAACAGCAGCTTTACCCTGATAAGACCAGGAAACATTCTGAGGCGAAGATTATAAGCATAAACATATAATGAAATAAATAACAGCTTAATTAAAAACAAGAATATATATACAGAATAATTAATAATTGTTTGCAATATTTTGTAATTAAAACTGTGTATATTGTGTAAACATTTCATTAATTATTTCTATAAATACACGCAGTTTCAAACATTGTCACTGAGAAGTTATATCTGATGATATTAAAGATTACATAACTTAGGTGCATAATTATATATATAGCTTAAATAGATTTACGAGAAGATAGTCCCCTGTATTCATGAAATGTTGTTGCTCCTTTACACACGACAGACATTATTTCCTCTTGTATCGCTAGTCTAATGATTCCAACAACAAATCACGCGCACTCTATCATAACGCTTTGAAGTTTTATCAGAGGATTATATAGAAAAAAAAAAAGAGACATGTTTTCAAGAAGACATTTTTTAAGGGTATGTTATTATATTGTGTGTGTGCTGACTGCAAGCACAATACATGCTTCAAACGATGACACGTGTATTGTGATGTGGCTTTGATGTAGACTTGTGAGATCCAGTCAGCATCCGCCCATGACAGGAATCTAGGCTATATACCTTGGCAATTAATTAGCTATATAAAGGTATATTTACGTGATACCACTTGAATTTTTGATGCACTTCATGTTTCCTAAGCTAATTCCCCATTACGATTTACACGTATTGAGACGATGAAATCATGACAAAGAGTGCTGCCAATAAGAATTTCCCAGCAAGTGCGTAATATTCGCATCATATCGCTTAAAATAATCGCTCATGTAAATTCACCTTAACTTTCAACAACGTTAGCGGAAGTGTGTGGATAATAATTATTATTCAAGTAATTTTTTTTTCTGTGGAGAAGTTTAGGCCCCCCACCAAGTTTAAAAAACGTCCGCATTTAACCACTAAATTACATGCATTGTGTAAGAACTATAGGAGATAAAAATAAAAATATGAATTAAATTAAAACAAATCTTCATGCAATTATTCCTGTCATCACAAACAAAATTTTAAAAACAATCGACTTCAATTAACTTCTTTAAAACAACGACCAACGACCAAAGTAATTTACATATTATATATGCTGTTCGATTATATATAAGATCATGCAATTAAGACAGAATTAAATTAGGCCAAATCAGTAATAAAACGTTTGAAAAGACAATAATTACACCAAGTTGGCGATAATATTATATATAATATATATTATAATATTATAATAATAATAATATTATATTATATATATATTATATTATAATAATATTATATATAATATATATATAATATTATCGCCAACTTGGTGTAATTATTGTCTTTTCAAACGTTTATATACACACATATATATTACGCATCCTTAAAAAGAATATGAGACGGACGGATTAAATTCTTTATTTTAAATCCATTCAGCGATGTAATGGAATTAAATAGGTCGCAGTTTTGGTGAGGTGAATTGGCTGAATTGCCATCAATGTGGGGGACCACCCATTCAATTTGAGATTTTGACCAAATTAGGTTTTAATTTAATTTACCCGCGGGCGGGGAGAATATTAAATTTCAGATTGTGCATGTCTATAGTATGCAGATTCATTTCCCTTTTTCAATACACGTGTCATAATAAAATATTATTTATAAAACAATATTTCTCGCTCAAGTTTTACGATCGTACGTGGAATGCGTCATCATCAAAAACATCTCTCACGAGTATGTCATCTCAAGATGCGAGCTCAGCATCCAGTCTCCAGTTGGTGCAAACTGAGACCACTGCAGCAGCCGTGCATTCACCGGATGTGATTGTGCACCGTCATGTCTCTGCTGTTGCACTCGGGCAACAGATCATGCAGGTTAATTATAAGGACAAATGCTGACCAGATCTGATGCCAATACGTTCAATTCAGATTTAAGTCTATATAAATTTGTTTTAAACATACTGCACTCTAAATGAAGCGTGCTTTGTTGTATTAATTCACCTAGACGCGCGTCAAACACATCGATCTGATTGGTTGAAATTTGACGCCCGTCTTTTCTGTATAATAGAAGCTTGGCAAGGCAAGCTTCTGAACTTCTGACGCGCGTCAGAAAAAAGTGAAGCTGCATTGTGAATCCGGCTTTAATTATATTAGCAAAATTTATCACTTCAAAAAAGTAGAATTTTGTTGCATTTCTAAACCTTATTTAAATAGTACTGTAATGTCAGTGTTCCATAAAAAATTATATTCTGAGGTGACGATTATGTAATCATATGTGCAATATGTAACTCCAATTGTTGCTCATCATATGGATATGATCAGCGATAAGTGTGGGGTATATAACGTTATGCAATCTCCGCATCAGATGAGAGTCGTCGCCGGGAAGTCTCGGAGCTAGGAGCGGCGTGATGACGTCACTGGAGGAAGGAAGGAACACGCGGGTGTGTGACCGCACGAACTTGTCACGTCGTCCATCAGTGATGATGCTGAACTATCGCGGGGTTCCGTGTGTGGGGGTGTACGTATATAATAATATATTGGACGCAATTCTCGAAAGTGGTTATCCAGATTTCTCACTATAACCAGAATGCACGTTTAGTATAGATTAAATATAGGCAGGCGCTAACCGCAGTTATATAAGGTGGATTGTGGATTTACATAAGCGATTTCCAGCCTGCAGCGACGCGAATAATGCGCACTTGCTGTAACATCCATTGGTGGCCATATTTGGCGATAAAAAAAAGAGCATCGTAATTAACGCGATACCCGGTGTTAAGCTCATGAAAATCCACCTGGATAATTTCTGGATAAATCTTTCATGAATCACCCCCATTGCAGGAGATGGGAGCAACCCTTGACATTAATTATCATGCATAGAAATCAGAAAACAGCCCCGTGAAAAAAGTATAATATATATAATACTATACTGACGCTATAATATATATTATTTAGTATTTTGGTAGTTTGACAGTTTTAAACTTGCTTTCCATCAACAAAATTTCATATTGAAATTAAGATGTAAAATTATCAATATATATTTATTTTTGATTAGACAGTATATAAGAATCAATTAGTGGCAAGTGCGATTGAGTAGCAGCTGAAACTTGAGAGCGTGCACTGTGTCAATATAGTATAAAGAGAGCGGTTAGTTTGTTTACACGGGAGAGATCGGAGTCCACACAGCATCCGTGACGTCATCCAGTACACCCCCACACAAAATATCTGGACCAATCCACTCTTGACATCGTGCCGTTCTTATTATATACTCACTCAAACACTCATTAATTTAAGCAAAAATCAGTGTTGTTGCTTTACGTTCCTTTAACCTTTAAATATGGTTCAGGGTACTTTTGTTCGTACATTCCCACATGTATTAATACACAGGGAATAACGCTTTGGCATATGACAAAGACTATTATAGTGTTTTTTTAAAATTTAACATTATTATAATGAAATACTTGTTAAGAACGACTATTATATTTGAAAAAAATTAAATTAATTATGTATATTTTTTTATAAAAGGAAATGGTTTTCCTGTTTATTTTCTTTTGAAATTTATTTATAGTAAGATTATAGACGGCAGTAAAAGTCAATCATTTAAGCATCCTTGGTCCATTATCTGCGCACCTGCCTGGCCGCCAGCTGTTGTTACACCGTCTGCCGTCCGGCACGCGTCACTCTCGTCGTAATAACCTCCCCGCGGCGCCGATAACAACCTTCGGAGACCGGCGTCGGACGTTTCCGCTCATTTTCGGGACAGTGTGCGCCTTATGAAATAGGCAACCCGCGAAGCATGAATGCTCAAGCAGTCACCTAACCTGCAAGGCGCTTTAATTTGCGACTAAATTTATTAAAAAATTGTTTAATATTTTTAATTACGAACAAATAACATAAAAATATATACCCCTTAGTAGTTAATAAAAAGCTTAAACTGGAAGTATTGTGCGTGCATGGCATTTCCAGCAGGCAGGTTTTTAAGCATGTAAATAAACTTATTTATAATGTATATTATGATCATCTCTAAAATTTATCAACTTAAAACGTAAGCACCCCATACATTATACAACTCACTTTTTGTGCCGTACAAACAAAATAAAATTATACAAATTTATAACTTATGTAAAAACTAAAAAGTAAAAACCAAAAAAAAAATAGCATAAGAAAAGTGAGATAAAACATTGGAAATTATATTTTCACATTCAAATTTTTGTGTCCACAAATAGAAATTGTCCACAATATGTTGCAGACTATATCATAGCCGCTTTCTACGCGTACAATATAGCATTACCATGGCAGGTGCGATCACTGCATGTTGTGTGAGCAGCCACTAGAATAGTATATATATTATACGGTGAAACTTTAAGCAGCGGCGTTTATAAGAACTGTCGGAGTGAATGCTAGAATTTACGTGGTTCAACTGTTCGTTCGAATTTCATGATGTAATTGTGGCAAAGTACACTTGTTGCCTTGGAAATTTTCCCACTTGAAGTATCTTGTTAACTAACCATGCCCTATGTTAATCTTACGGGGCATGGTGATTAACAATTAAGACTGCAAGGGGAAATTTTCTGAAGCGATGACGTACAATTAGCATAACCACGAAATAAAAATTGTTGAATGGGGTCAAAACATAATTTTGAAATCGTTTCATGGAATGTCATGTTTGATTCATTTGTTTAATTGCGGGAAATGGGATAACTTTTTATTGCCAACGGGAAGTAAAAAATGTAATATATACATTTATGTATATTATAATAGTTTTCTCAATTTGTGTTTTCTTTACGTATTAAGCTCATTGTTGCAACAATTATAACAACGCACTTTAAACGTGTCACATTATTATTTACATTGACACGTTCGAACCACATAATTCAGGTATGTTAAATCAGCCCCCCTCGTGTGGCGTATGCAGGTGCGGAGATAACAGGCGAGACTATATCGATCGACTTGCTGACTGATGCTGAGGGGAGCTGCGTGTATTTACCTGCAGTTAGGGGAGATCAGACTGCGAGGGTGTTATAGCAATCCTCTTATTTTCAAACTTATCGATTCATCTTTTTAACATCACACCCCACACTGTACGCAGAAAAAAAGATTATCCATTGAGAATTTGAAAATATTAATACATTTTATCGATAATTTAATGCCTGCATCTGATCTGCATGACACAAATAACGCTCTAATGCGTATATAATAAGTATATATATTATATATAGCCGGTATTTTATGATTTTTTAAGGCATATTTTCATTTCTATATTAAGTGGATAATATGAATTCAGTTTAAAAATCGAACTTGCAGAAGAAAAAAAGTCAAAATTTCACGATTTTTTTTTAATTATTAATGATTCTTAATAAAATTGAAGTTATTTTGTTGCAAGTCTCAATAAAATTTGCTTATATAAATGCAATATCGTTATAATATATTATAATATAAATATGCATACATGACCATATCTCCTTTTTAATAAATATATAATCATAATATATGTATATTATGATTATAACATTATAATACTATATATTGCATAATATTATATACATGGCATATATGCATGCAGCATCCATATAGTATTAATATATATTGCGTCTGATACATATATATTAGAGTAACGTTATTATTATAAAAACCACCATGATTCAGTTTTAGCTTGCGTGTTTTTTTTTTTTCTATATACATCAATAAATTTAAAAATAAAATAAAAGTTGCATTGCAAACACGGGATATAACATATTAATTAAATAACAATAAAGTATAATTTGAAACAAATAAAGCATGACGTAATATGTCTCCTCCCCCTCCTATATATATATGGGATGTAGAACAGAGGCAAGGTGTTGTAAGAGGCAGGTGGCAGGGGGAGGGGCTCCTCGCACGAGCGAGTGGGCAGGTGCACTGCCTGATCAACGGACGCGTGGAGCCAACATCTCTGCAGCCAGGATATTAAAAACAGAACGGCTGCTCTATAGCACGTGCCGGACCAATTTAATATTATAACCCGTTTTTGATTTACAATCTTCATCTTAATTATACCGTTAATTTTATAATATCAATTTGAAAACTATATATTCACTAATTTGAAAGTGTCATATAATTAGTAATAACCTTTTTATAGAACGTACTTTTATATACGTCTCAGTGAACAAAAAAGAATCTTTACTACATTTTTTATTTTTACCTATAATATTCATGATGCATCATGCGCAGTTGTATATATTATTCTTTACTGTTCTTTTGCGCGCTTATTATTTAATTCCTATATTATATTATACAGCTTCTCAGCTCCTGGTTATATATGTAACGATAATCCTCTAATCCTTAACTTTGTATTTTTATAATGCAGTAAAAAGTGAACTTTATCATTCTCGCTATATTAAATCAATAACTTTTCATTCGACAATTTTTTGTTATATAAATCAACCGCTATACAGTCCTGTAACGCGACAGCATCTTGGCTATATAATAATTATAATATATTTGCATGTGGCGTCTGCAGCAGCAGGACGGTTGCTAGGCAACCAGAGCAGACCATAAACAAAATGGCGGCTGCAGCACTGCGGCAACCGCATGTCGGAGGAAATATCAGGATTAACAGATTGCCGCAGATGTCATACATGACATTGCATGATGATGCAAGGGGACCGACGACCGCATTTTGTCTTTTTATATCATTATATATTTTTAACCTCAAGATTTTTTTGATATAAGATAATTTTATTGTCATTATTTGAAAAATAATAATTATGCTTCAGATATTATTCAATAAAAACGAATGCCAATGATGAAACATTTTATCTAATTGCAGCTATCAGATTTTAGGGTTATTTCTATAATGTACAACTTATTGCATATAGCATTTTTCATCAAGATATGAAAATAGCGATTAAAATAAACTTTATTAAAAAAACTTTTGGCTGACTCTTTAATATTCGCAATAACGTATATAATACAAAGATTTATACAATGTGATTTTATAAATATTTTACATATTATAATTTTACAAAAAGATTATACTGTTTGACACTTCATTTTGTAATATGTAAAAAACTACACAAAATCAGTTAAAAAAAAAACGCTCAAAGTTTATACAGAATATGTAACAGTAAATTCGCCATGGTATGAAGCTGATTTTTTATTTATTTATTCTTTTTTTTTTCCTTTTTGTGATTATTATACGCGTAATGATGGATGGAATTATTATGTGTATATAGTGCTACTACATGGTTTTATATTATATATAGGGGGTGGGGGTGTAGGCGATAAAAGTGACAAGGGTAGAGGGAGGGGGGAGAGAGACGCGGAGTCAGCGTGCACCTTTGTACCACAGTTGATCATTTTTTCATGAGGCTCCGGCTGATTTGTTTGTGCGGCCGTTGCCATAGCGACGTGGTGCGCGCTCTTCTGAATGCGGCGAACGGCGATCTCTGTGCTGCTACTGCTGGCTGACTCGATTGCGGCACGACAAGCAACAAGCACGCGTGCAATAAAACAAATAGACGCTAATCTACTCGCATCACCATCAGTGTGTCGTGCACCATATGATCACATGTTAATACCCCATTCTTTTTAACATGTTTGTCAACGTTATCTTAGAAACAGATCGATAATTATAAAATTCTATTATTTAGGAGATTTTTGGAAGTATTAATATAATAAGTATATAAGTATATATAAGGGCTCAGATTGGGGACAGTGTATTTTAATATGTATTAAACCAATCATGTAAAAGAGTGAACAATCAACATTCATGAGTTTTTAAACCCAAGTACGAAATAAATAATTAATTAAATTATTAATTATTATTAAATTAATTAAATATATTTTAATATTAATAATCCTTTTTCATGATGTATATAATGTATAAAATTTTATCAAAGTACAAAATAATATAATAATTTCACTCGCCTGAGTTCATAGAGTTGGCTCAGTTTAATATAATAACCATGTACCATGTGGCTCGACTTTAATCGATTTATATATTTTAAAATTTTGGTCTAATTATTTTACATGAGAATTATGCTGAATTCTCGGTAGCTAGCAAAAGCGAGTACGAATCCAACGAACTGCGTTGGTACGGGCAGATATAATAATTTATTAATGTGCTTTCCCCACAGGGGGGTGTCCAATGATTGTCCACAAAGCGTTGTGCTCCGTTGTCATAGAAACCACTTCCCCTCCATCTCTTGATGCAGCTCCTCTCCTCTCACTCAGCATCAGAGCAGGAGGGGAGGATCGCGCTGTGATTGGTCGAGGGCGCTAGTAGCGTCTCGATTCTGATTGGTGCGGACGGTTGAGATGAAGCGAGAGGCTGGAGCAAACACGGTTGCCAGGTGTATTTTGCAACAACGCTAATTGCTATTGTTGTGAAACAATAGAGTTTGATGATTTACTATGAATATTGTCCGGAAAATTAGATTAGACGGAACGCCCTTTGTTACCGATAGAGAAAGCTTGCGTGAAATTTGCATGCAAATTTGTTAGAAATGATGTGATGACATTATAAAAAAATGTTGATAAAAATAAGGTTGATGGCAACACGCTAAGTTGTCGTTGTGACGTAGTCGATCAAGGAAGTGACCTACCCTATATATGCGTGACGTAATACTTTGTCTAATGCTAACAGGTATACCCCCAAATTAATTATGGTCTTTCCAGGTAATGTTTTCGATTCATGAAAATTCAAACTGAAGCCATTGTCAAAGTGGAATTCTCCTGATCGAGTCAATTTTATTCGTTTTTCCTGGTGATCCTAAATGTGGAGAAAATAATTATATATCAGACTATAAGATGCGAGGTATCGGTTCAATGCAAGTAAATGTTCCAGGGAGAAAATGAAAGGGGTTTTCTCAGAATAATTCCGGGGTAGACTGTGACGTCACATCGGACACGAGGCAATGCAGAGAAAGTTTTGACATCTCCTGAATTACACTTCAGTTTCCCTGAATTTTGTGTGACGTCACGAACGGGCCCGGTATAAAAATATATAAAATATGTTGTTATTGATGTTGTTTCTAAATATACATAAAATTATTGTATATTATAAATATATATTATAATATTATATCAATATTCCAGCAAAATTTCCAAAATACAAGCAATCTGCATCATATTTTTGGAGTAAAAATCCAAAAAGGAAGCTCGGCAGATAGAGGTGGTGACCAGTGACGTCATCACAAGACCATCTCTCCCTCGGTCACCATGACAACGGGCCCACCAACACCTTTCCTCCCCCTCCCTGCCACCGCTCTCGCCGCATCTGCCCGCCGCAGTGCGGAGGCGCCGGACGGATGGTCGGTGCGCACGCGACCACCCCCGCATTTCCATGGCAACCGACGCATGCCTCGTCATCTCAAACAACCGCCCACAAATCCATAATTTGATTCTGGTGTGTGTGTTTCATTGGTTTCTTGATGCATTAAAACTGTTTTTATATAATTACTTTGACTTATAATGAATGAGCCTTTAATGCATTATAAGAAAGTTCTGCTAAAAATAACTAATTTGTATATAGTTAATGAGGCAAACGTATATATGTATACATGAATTGTTACTTATTTATGGCCAAGAATAGACACTTTGCTGCCGGCTATAATATAGCTTGGTGAAAGAGGACACACTCCCGTCGTCGGTCTTATCGCTGCCACAGTATTGTCTGTACATCACCATGTGGCGCCTCATGCACTTACAGTTAGATCGCAGATATAATAAGGCGCCATTCTCAACAGATCTGCATGGCTGGCTACATGGTGCCATGCATTATCTACGCAGAGTTATACTGATACCATACTGATATTGTTGGCCGACAATATGATATATATAATATATATATATATATATATATATATATATATATATATATATATATATATATATATATATATATATAATTATATATGTACCTGCGCTTGCTTGATCAACAACGATATATAATATATCTATATATATATTATTTTGTTGTTATAATATGTTCACCATTGTACATAAGATATATGACATATATATACAATTTATAATAATAATTTTGAAATTGGCCTACCGTAATCTGAAGAATATTTGATTTCATTTGTTTATTGGATCCAATATTCACGTATTTTTCAATGCTCTATCCATTTATATGCAATAAAAATATTCAGGTACTGTACGCATGGTCGAAAGTTGATTGTATTTGAATTAAGGTGTTACAACTATTGTTAGTGATTAATATTACTATAACTGCATGTGGACACTTAATTAAGAGGTCACAACATTATAACAGGACATGACAACCAATCCCAACAATCAATACGAAGACATAACAATTACACCGTTTTAACAACAATATGTCGACCTCGCTCCGACCGTGACAATGTTGCTAAATACAACAATAATTGAGATTTGTGACAGCAATAGTCAACAACGAATCAAGTAATAACAAATAATATTTATTATTAAAAATAGGCATACAAACATTACTATAATAATATTGTTACTAAAATATGATTGGCCTATATATTAATATATAGTACTAATATGTGTAAATCAATTTATCTTATATGTAGGGCTATAACTGTTCAAATTTTTGTGTTTCTAGATCAATTTGGTAGAGAAGAGATTATAAAAAGATTGGTTATAATATATAATAAAAGGTATAACAGAGATTCCTCTTTCAGCCTGGATGGCCGCGCACACACCGCGAAGTTTTGTTGGTTTTTGGCATACACTCCAGCGAACACAAAGTTCGGGATTCTCAATAATTATATTATCAAAAATTCACTATTGGCCGGTTTCAGCATTTTAAAATAATATATTTAAAATTATATGAAATTATTTCACATGTGCACCATGTAATGCTGCAGCTTATTTGGTTTATATATGAGAGTTGAGCAAAGAATTTCGCTGCAACATGCAATGATAATTAATAATCCAATTAATAACAGTAATAATAAAATAAATCCCTAATATTGAACTGCGGACATATTGAAACAACGAAACCTCTGCAGAATTAAAATATATATATATATATATATATATATATATATATATATATATATATATATATATATATATATATATATATAATTATATATATATATTATTGCCCCTTAATATATTATATAAGATGGTATATATAATAATAGTTTTTTTTTCGTAACTATAATTTATATAATCATGGTTAAATTGTTAAATTATTATAAAAAGAAACAAAATTAAGAAGTAAGAAAAGCACATTTTCCAGGCGTAGATTTGATAATATAATAGAGCTGCATGAAAACGTTCAACATTTAATAATAAGTCGCTTAATTCTGGTGACAGTTTACAGTGGATATTTGTTAATTAATTTCAAATTGTGAGTGTCGCAAACACATACTATACTATATATATACTGCACCATATACGAGACCAAATATATAGCATGCACCGTCATATCAACATCTGATATCTCCTTATTAGCAATTAGCAGTGTATATACGACTAATTAATGAAGATTCCCGCAGTGTGTTACAGACATCAATTTTTTTTTAATTAAATAATAAATTCAACTTATTACACCTCATTACCTTCCGTATTTATAACATGTTTAAAAATATATCAAGAAATTCATTATTTCAAGTAAAACTTAATAATTATAAAAAAATAATCCATATTATTTTGTATACCATTTCCACATCTTTAGTTAGGCCAAGACAATAGGTATAATAATGTTTGCGCAAGGCGACCATGGTGTGTGTTATATCGAATATATATAGACACGCAATAAAAACACAATTTGGGCCGACTTAATGGACCGTGGCAGGGGAAGTGTATTATATTAAGCAGCAATCACATTTTTACAACAGGAGTATTTTTGCCTGTCTGATCACCGATACGATACCTGGTCAGTATTTTAGTTTGTATATAAGCGTCAATAGAACCATGCATGTCCATATTATAGACGCAGCTGGCAGCTTAAAAATTTCTTTAGTCAAAATATGAAGCAGAAATAAATTATATAATAAATGCACAAGAACTGCATCTATACAAAATTGCAATCATCACTAAAAGCTTTTTTTCCATGAAATGTCGATCAAAATTAAGCACCTGGAAATTCGTGATATCATCTGGTTAATATAATCAGCTGTTATTATAGCTCATCATCATCAAAGTGTGGAGCATGTGCTTGCTTGCAGCTGAGACAGGCAGATGGTTCTCACAGCCTCCGGGATGGCAGGCGGGTGGCAGCAGGTAGCACAGGTAGAAGAGTATATAGCATCCCCACAGCATCCGCTGCTACTGCTGCAGCTGCCTTTCTCATCTCTTCAACACGCAATGTTGTCGCTACCAAATTGACGATCGTCATCCGTACATTCACAAGATGTTCACCTGAGCTTATATAGGTGAGGGGCCACAAGCTCCCTCTGTTCAAAAGAAGTAATTCGTCCGCGGCGAACATTGCTTACTGCATGCAAAAAAACTTTAATATAATAATATAATATACACGCGTAAATACACTAATCTAATATATTATTAGTGTTTGTAAATATTATATACACAATGATTTGAAAATTATTACAAAGAAATGAGACAAAAAGGTTGTTCTAAATTTTTGATTCTGCAATACATTGCATCATGGTGCGCTTTTCTAAACTTATACATATAAAAGTATATCATTATATTATAATGCCTTGAGGATTCAAAATTTTATTCAATCATCATGCACGGGATAAATATCTGCTTTACGCCATGGCATGATTTATCTCGAATGAATAATATGTTATATATTTTTATAACAAACTAAATTTTAAATAGATTATCATGTGCGTGTATATATTATATATTTTATTATAATATATATTCTAATATACGACGAATTGAATTACCCATAAAACAATATCAATATTGCATATACGACGAAAAGGGGAAAGCCTCACATGGCACACGCATCATGGTATAACAATCTTCGTATATAAAAGTTTGCCAAGAAATAATCCTATACAGTACACACGTGCCAAAGTAAAAATTGCACCACATACAGTTAAAAGAAATTCCGCGTGCAGAGCAATTCTATTGAGAAGAACATAGAAAGTTATATTTCTATATAAACACGGACGTCTGTATAATCACCCTCACATGATACGCTTGTTGATCTTCTTCTGCTTATATACTTTTGTCATCAAAATCTTACTTTTCTTTCATCACATGGGGAAAGTTACAAAACAATATACCTCAAAAAGTCTCCTGATTGATTTGCGTCATCATATAATTTTGGCCAGTTATAAATACTACAATGATCACGGCCATCGATTTCCCTCCAATAAAAATTTCTCGCACACGCTGCAGTATGATCCGCTTGTCCGGCGGACCGGCACCCGCAACTCTTGCCTAATAGCACCCTTGTCTTTTGTGAAACACCAACTTTATTATTTTACTGCGTGGTCCAAGCATGAGTTTCGTATGAGGCAAGACGTATTAACCTGGCTTTGAAACGGAAAGCGAATTTAAAAAATCCTCTAAAAAAAAGTGTTAAAACAAACATAAACAATTTCATTTCAAATACTTATACCTTATCTTATACGATACATCAAAGAATTTTACATTTTATATTTACAAGACAAAATTGTTTCCTTCGATAAGTAGACCTTAATATGTTGACATTAAAGCCCGAATTTGAGCAAAGCCCAAAAAAATGTGCACATGTATACCCCTCGCGATTTGAGCAAAGTCCGAAATTAAAAAATATTTTTAACTTTGCCCATTTAAATTTAATTATTTCTAGAAGTGAACCAGAAAAAGCAAAGCCCGACGAGGCATCAAAATAATATGCTATAAAATTTTTAATTCAAACATGGAACGGAAAGCTTTCACTATTAAATAATTGAAGTTAAAAACTTAAAAAGTTTGAAATTAATTAAACAATGTATACAAAAGTATGTAACATTGTTTTTCTAATAAGTATATAACATGACATGATAACTGCATAATATATTACATAGAAAAGGTATGCAGTATTAAATTAACCAACAAGTAAGGAATGAGGGTGGAATGCCATCACACCTATCTTCAATTGATATGCACATCATGAAGGAACTTTGGCGCGAGCTCTAACTGTAATTGTTTCTCTGAACTTGCGATTGAGATGATACCCACAGAACAAACTTTAGCTACTGGGAAAATTCACAGCATGGAAAACCAGTACGTTTCATGCCCACTCAGTGTGTAAATAAACAATGTTTTAGAAACCTGATAATTAGATGCGTCATCAATGGGTTAAATATCAGGTAAATAAATTATAATAAGAGTTAACACCTTCTATTAGCATTGTGTTACATGAAAATTGCTTGCATAAAATATTATTTTCTTGAGAATTAGACAGGAACACATGGCAGAAGGAGGAAATATGTACATTGTTTATTTATGAATTTTATGATATTGTATATAATAATATACAACGATTTCAAGCATGCGTGCATTGCAAACATAATTATGCAGTGAGGAAATAAATTTTACTTTGTCAGCAAACTTAAATACTATATAATTGTTATTTTTTCGTAAAAAAAGAACATCATATTAGTATACCAAAATATAAAAATTAAGCATATCCTCAATGCCTTTTTTAAATGTTGTTAATTAATATGGTGACAATGAGATGAGCATTTTTGTAAATATGATATAAAAATAAAAGTTGCATGGATCCTTTGCTTTCCAATATTGTATAATATCGTTCCTTGAAACAATGACTAATATACCTCTTTTGTATATAATTTAGAAAATTAAATTGACATGTAAATATTACAAAAGCTAACGTCTCCACAGGTAAATCAATCCAGGTGGACGGAAACTGCTCCCTGATCACAACTACAAACAAAGTGTCCCTGATGGCTTGTGGACTCGTCCGTTCTCCGATGAATATTTCATATGTGGCATACATTATCAATCAATCACCGCCGCCGCGGTTGACGAACCCTCGGTGTGGTACGCACTGCCTACCAACGCACGGGCGTGCCTGCGCGTGCCGACCGTCAGCAGCACCACACGAGGAGGTGCGTGCGGCGTCGCACCCAACTCGGCATGGTGCAGATTCTCAGAAGCTGAGAGGCCATCCGAGTATGGATATCGATGTACTTTTAGGTATATTGTTTTGTATACAGATCAAAATATAGACGAGATGTGGTTGATACCAAACGGAGAATTCAACATTTTTATTGCATAATTTAAGAGATCGAGGCTCGGATCGAGCATAAAAAGTTAATTTTGTTAAAATTAAAATGTTAAGTTGTGATATATTTATATTAATTTTATATATACTGTATTATATTGATATACAGGGTAAACTATAAAACTGCAGTGGATAACGTCATTATCGCATGCATGCAGTTATTGCCTCATGGCCATCAGCCACTATCCACTAGCCATCCCCCTCCCCCCCCCCGAAATTTCGGATTTAACTTGAGCAATATAGACATTCCCCCCCCCTCCAATTTTTTTTCTAACATTGGCCTTATGAAGAGGGCCCTCCCTGATTTTTTTTTTTTTTTTTTTTTCTGGATCCGCGCCTGCAGATAACATGCATGCATGAAAGTGAAATTCCTTGAAATTAATTTCAAACCTAACAAATAGAATTCTCCAATACCTTCACAAATGGTGCGTATGTTGATAGCACTTAATATCCCATCTGAGTTATACATGTTAATTTCTCACTTCCAACAAAACAGTCTCACCTGTGATGACGTCACAGAACGTTCTGTTGTGTTGCGAGACGACCATTTACGAGAAAGAAGGTGACCTACTGGTCCTTCCCAACACGGTGGTGCAGCATGTCGCTTCTGAGTGAGTGACAAGGCTATCTAGAGCAGCATGGACACTCACAATGGAAATTAGCAGAATAATCTACGCCGAAATGTCTTCGGACCTAATGAAACAGACAAGACTCACTTCACTGTGTATTTCTGCTTTCACCCTAACAAAAAATTATATATTTTTTTAGAATTTTTAGCGCACATGCAAAGTATCTTACAAAATCTGCATTTGTTACAAAAATTCATACTATAGTGCAAAAACTAAATAGAGTTTCACAATTCGCCATCCTTCCCCACCTTTGTAGGTATATTTAGAGTTCTGAGTAAAATAATTAAGCATTTTGATTACACATGTGCACTGATTACTGATTAGCATAATGTATTTGCCAAAGGTATACAGATAATGGCGTATAATAGAATATAATTTTAATATAAATATCATATGGTTGCATGGTCTGGAAATGCACTGAAGCGAATTTATGTTTTTAAAAAAAAATCATTATAAGGTTTTATAAAATTTTAAGAACATTAAATTTAATAATACATGAAAAAAAAAAAAGAGAAAATTACCAACAAAGATGAAGTAAGGAATTTTTGTCAGCAGCATCTTTTTTATGGTCATCATAACACAAAAAGCTTGGACTGGTTTCGCTTGTTGCGTGCGAGACCGCCGCCGAGATGATGCTGCATGCACGTTGAGATCAGGTTTGTACACAGCCTCCCAGCTAAGGAGCCTTCCATTCATAGCCTCGAGAAAATCCCAGGACCTCTTGATCCACATGCCGATGTAGTATAAGGATAAAAAAAAAATGGTAGTCAGACTACTTGTAAAAAAAAATTGTCTGTGTTATTATAGATTTTATCTTGTATCATCATAATTTTATAATATAGCTTCTTGATTGATTAAATTTGCTTCTGTTTACACGTCAAAACATTTGTTTACATTTTAAAAACAAAACTTAAATTACGCTTGTACCTATTTCATTTTCTCATAATCATGCAAGCGAAATTTGATTTAAAAACCAAATGTTTATTTGACTCAATCTATAATAATTGCTAATATAAATTCAATGCATAAAAAAATTACGTTGAAACATTTGATATGATAATTAAAATTTAATTATACATAATTTGAGTAGGTAATGTATCTCTACAGTGATCTTCTCATCAATGCCACGATGTTTAATTACGAAGACTTGCATGCAGTACGTGGCGGTTGCATCACATACAACATCACTCCATCTGCAGAAACTAGCAAGGTCGCTCTCCATCTCTAATAGTCTTTGAACGAGTTACCTCGACAAGTAATCACACTGTGGTTTTATATACAATAAGAACTTCACACAGTGTGAGAAAAGGCGTAAGCAAAAATCATTACACTCTATTTTTTTATGTTGAGATAAAATTTTTTAAGTTTAGAAATTAAAATTTATAATATTAAAAATTTCACACACTAAAAAAAATATTAAAGTAGATGAGTTTAATAATTTTTTTTTTTATTCTAATATAATTATTTTTTTATTATGTACGATATTTGATTAAACGTACGAAGTTTTTGATAAGAAATTTGTAACTAACAAAAGGAAGGTTATGCTGCATCATCATAAGATCTGCGGATGAAGAAGGTGGCGGCCGGACGCGCGCAACTCAAGCCGCCACCATAGACTTCTTAGGATCCTCGTGGGAAGTTATACTGCGTGAGCTACCTGCTTACCTTACCTGAGCAGCCTTGAGAAGAGAGGGGAGCATCTCTCCTCTCAAAGTACCATTATTATTTGTCTCATATATGATGAAGGTCACCGACCCTTCTTTTTATTTTTGTTTTTCACCCTCAAAAAAAAAAAGAAAGTATATTTTGTAACTTTTAAAAATAGGACATCACTGAATATTATTGAGATGAAAAGTCAGTAACGGTATGTTGACATCCACACCCAGATCTGTGCAGGTACAACATTTTAGCCCTTTCATCCCTTGTATAGCTAACGTGGGATTTTGTCTCTCTTTACACATACCACCCACGTTTCTTTTTTTTTTACAAATGTCTAACTGTATAATTGCTAAACTGATGCTATTGTAAAAATATTTAAGATTTTTTTTTCTTTTTCGTGCGTTAAAATTCCCAAAATTCCATCATCTCTTATTATTATAATGCATCTCTGTGAAGATTCTTGACAAAAGACAGCAAAAATATTTATAAAACAAACTTGTTATATCATTGAATTTTCTTTCACACGGAACTCAAAATAACATGAAAAGTCGTTAAGTCCATTTGACATCTGAATTAACAAAAATGCAATAATCTTCCGAAGATTTTTTTTTTTCCCATGACTCCGTTTAAATTTACTTGCGTCCTTTTTCTTTATATTTATTCCATTACACTTGTGCCTTTTTTCTCCTAACATCCAAACACGCATGCAGTACGTTCTATTTATCCCCAAGGTCATTTTATGTGAGTAACAATTGCGGTTACAAGATGTAAGTTTTGGAGTGGGTGTCTCACGGAATCACTTGATGGCTGCGTCTCCCACGGCTCTCTGGTCCACTGCTTGCCGCCACTGTGGTGAAGGAGGAGAAGGAGGTAGCTGCCTGACACCGGAAGCTGCAGAGAGGAGAGAGACGTTCCGCTCCGACGACGAGACTTGATGCTCCGCGGACCACCTTCTACCTTGCGTGATCTTGCATGCGTCCTGTACTTTTATTATTATAAAGATCTGTTGTATCTGTATATACTTCGCGAGACGAAAACTGTTGTGTAATATGTGTGTGGTGAGAGCGTCGTACTTTTGGAAGTTAAAGCAAATGGAGAATAATTGTTATATTTATATGATATGTAATATTGTCGATCCTATATACAGCCTATACTGAATTTAAAGAGATACCGGGGGGGGGGGGGGGGGGGGGAAGGGGCATCAAATGACCAAAATGTGTCAATTGCCCCAAAATACAAACCAATCAATCATGCAATCAAAGAGATACCGGACTATCGTATACCAAAGTTAAAATAATTTGGCGGTACCTGATATACGCTCGCCTATTCAGTGATCTCCGTAATGAATTTTAATCGCGGTTAGCATCATCAGTTTGTCCGCGGTGACAATACGGAAAGAAAGACGGTCCTAATGGAAGCTTGCAACACACCGACAGAAGTTATAATGGACAGGAAGAGTCATCTTGCGAGCATGCGGGAGGTCCCCACAGGTAGCAGAGTGGACAAGCGTGTAGTCGCATCTGGGAGTGCAGAAACGTGTATGTACTCGCATCTCAGTAGTGTGACGTCATGACACCACCGCAAAACCACGCGTTAAACATTTCACTTGTACCGCAAACATATGTATATAAAAAAAAAGAGGTAATTGCAAAACGTACTTTTTGTTCAATTGAGAAAAAGAAAAACAATATACTGAGGTATCATATTTTGGTATTATTGCATGAGCGGTTCATGTGACACTTATCGGAGATTAAAGGCTTTACAGCTGATTTTCATGACGTCCTATTTAAACTTGAAATAAAGAAACACACAATAGTCTTTTTTTTTTTTTCAGTATTAAAACAAGGTTCCAATATAATATTTAGGGGGGAAAATATTCTATTTAATATCAGTAAATCCCTAAATATAAAGTTTCAGAAAATGATTTCAAATTAGCTTCAATATTCCAAGAAAAAAAATATCATGGTGGCTTATGGAGAAATTGTCCCGTTCGAACAGAAAGAATCGACACGTTGGTAGACAGAAAGCTCCTCGGCTGCTGGCTGTTGGGTGACAGTGAGGGCATGGACCGTGCTGAGAGCGGGCAGGTGCCTCACGGCTGGCTGCCTCCTCACCACGCTCTACGGCGCCAGCTACACTCAGACCAACCCAACGTTCTCTCCGGAGACACACATACCCCCTCACTAAATTGCCTCACGCAGAAAAAAAAAAACGAGGGTCCTTTCGATCGTAAGTTCCCAAATTGAGATCCAAATTATTGGATATCTCCTCTCCCCCTTCTCCTAAGTCCACGTCTGCAATTGCCTAATTAGCAGCATGTTTATGTAAAAATTTGTTATTATCGAATTCACTTGTGATAGATATTATAAACATACATAACAAAAGGTTATATTGCATGTACTGTACTTTATTATTTAATAATTATGATGTTAATAATAATAATTATATCTTGCCACAGAATATCTTAGGTCAATTGTTTTCGTCTCCACAATGCTGACGTCGATGATAATGTTTATGACGAACGTCGCCCAACAATGGCGCAACAATGGAGGCTGTGCAACAACAGAGCCCCTCACCGAGCGCAGGTAAGCAGGATTACACGGCTAGCTCGTGCCAGTAGCGCTTACTTGATGGAGGTTGCATACCATCACCTAGAGACGCCAACTTAAAAAATAATTATATTCGAGATGGGATTCCTCGTAACGGAGGAACACTCTAGCATTAAAACAACCTCTTGGAGACGCGAGAACCGTCACTCATCAGTGGTTACATAATAACATTGTCGTCTATATGCGCAGTGTGAGGGACCTCTGAAGCATATTCACGAAATGGTCAAGTTACTGTTATCACTCGGTGATAGTGAGGCTCAGAATGGTGTCCACACTTAAAGTGATAAACGCAACTGTGTGACGTCACTGGTTCTCCAGCAAGTATATGGTGGCCAATTTATTGTCAGGGAAATGAACGAGCTGCTGCTGGTCTCATTAGAGCGAATGTTTGGAAATCACGCGGAGGACGTATGTGAGTCACCATGCATGCAATGAAAAGTTGAGGTCTTGAGATTTTACCACAAATATATTGTTCTCAAAATAATAATATAAATATATACGGAATGCTATTTATACGATACGATACATTATGGCTATGTGGTATATATATACAACTTCTTATTTCTTAATTATATACTTGCAATGGTATATTTTGATAAATCGAGTAACGTTGTAAAAAATATATCATTTTGTGATGTAATTTAATATATACAAAAAAATACAATGCACTATGAGTGCGTACATTATTTACTTGTATTTTTTTTTGTATTAATACACAGATACAATATATTAAATTATTAAAATTTTGTGAGCCGTATATTTAGCACAATATTATTAAATTGATCGAATAATAAATTCAATATTTGAAATATCAAGTCCCCATATTGCATGGTATTATACGCAAACAGAGATTATACTCAGATTAGTTACACAGAGAAAGTACATTACTTATAGTCATACGAAAGTCATGGCTAAGGCGATGCGCGCGGCGTCTTTCAAGTGTCCAGAAGAAGTCACGCGGGGTCAAGCGAGTGACAACGACCTGTCCTCGCCGCGCACGCCAATGGTCACGTGTCATGCACGCAAATCAGCTGGCCACAACTCAGCAAACACGAGAGGGCATATTGTCTTTTTTTAAAAAAAACGGGACTAATATTTAAGATCATGAATTTTTGAGGTCAAAATTATATTTCGACAATTATTTATAGAAAAATTTATTTGATAATAATCTTAATTAAATTACAAAAATACCGTATTAAATAAATTAATTTCAAATTTTTTTTTTTTTATTATAAAAAAAAATAAATACATCATAATTTTTCAATAATATAAACTTCCGTTAAATGGAACATAAAAGTGTCAGCCAAAATATTATTTATAATTTTCACACACATAATACCTAAGTGAAAACTTGGTGACTTATAGGTGCTTTTTTTGTTTAACAATCGGATTGTCAAATATATAGAAAAAAAAGGAGCGGTAAAAAGATATGAACAATAGAAAGAGTACGTGCATGAGCATCATTTACTCTGACGAGGGTATGGACCGGGAGGCTGCTCTAACAAAAGATCGCTTCCTGTGCTCAGGTAAGATGCTCCGTGAGCATTCATTTCTTGAGGGCGGGGGGGTTAAAAAGGCGCCGGTGATGCTAGCTGCATCCCCACTGAAGCTTGGCCTGCTAAAGAAAAAAAAAAAAATACCGTCTTTATAGATTTTCTTCTAAACTGTCGTCGCCCGATTTCCTTTTTCCTTCAACCACCACCTGCATCTTTATAAAAAAAAAATAAGAAAACTTATTTTTACAATACTAATATTACATAAAAAACTGTTCTATATTATCACAACTGATACATATAACGTGATGTTTAAATATTTAATAGTATTTTTTATATAATTAGTTTTAATTTGATGATAAAATTTACAGTCTAGATATCATCTCGCGTACACAAAAGAATTTACACAATAGAAAAGCGGTGTGCGCACGCGTCAATCGAGTGGTCAGTATACTAGATCAGGCAGCTGCAGTAGCCAGCATCATTAATTCCGAACGCGTGCCGCTGTGCGGCAGGCTGGTCGCTGATGCAAACTGGTCATCTTGTAGATGCGCGTGCCGACCCCTTGACCGGTCCAGCCCGCGCGAGAATACCAGTCTTCTATATATCACCCCTCCTCCTAACTTTTCAATATATTTTATTAAAAAGGATGCGACGCAATTTGTGAACCCTCTCTCTCAGGACCTTTTTACATCATCCACTCCCCCATTTGCATAAATTTATAGACGTTATAAAATTTAGAGATCTTTCTAGTTGTAAGGAAATACGAGGTAAAAACTATATTTTTTTTAATAAATAAAAGATTTTTCATCCTGCGCAATAATAAGGATTATATACAATAACTTAATTAAAATTAGAAACTCATACAGAGTGGTATATATTGCAACATTGATGGAGGAACGAGAGCGTATCTCACGTGAGGGAGATCGCCGTGGTATGGATGCGGGCCTCACGTCGATAAGTTAGTATAAGCAGACCAAGGTTGTTGCTATACTTCTCTCGTATTAGTACATGCACGCATCTCTATAAGTTAACAACAGCAGAAGTCATATGACTGGCAGATTTGTACAGACTCATTACATGCATGGTAACAGGCTTGGAGTGCTCCCATACTCATGCAATTACTAATATTTAAACCTATTAAAAGTGCATGTCAACTTTACATGTTATACGTACAGTACGTCGACTCCGTTGCATATCTTGAGGACTTTTAGATCAAAAATAGACATAAACCATTTAAGTTTATAGTTAAAAGTAGATGTATCAATTTCTATACACAAGCAAAGATTCATTCACGCCATGCACTCTCGTTTGAACATTAATTTCATATTTTTTTTCTTATAGATTATTGAATAAAAAAATAGTAAGTCTCAAGTATTATTACAGGAAAGGTCATTGAGAAGAGGGTTACATCTAGAGGGAGAGCTCAGGTAGAAAATTTGAGTATCACCTTTCATATATATTAAGTTCGTGTTAAATAGATTACATATATATATTCAGTAAAATATTCTTGTATGATACAAGAAATGATATCAAATTTATTAAGTGTCGGAAATAATCAAGCACTTTTTGATGTCAATATTCAAAGATTGACGACGTATTATCAACATAAAAGGCTTGTGACGTCACTCTGTGTTCATATCAACCCCTTGGGAAGATGTGAGAGGTGCAACTTGAGAAGGATAAAAAAAAAAAAAAAATGTTGGAGGCTGGGACAGGAGCAAGTTGCACATATTATACTCTGAGTCTTTAGCAAAGTGATGACGTCACACTTTATAATCAAATTCTCCATTAATGTGACGATGTCATAATTAAAGCATAAAAAAAAACTTATTTCTAAGAAATTTCTTGGAGCTCGAAGATGATTTTCATCAATTAAATACCTGCATGTGTGCTATACTATAATGTATTTTAATTGTACAAAAAAAAAACTGAAATTTTCTGGTATTTAATTCAAGAAAAAAAAATCAAATAATTACACAAATTTTTAAATGATAATTATAAAGATAATATTTTAATTTCCAGCAGAAGATGGTCTTTTACTATCGACAGTTGCATGGCAATATCAAGGGGGAGAAGTGACAATTTTTTCAATCTGTATATTTTTAATCTGCAGTATTCCGTAAAAAAAGTAGTCACATTTTTCATAAGTTATATTAAATTTCAATCAAGGTTCTATTATCAATTATTTATCTAACGTGACAAATTTCTCCGCGCTCCTGACTAAAAGGCAAATATTTTTATAAAGAATAATATTATACGGTAATATCAAACATCGAGTGCATGCCTGACGACTAACTGACTGTCATTTCCTATTGACAGTACGATCGTGATCGTCAATTTTTATTTAATTAAACAAACGAAGTCTTCTTAAAAAACATTTAAGTATAATCCGTGATTTAAAAGTAACAATAATCAATAAGCAAAGTCAAACGTGATAACGAGAAATCACAAATAAGTTTTACAATGAGCTATATAGTTACATTTTAATGTTTTAAAAGTATAATATAAATTGATGCATGTTTTTGCCATCAATGTAATTTTTTATCCCATTTTTCTTCATATATAAATGGTCAAGAAATATAGCATAACATATTATAAAAGCATACAGTTAATATTAGCTGCATTCAAAGTTTCAAATGGGAGATACAATTTTTTTCTACAATACTGTATCCTATACCTCCCATCAGTTATATTACTGTGCAATATGACATGTATGTACTTGAAGTTTCGTTACACAGATGTTATTATAGAAAGCTGCATGATGTTTCTTCCGTCAATATTTGCCGAGCTATCATTGCAGTAACAGACACGGGATGCTGTAGTATAGCGAGAGTCAGTGAACCGCCTCCTCTCAGTAACTGTAACGTCTCAGTGCATCATGATCTGATGAGGGCGCTGCATCTGTTGTTGGCGCCAGATGACGTAATGATAAATTTATCATCCTTTTCATGAATCAAACAGCTGATCGAAAAATAGAAAAAATATATTATGATAGTCATTGCGTTCAAATGACGGTGTATGATATACTGAGAAGAAAAACATTTTAAGTCTTCGTAAATGAATTCGGATTTAACAATCATGCATCACAGACAATCTATTGTCTGTGCAATCATGAAAACATGAGTTATAATAATAATAATAATAATAACGAATGTTTTATTGAGCATAAACAGACAAAACACAACAAATTTCCGAAATCAATAACTATAACAAGTATAATTTTAATTAGAAATATTTTCAACGAGACACGAGGATAAATAATAAATTCAGAAAAAAATTAAGGCTTAAATGTCCAATTCATGCATGACACTTAATTACTGCATTCCAAGTTATCCCACAGTAATTTCAATTTTATAAAACTTTATTTTAATTATTTGATAATTTTAGCGACATGTTCAAACCTGCAACAGTTCGATGTCTCCGATTTTTCTGTCTGCGAATTTTAAGTACAAAAGGAAATAATGTTTTTCATTGATAGAAAAGGGTATTGACAATTTACATTGTATTTTAATGACCTCAGTTGATTGAGATCTCAGAATTCATGGCCTCCTTGAAATCATGCAGTTTATAAAATTAAACATAATGTTAATTTTACGATGAAAATTATATATAATTATAATTATATATATATATATATATATATATATATATATATATATATATATATATATATATATATATATATATATATATATATATATATACAAAAAAATACTAGTACACGTAGTACTTTATTTAATTCAAATTTAGTTGTCCTAAAATTAATATTTTAATATATACAATTTGAAATAATAATTTATACCATCTTAATGTGATGTTTTTTTTTTTTTTTTTAATTCACGTCTCTCCTTGTTTGCAAAAGTTTAAAACAATATTTTGACCTCGACTGAAGGTGGGGATGTCAAGATGTGTTTTGATATTAGACTAATTATTGCTCTCCGGTCAACTCAGGAGACATCTTGGAGCCCGCTGACCCATGACCTCCTCATTAACATTTAGTCTTAATTAGAGACCCACTTATCGAATATGATCTGCTCATAAAGTAGATGGTTGCTGAAAACTTAATTATATGCAAACTTCTCATAATTTTTAGCTTACAAAAAAGATGAGTATTATTATTAGTATTATAGTATGTTCGGGTACTGGAGCATAGCAGTAACAATTATTATATTATATTTTCTGTATGTGATATGATGTGATAAAAAGTGGAACAATTTTAACCTGTAATTGTATATTAATTTTAAGTAATTATTATACGTAAAATATATTATCTAATTTGCATCCAAAGAATATTATTATGTTTTTCATATATACATTATATTTTTTTAAGATACTTTAATACTTTTAAGCAGATATAAATATAATACATTTTATCTACATTATGCAAAATTTAATTCCAAAAGTGTAACTGACAAGTTTTAAAGTTTTTATAATATTTTAAGTACATAACGTATCCAAGTATGACAAATTTTGATAAGACTAAAAAAAAAAGAGACAAGAAAAAATTATAATAATTATGCGAATATTAAAAACTCTGCACCACATTAATTTTATTTTTAATCTTTCAAATCACAAGGAGAAAAAAACAAACAATTTCAGCACATTTTACTGTAAATCATATTAAGCAAGTGTTTTATATTTTATCTGTCGGGGAGAGCAACCGCAAAAATTAACAGTCATCCGTTACTTGCACATTTTAACCCCTCACTTAGCGGCTATATACATTTTTATAGTTAAGAGCAGATAAGTTTTTTTTCTCTCTCATTAGTATTCTATGACCGACGTTTGAGATAATGCAACTGCATTTAATGTCTGTGACACCGCACCTCTTTGTAAATGCATTTTTTTTATTGCGTCATGTTATATAGTAAAAGCTGGCAATGGATTTTCTATAAGTGACGATCAAGAGATTCGAGAGAAATTGTCAATCTTTCTTGTGCCAAGATTCAAGACAAAAGGATCATTGACGCAATATGCTAGCTCTGTAGCAAGCAAACCCCTCTATATATAATATCGATAACTTTCACCCTAGTGACAATAAAAAATACCGGTAAGACTGCCAAACGCACTTCATACCTGCATGTATGACTGTCTGGGCCTAAAATTACCTGTGCAATGGGTTGATGTTAACAATAATTCAATAATGATATAATTATTTGTTTAAAGCAGAAAGAAATTATCACTCTGTTAATGTTGCACTTTTTTCAGAATATGCATGCTACCGGTAATCGTGCCGTTTTCTTCTCCTAATTGTTTCTAGATGTACTGTACAGTATACATTAAATTATTTGCCGGTCTCGATTAATTTTATGTTTTTCGTAAATTCTACACAATTTTAATCTAATTAATTTTTAAATGCAGACAGATTCAGTAGACGAATTAAATTAAATTTTGGTTCAAATCATTAAAAAAAATGTAAACTTTAAATAAAAAAAAAAAAACATCATAATTTACAGTAAAAAAAATAACGTGTAGAATTTTAAAATTGTTGTCATTATATAATTGGTATAATTCTTCAAATCATTTTAAAGTACGGGTACCATTCAAAAAATTCTTGTCTTCTGGTAGAGATGAATTGATGGACATTCCCTATAATACTCGTCAGCTCTAGAGTGAAAACAGTCACCGAACTTTGGTCCATCAGTCGAAAAAAATAACCTGCAGTACATTAACTAATGGTTCAATAACAGTTGCCATGTTAAGTGCATATCAAATATCATGCGGTGGGCCACTAAACGATTTCGTGCTAGCGAGACACTGTTTGTGGTCTTGTCAACAATAAATAATCATGATTGACAAATCAATCAATAAAGATTTTTCATTATAATACTTTAATTAACAAAGCTAACATAAACATTAAAATTGTCTAAAAAAAATAATTTAAAAGTGTCATTTAAAATACACACCGTCAACCTGTCACATAAAAAAAAATACAAAATTAAAAATTAAACTCACATGTTAGTCGATCATGTAGTTTTTTTGACAACTTGGTCCATATACACACACGTGCACTTTAACAACAGTTCCAAGCAAGTGTAAGTATGTAAAGATACAGCAGGACACAATCTGTGAGTAAAACGTTCTTCTCGTGATCTGTAGCTCGCACAGACTGAGCAAATTTCCTTTCGTCTCTCCTCCGCCTGCCACCGTCTCAAAGAGGAGAGAAAGAGAAAAAAAAAATGTCGGAGTGGGGGGCGGCCGCACAGCTCCCAGTTTACCTTTACTTGTAGTGGTGGGGAATAAGATGGAGCGGAGGGGAGGGTGAGTCACGAGACAGGGAGGGGTGACACTTGCAGACGGGGTGTACAGTACCTTTTGCGAGGGAGTGCTATTAAAAAAAAGTCATTAAGAACCAGACAAAAGATGCAAAGATTTAGATATGATAATTTTAGCGACATGTTCAAACTTGCAACATTTCGATGTCTCCCATTTTTCTGTCTGCGAATTTTAAGTGAAAAAGGAAATAATATTTTTCATTGATAAAGGGTATTGACAATTTACATTGTATATTTTAATACAGACCTGTTATACTATATTGTCTATATTGGTTTCCCTTTTGGGTCAACGAACCGTGTTAATAAAACGTTTTGTTAAATTTAAGTAATTATGAATAATTTTAGTCAAATAATCTGCTCTATGTAGCATGCAGCACATCAAACCGATAATGATAATTTTTTATTGCTGTTAAATGCTACACCTGTGCTACACTGCAGTCGAAGGCGTGCTCGGGTGTACTTCGGTTCGTGTCGGCCAATCAGGTTCTTAGATAACGAAGTATCCACCAATGACTGAGCACACGACGAAATGCACGACGAAATGCATGACGCGCACTTTTAATTCGAACTTAAATTAATAAATTTACTATCATAAATTTCGTTGCGGTCCACAATTAACATGTAATTTGTTAAGGTTGATTTTAATGACATTTTTGCATGTTTATTGATCAAGTGGCCAACATTTGCTATGACATTGTGATTGAGGTTTATGTAATTAATAAATTTAAATTATTATTTTTAATTCCAAAACTATGAACTATCAAACGACATGCATTGCACAAAAACTCATAAATGATACTTTTACATAAATATAGAGCGATGATGTAATATTATTATTTAAAACACATGGACACTATAGGGGGGGGGGGGAATATTACACCGTCTGTATACGTTGTAGGGACGTCAGCTATAATACCCCTCCATACCTCTCTATATGCATGGGTATAGCCAGCCAGGTAAGTATATAGGAAGGGGAGCAAATGAAATTAGCGTAAGTAGATCAGCTCTGCCATGGTCCATGGGCAGGCTTCTCTATATACTGTGATGTCGTAACCAGCTGGAGTCATGCATGACGTCATCGCGTCGTCGGGGTTTCCTCAAAATTCACAAAATCAATTCACTCAAGTGTGAATGTTTTGCAAATGAGATTATTTAAATCCCGTTCTAAATTTGGCAAAAACAAGCGCGTGTCAAACTATAAATAACATATATTTATAAAGTTATTATTTTCTTATTATTATAGAATAATACGTCTGCTGCACACCACGCATTAATTTATTGACTGTTTCATTAATATGCATGCTCACACTTTTCCCTAAATAACTGATATTTTTATATTTTATGGGGGTGGGAGGGGCAGAATCTCTACGATATTTTCTAACCCTTAATTGTATAATATATATAATGCTGATTTCAGGTAAAATATTAATTTATTTGTGAATTTTTTAAGTTGTTTTTCCATCAGCTTGAGAATATTTAATTAATTTATTTGTCTTGTTCTCTTCGTATGTTCACAAAATTTGAACATGAATTTTGAAATGTTGCACGCGACGAAATTTTGTGACGTGACTTAAATAGGTGCACTTCACTGGTTAATGTATTATAATGTATATAATATTTATAATTAATTAACTACTGCCACGTGCAACGAAGATATCCACCATCTCTTCTCGAAGATCACTCGGCATGCACGGCACACGCTCGCCCACACCTGGGGCCTCGCCCTCCAAGTCCAAAATCATCGTTCCTCGATCGTAACTCTGCATGGTGGCCAGTGAGGAATACTAAGATAGATCGAACGGTAGTGCAGTGCTGGGGCGGAGCATGCAGATCTTATGTAGCAAGTTTATCTAATAACAATGCTGGATGATAAAACTTTGAAACAAATACTGTTGCTGTTTATTTATAAGCATGACCTAGCAGTATAGCAGACATGCACTATATATGCCATCATGCAGGAGATTTCAGGAGCTCTCCCTAAACCCTTCGTGGGGTGGTTGCCTTCATATATATAATATGTATATTATAGTATGGCTCAATTTACGACCAAAACAAGCAAACTATAATAACACCTTCAATATATAAAAAATCATTGGGCGTTCATCACGCAGAGGGAATATAAAATGCATGCACGCGTAAAAAGAGCATGACAACCGCGCCGCGCGTAACGTCCAATGAGTGCATGAGTAAACTGCGTTCAATTTAAAAAAAAAAAAAATAGTTCAAATAATGTCGATAAAGAAAGTATATTTCCAACTTTTTTATTATCATTTCTAAAATATCATGGCATATGAAATAAATTAAATAAAACATCATATGCATCTTAATTATATTGTATCCCATATATTATATAAAAAAATGACAAATATTGACATCCAATAAATCAAAATCAATAAATCCATGGCACGAGGTTCTTTCTCCGTTTATAGGTCTTATTATGAACAAAATGTCCAGATTGTTTATTAATAAATATATAATTAATTTTATCTTATAATAAAAATAAAATTAAGAATCAAGTTTTGTTGTGAATCTTAATCATTCATCATGGACTTCATTATTAAGACAAACATTCTCCCTTTTTTTTTTTTTTTTTTTTTTCACTCGCTGGGATGCCATGACAATATTTTGCTAATATCAATGATATATATTATATATCGATAATATCGATAATGAATTATAGATGATAATTGTCAACGAATTTCTCTGAAACAAGATAATTTAATTTCCTTGCAGCCTCGTGGACATTAGAGGGTCGTTGCGGACATGCGTGACCGCCTATACATAAACGTATCTTGTCACGTGACTTCACCGCGGCGAACTATTGGAGCACGAACAAGCAACCGAATTTAATATAATATTATCAATAACAAAGTTTTTTAACTCGCAGCAATCTTCGAGATTGCCACAAAAAGCTGTGTGAGATAAACAATTTTTTAAGCAAGTTTTGTTTTTGATGCTGCGCATGAGAATTATAACTGGACTTTAAGTTTTTCGTATATGCCATGTGATTTTTGCGTTACTGTTGAAAAAAAGGTAGAAAGGTGGACAAAGTTTGTAACAATCATATCTGCATATTATAAACAGTTTAAAATGGTGAAATAAAAATATTAATTTTGCTAAACATATTATATATAACTTTAAAAAGAGATTTTGTAAGGCATTATGCAGTTTTAATTTATAGGAAATCAACTGCAGAATGTGTGTTTTATATATTTTTATTTCTTAACTTTATTCATGGGGTTTACGTATAATATATACAGACCGATTGATTAATATGCGAACTCTATGCAAGCATCCGTAATTATACGGAACCTCAATAAGTTGTTGTATCTGGCTATGTTTTTTTGTTTTGTTTTTTTCTTTGTTTTTTCACCCCAATGAATTTTATTTATTACATAATACATGATAAATACAATCACAAAATATCTGCATGCAAAGGTATAAATGAAAAACGTAACGCATCTTTCATAAAAAAGGAATATAATGTTTATATCCTTTTTAAATATCATTATGCAAGAGCGCATCCATTTATTTTAAGATTTTTTATTATGTCTAAACAAAGTACTAAAAAAAAAACACCTTTTGAATATATCAAATGAATAGAAACATATTAATAGATAACATCATAATACAAAGTAATTAATATTATTTAACTTATTACAATACGATGTGACTGGAAATTGATTATTGGCAATGAATTTCACGAATATACATTGTATTGAATATTATATAAAAAAAAAGTTTGAGGATGAGGTGATTAAAAGGCCGCGTTAAGATAGAAAAAAAAAAGTTGCTTGTCCAGATCCGGTAGCGTTGCCACCCCCTAGGAGGGGTGCTGACCCACCGGTAACTTTCCCCCCCATCTACCCCTGGATGTAACGGCCGGACTCACAGGATCATGTGGCCACCCCTTTGACCAAGATAAACGACATGTGCTCCAAAAAAATATCCCTATCACTGGAGTGACCAGTTTTTTTATATGATCATCTTTGTAAGATTTTTAATTTTTTTTTTAATCTTTTGAAAAGACATCATGAAGTTTTAAAAAGACACGTAGTTAAAACTTTTTAAGGAGATAAATATTATACCAACGGGTGCTGTGTAATTTCTGGTCTGTGAGACTCGTATTATACTGTATGCTGTGTATGCATCAGTAACATGCAGTGCATCATGCAAGGGGCAAGCGAAATATTATATAAGAAGTTTTGAAATCAGAACCTAATATAGCTCCTGGATTAAATACAATTACAATATTTATACACATATTCCCTTCAAATATTCATATTAATGCATGGTTCTGTAATATAATACATACACAAGTATAATAAAAATTGAACATTTTTCCCTTTTTTTATTCAAATTTTAGTTATATATTTATTTATACTTTTTGGAACTTCTTTTTTTTTTTTTTAATAAATTTATTCCTTAAAAAATTATTTCTACCAAAATTACACGTTAACATAAAATTTTCTTTTATACTCTGGCATTCAATGAAGCAATTTGATCTAAGTTTTTTTTTATTTTTATAACCCACCATATTTTTATTACATTTTATTTTTTATAACAATGATAAATCCATAACGCAAATAACCATAAATTACTCTGCTTATATATCCAACATAACGACCGTTCGAGCATCCTATCTGGGCCACCGGACATTGGTTGTCTTAAATTCGTTTCTTCTAGAGCATGCATACAAACATCCACTTTTTTTTTTTATATTAGTGTCCAGTCCACAAGTTCAGGAGGACAGGCGAGGGGTCATCTCACTGTGGGGTGCGTGAGAAAGGGTGGAAAGAAAACTGACCAGTACTTGTTTTACTTCACCCTATAACATCTTATGATAAAAAAAAATTAATGTATTAATTTTTTATATATATAATTTTTAATTTTTCTTGCTTAGTCCCCCCTATATTTAATGGCACCGTTTCATACTACATTAAAGGAGCGTGCAAACTAGATGCACACTTGGTCGTTGGTTGATGTATTTTCTTGAGGGGGTAATACTTTTATAATATATATATAAAAAAAAATAGAATAATCATGTGCAAGAATCGCCCCATACTGTTCAAAGCAACTTATTGAAATTTTTACGTTAACGGTGTTTTTTCAGTTCAAACAATTTTATATTATTATCAATAACCGTCGTTAAAGATTTTTTTTCCCTTAATTTTTGTAATGACAAAATGGGGGGTGTACTACAAATTATTCGTGTTTCAATACAAAATCCTCCTCGATTCACACTGCAACATTTTTGCTTGCTAGAAAAATCCCTCAGTTTCTCAAGTGTTATCAAAATTGTCATCGCCATTGTGTATACGGTACGTCAACTTTTTGTGACCACCCAGTGGCAGCCTCTCTGATGACAATTGCACTGTCTAGTATCCTGAGAAGTATGCAAGCCTGAGCCACACCTCTGCTGGCAGGGTTGCATCGTCAAATTTAGTAGCTAATTTTCCCGGAAAGTCTTTGATTTTACTACAAATGGGGTATTTTGATATCTTTTTTAACCTTGTACCCATGCATATTGTGACTTATTTTGAACTTCATGAAAAAAAAAGTAATAAAAATAATAATATATAAAATAATCATTTAAAAACTCTAATTATATATATTACATAACAGTTCTAAAATAGATCTGGTTTGTACAATTATGCATGACTTTTTATTTTATTTAAAGTATTAGATAATATTTAAGACTTGGAATATTATGCGTGATAAATACTTAACACCAGCACCATCACTTAATAATGATATATCATTATAGTACTACAATGTGGTTACTATATAATAAGAATTCAATGTCATTGAATTTTCTTTTTATAATTTAATTTTTAATTTTTTGTTAATTTTTGTTGCAATAAACCTGCAGACCTGTGACAAGCGTTCACCTTGCCTTCTGCTTCAATCTTTAAATCATCTTATCAAAATAACGAGATTCTCATAATTATTCAAAACGTACCAATTAAAAACTTTTAGGTATAACATAGAGCAAGGTATATTATACCGTGGACCAACGAGTGTCGTATATATCTGCTCTATGCAAAACAATGCCAATTAGCTAGGATTATAAAATATTTTCTACTGATCATATTATTTGATAAAAGCAACAATGATGAAAAATTGTGCAGACATAATGAGGTGATAAAATAATTGTTGCTTCTTTATGCAGATTTGTTTATCTTATATACTGTGGCGTTGCTAGATGGGGTCACTGAGCAGTAAACATACACACGGGGGCTTTACAAAAGACAACTTGGCTAGATGGAAATGAGCTCATGCATGCACTCTGTCATAACGAGAGTGTCGTTGTTGTGTAATTACATTCATAATAATCATAATATAGAATAGTACGTAGTCAGTATATGGTGACAAAATCCACAACAATATTGCATGAAAAAAAAGAACGATTCTCTTCTTTATTTATTTAATTTGTGGCAACAAATTTCTTCAATGATATTCAAATTATTCATTCGGTAATGACGCGACATTAAAATATTAGCTGTAATATATAAAGCATGCATTTCATCCAATCTATATATAATTTGTACTCCAAAAATGGAAGTACGATCGTAATAATTATAAAATAACATGAAATAAAAATACTTTTTCTTATATTACCATTTATTATTGATGTCATAACATTGATTATTTCATATCAGTATACACCCAGTTATTTATAATTAGTAATTACATATCCAAAATGTGTAGTTTTTTTGGTGTGTGTGACATGTAACTTTTTTTTAAAGGCCAGATGAATTATTTTTATATTTAGAATATTTTTGCGATTCACAAAAGAGTTATCCAGAAAGTTATCCAGCTGTTTTACTAACCACGGTTAACGCCTGCCTTCATAAATGGTTATAGGAAACCTGGATATCTCTCTTCATGAATTTTTAAAATTTTACTATAACTTGCTTAAAAACTTTTCAGAATGTAATTTTATATTTTTAAGGAGCTAAAATTTTGACTTCCACCATTATCTACTTTGAGTAATGTTAAGCAGACTCCCCGCGTGATGAGGCACCATGACATCAGGTGTTGTGACGTCACACGGCGAACGTTTGCGCAACGTGTCTCTCCTGTCCACGTCTTGCGGCAGATAACACGGCGAGTGATAGCAGTACGCCCGGAGACAAAATAAGAGCTCTTTACAACACTTTAAATAACAAAACACGTGGAGGATAAATCGTCAACATAAATCTTCTTGTGTTGAAAGTAATATGAGAGTTGGGAAACGGGGATTGTTTTTTAACTCATGCAGTCATCGACCTAGAAAAATTAATTTACCAACAGATCATGCTTGAACTGTTGACAGAAAAAAGGCAAGGGAGCAACTGCACCTATATATATATTGTAACTATAAAATATATTTATGCATAAATAATTTATACCATCTTTGATATATATGCAAAGAAAACTTAAATTACATGACCATACAGATTAGAAAATAAATGCAAGAAAAATCAATTATGATTTTTTTTTTATTGTTTTTTATTTGGGTAGTATATTATTTTATATTATATTTGAACACGTCGATGGAACTTATACTTTTAATTTCATGGCATGGTTAAAATTACATTTATTTCAGTATAAAATATTGTATTTTATCCATATAATATTATATATATAATATATATATAGCAATATATATATAATATTATTAATTCATATTCAATATATTGTGTATTTTGACAAACAAAACATTAAATAAAAAAATCCTACAGCAAAAAATATATAATAATAAAATTCTGTCGCTGTCCATTATTTGTCCATATATAATTAATATAGCATATCAAGAAGAGCTAGAAAACTAAATTACTGCAGCTTGTGAGAGAGCAAGGAGTGATAAGTTCTACAGACACGAACATCCGGTCGACTTGTATTATATAGATGTCGTTGATGGGTCTCGAAGTGGGAACGACTTGGCGTAATATTCATAAACAAGTAGATAAAAAGAGGAAGTGCCACTAAGATACGGGCGGTAAAAAAAACACACACCAACCGCTCTCCCGCCGTGGTGGAGATACGAACAGAAGGAGAGGAGGTGACAAGCGCGAGTAGCGAGGCCACGCGCGTCCCAGTTTCACCATTCTGAAGACGGTATACCTTGACCAGAGCATGTGCTGGTGACGATAACTTTGCTCGTCGTCCGAGTAGGCACCATTATAAGAGTTTCCCTACTCTGTAATCAATTAGCCGGAAAAAATCATAAAACTTATATCATTTGATTGGATAAGAAAGTGATGAAAAGAGACAATATACCACATTAATTGGTCAAATATATTATATATATTTTTTTTTAAAAAAATTGCATCATTTTATAGCTCGTAATAAAATGATGTAATTTTCATTTAAAGACCTACATATATATGTTTTTGTTTTTTTTTTACTTCTGCAGTATATAATATTATTGTCCCTTTTCCGAAATAATGAGCTATCTGCTTACCATGATTTCGTTACAATAAAGAGCTACCTGCTATTTCAGGTGAGCACAATTATCAGCTTGGTATAAAATAAAGCTCATAATTGCGCTAACCTAAAATAGCAGGTATATTAGAGCTCATTATTGCAACGATATCATGGTAGGCAGATAGCTTTTCTTATTCCGGACATGGGACGATCTATATTAAACAATATTATAAAAAAATAAAAATAAAATGACATTAATATATTCAAAAGCAACAGTCAGGTGCTATTATTTTCATTCTAATTAATTCGTTTGATGCTCTCTCTCTGACGGATTGCACCTCTCATGTCATGGGTACCTTTGAGACATGCACGTGGTATATAATATACCGCGGCGGCGGCGGCGGATCGATGGTTACAGCGATATAGGGGCGAGGTTACAATATATGTCTCAGGTGTGCGGGTAGCGAGATGGCTTTTTGACTACAGGTCACGTGATCTTCCCACGGCTGGACACCTGGCGCTTACAGGAAGTGACGTCATAGCTTCTCAGGAAGTTGAGGATGATACAAAAGTTAACCCTTCTGCTGATCAGAGCTCTTATTATTTTAAGGTGGATTTACATGCATGGGCTCTGAGATGTAATTTTGACACATTGCTGTAAAATTTCGTTCATGAAAATTCACGTCTTACGACGATGTAATCGCGGCTTCAATTATGATTAGAATACCATGGCAGAGCGATTGCGCAATTTTTACGTCGCATCGCTCTAAAAATATTGCTCATGTAAATCCACCTTAAGACAGGATGACTTGCCGGGAAAAGAGCGTCTGTTCTCTCTCTCTCTCATAAATGTCAATGTTAACATCAGGTAATTGCTGCTGCTGCGGTCGGCAACTGCTCCACGATTATCTTAATTTGAATCTCGCGGGCTCTAGCAAGGATGCTCCTCATAATTATACATCGTTCGTTATTTTTGCACCGCGTCTTCCTTTCAGCTGCAAAGTTTTTATTTTTTTTATTTGTTGTTTCACTTCCTTTTTTCTATTATATATTAACACTTTAAAATAATGTGACACAATATAATTTGTAAGTTTTAGTCTAATTAAAGATAATCAATCGTTTGTATCTCAAAATTTATTATATAAATTTAATATCAAGTTATAAGAAAGTGATTAAATTTAATCCAGCAAGTTAAATATACACAGCAGAATGTCTGTTCAGATGCATTGTACCAGTATATAATAATTACAAAGTTATTACATTGTAATTAAGCCATTGAAATAATGTTTTTTTTTATATATATTATAATTATAATGTGCGTGGCTTATATGCAGCTCGGATATACGCTTATTCAATTAATTGTATTACTTTTATTTATATACAATTAATTAGCATCAGCTGTTATTACATTATAGTTTAATATTTATTTTATTATATCTTTCATGGGCACTGTACTGCAATAATTTTATAACATTTATAATATATTACAGTCAAAATTAAAAAAAGGAAAAAAATATTATATTACATGGAATTGATAACACCATGATGCTGCAATATGTCTAATTTTTCAAATATGCAAAAATTGTATTTTTTATTAAATAAAAGAGAAATCTGAAACAATTGAATTATTTAATCATTAAAAAATTTTCATCCAATAGTTATATATTTTTTATATCTGCAAAAGAGCGACCAATAGCTGCAATGTGATGGCAAGTTGCATTTCTTCAGCATCAACTTCATTCCAAACGAAATTCTGTTGATGATTCAATACAATATCAAATTTCTCTTTTATATATAAAAGCCTTTGTTTGTGTAAGAAGACTCATTATATATGAACAACAAAAAAAAGAAGTTGCAGCCACGCCCCCTATCTGGTCCAAGGAGGCACTGAGTGGAACATTTGATATTATAACAGTGGTCTGCTTAAAGAATAAGTCTTGCATGGATTCTGGCACGTTATCTTTCACAATTTCTTATCTCGACATGGGAAAACTATAATTTTCAATTAGTGATGTTAAGCCGCACATCTCACGCAACTCCTCGCATAATAAGTTAATATATGCAAAACACATGGCTGCAGTATATCTCTCATGCACCTCTATCGCACGCAGCATCGCCGCAGTGCACCGTGACGGCGTCTCTATAACAACGCCATCTGTTGAGGAAGCAAGGTGCGCTCATTTACATGGGAAAAGTAAAATGATAAAACTTAACGATATCGAGATTGTTGATAGATCCAAATTTGAGTTTGAAATGATCAAACGGAGGTGACTTGTCAAGTTTTAATTAGCAAAATGTGCATCTGATTATATAATTAATTCAATTGAGAATAAAAAGATTCAAGACTTAAGATTTATTACACTGGTGTAATGCAAAATATTGGTAGACAATTTTATGTTTTTTTCTAATGAAATGCCATTTCTCTTATCTTAAAATTTTGAAAATAAACAATCTGCTCTTACAACATCTGCCTGTCTCTTTTCTCATATACACAAATAATTTGACTTATATGAATATATAGAATTATACTGCTGAACATGCATCATAATATAATTTGTCACAATTGTTTGATTTGAAAGAATTTTCAATCCCATGCATTTACTGATTTACCGAACGAAAAGATAAACTTTTAAATTAATTTACTTAATATACTTTTATAATATGTTATACGTATACATGATATTTGTTGTATTTAATAATTACAAATTACATTCCATTATTTCATAAATAAATATCATATTTCAATTTAAGGTAATTTGAAACTTTTGTTTTCTAATTGTTTTATCTTTTGCATCTTTGTGAAAGAGATTCGCATCACAAGTGCATCAATGCATCAGCGTCTGTCTTATTGCAGTATGAACCAGCTGCAGGTAACACGGCAGATCTTGCCCCCCCTCAAGGTGATTCCTCCATATGCTGCAGACACAAAAAGTCGTTCTCACACAAGCAGGTTTCACTTTTTTCTAACGTCCGGTCCCCCACAGCAGTCACCCCTCGATACAAACTTCCTCTATATATACGGACTTCTTTAGCGGCGAAAAATTTGCATCGTCAAAATATTGAAATATAAATATGATGACCACTCGGACAATATACTGGACATGCATGCAATTTTTTTTAATGGTCATTTCATGCTTTTTTTAGTTTGTGTTATAATATAGTAATGAATTACATAATATACAAGTTTTTATTATATATATGTATATGTTTTCCCACGTTTTAAACGTGTGATAAATTATAATTATTATTTTTAATGGAGGAGAATTCAATCTTCTCAAATGCTAAAAATGTACGTAGAAATTGCCTGATAATTCCATTCGTATGACGCGAGAATAACTATAATAAAAAATTAAGTAACTAACATTGCTTATAGGCAGAGGTATTTATTAACACAACATATTATTTTTTCCTTCACTATAATAATAATTGCATTAAATAAATAGCGTATATAAAAAATATGTAATCATGCATGATATGTATACTTTATATATACAGAATGATTACTGCAAAATATTATACAATATAATACATAATTATATATGATTATATTGATTATATTTTAAAGCTGTTTTTCCTAATTTGTGGTCTATAAAATTTATAACATATTTATCGCATAAAGTTACATGCGTATGTTTTATCTAATTTGTTTATCGAAATGCAGAAAAATGTCAAAATGTCATGTCCGTCATCCGTGAATGATGTATGAGTTAGCATAATTAAAAAAAAAAAAAAAAAAAAAATCTCAAAACTCGATGAAACCATTTTACACATTTTGATGCTTCTTTCAGAATATTCATTTTTATTAAATCGTTTGAAAGGTGTGATAAATTTCCTGATCCCGTGCGGTTTTTCCAACACGAGCAATATTGTACTGTATATATAACAATACTATAATAATATACTGTATTATTACTATTATATAATGAATATATATATAATGTATTAATATAATATATTATTATATTATAATTAATATATATTATATAATATGAGAATGTCGACACGTCATCTCCCTGATGCAGGTATAGTGATGACGGTGCAGCTGCAACGATCTTTCATCAGTCACGTGACCTGATGCAGCGGGGACCACGCCCACCCTCCCTCTCATGATGATGCGATTGTTTGATCTTCCATTGTTGGCGCAGAGACGAGGGTGGCTCACCCCTACTCTGCACTAACAATGATCGCTTTATTGTGTTATTATGAACTGTTACACCATGTTTAGGAAAACATTAACCACCCCATCATCCTAATAACGTATTACAAGTATTAAAAAGTCAACCTTTTGTTCGATTATGTTGAGAGGTAACTATATAAAACCATGAGCAGTACAGTGTTTATATTTTAAATTTTATGTTTTGAAATAGGATAATCATCAGGAAAAAAAACAGCTAGCATAAAAAATACACAACAAATTATTCAAATTAATAGGATCTAGATCTGGGGGCTTCTTCCCTGCTGTTATGTGCCCCCCTTTTCCACCCCCTCACTAAAAATTCTAAAAAATTAAACGTGTTTTATACTCTAATCCAAACCAAAGAGATTGAAAAATTCAGAAGCATTATGATTGTCATAGTATTTTTGAAAATTTAGGGGTGGGTGAGGGGTCATACAAAACGTATCTATCGAAATACGGATCTTATAGTATATCAATGAGTTATAGAAATGTCTTTTCCGGAATAAGCTAATAACCTGTGTGATATATACCAGCATGCAAAAGAACTATATTTTGTTAAATCCGAAAATGCAACATGCATGCACCGTCTCTTTTATCGTGGACCAATGAAATCCATCCTATATCTTTAATTATTTCAAGCACTTGACTCGTTTGCTTGTTAAATGTACACGCTCCTCTACCGCTAGAAGGAGATATCGAACCTGCAGGTCCATCGCGTGCCGCTCTTCATCTGTCACGGCCGGGAGATCATTAGCGACGTCGTCAACAACACAGCCGTGCATGCAGCCGCAGTGGAGTCGCTGTAATCATGCACCTGTATTCATGGGGACTTAGCCTACTGAAATTTTGAATTTTATGTGGTTTATGTGGGGAATATAGGGCCCCCATCCACTCTATTTTTATTTAAAATTGACCTTTTAAACTAATGAGCTCTCTGATTATTTTTTTCTGAATCTGAATCACGTGCCTGCTTGAGTGACGTCATCAAAACTCGCTGACAAATTAGCTGAATAATTTGTCAAATTAATGAAATTATGGAAAGCTGGATTACTTTGAGGAAGGGGGATTCTCCTCAACTTTAATATATCTATACTTATAATTTTGTTGTGAGTGTTCTCCGTACTTAATTATATAAATCGTTACTATTATAAACAGGCGCTGCCCCCCCCCCCCCCGAAATTTTGGATTTAACATGGGCCAGTACAGGCATTTCCCCCACTCCAAATATTTTTATATTTTTTTAACATTGGCCTTATGGAGAAAGTCCCCCCCCCCCCGAAATTCGGTTCTGGATCCGCGCCTGCATGTAAACTTTGAAATTTTTGATAAAATTATTCATGAAATGAATTCCCGTATTTTAATTTTTGAAGAGGATTTTTAAAACAATTCCTGTACTCGAAGCAGAAGATCCAAAACTAATGAGCTGCCAGAGATTATCATGTTGTTTTCATATACGACTGATGGACAATGTCTGATCTGTCACAGGATCCGGTGATATCACTTGCTGCCTCCCCCGGGACCAGCGAGGATATTAAACGGTGTCAACACCACCCCTTGGATCGAGTTTCACGTAAACGTGGCAACGTCGCACGGTACAGCGTGGAGATCGAAGATGGTCTGTGACGTCACGATAAAGACACGCCCCTCTCTCATTTCAAATTCCCGCGCACCTTACTCTTTGTAATTTCCGTGAAATAAAAAAGTATTTTGTGTACTTCTCAGTAATTTATTTATATGAATTGAATTATTAAACATGTATAATGTGAGGAAATTCATACAATTTGAATTTTAAACCGCATTACAATTAAAATAGATAAGTTTACATATAATTATTTTAATTTTTTTAATTAATTAAGATTTTAAATGCACCTGAATCTTTATATACCTTACATCATATAATGTATACATAATAATTCATCAAACTACGTAATACTTTTGTATAACATTTTTTACTTCCCCAGAATACACACAATAACTTCTCAGTGACAATTTTTAATTACAAAAGCAAATCAACTATAATTTTACCATCACATTGACTTACCTGATGACTCCCGATGGCACCGACTGACGACGTGCAGTCAACCAAGGCGGTCTGTCCTCAGTGACTCGAGCTCTGGCGCGGTGGCTGCTGCAGCCTCAGCCGTTCTGTCCGCGCAGCTCTCTCGATATCGATCCCTCCTTCCCAGTAGAGATGCCTCGCGCCCTCCGACCTGAAGCCCGCCCAGTTCTCGCTTACATTTTTAATACTGGCAGAATTATAGATGGAATAATTATACCCGAGTTGAAACATTTCATTATTAAGCTCTCTAGCTCCTAAAGTCTAATTTCCTCCTATATATTTTGCACCATTTTAGAGGGGAAAAGACGAGATTACGTCTTTTTTCCTCTTCTTGAGCATAAAATATTTTAAATATTGTCTCCATTTCATCCTCACTTTGAGCGAAGAGGAAAAAATATGTGTTTTAGAGGTAAAAAGATTAGATTTAGACGTGATGTAAAGGATGGAGTTCAAGACGTAATTTTTATAGTAGGGTATAACTCCATTATGGTGCACGAGCAAAATAGTCTTAACTCCATAATCTCGAAAGCAATAAAAAATGATTATGAAAGGATTCGCAGGAGCAGAATGAGCCTCTTATATTATAACTCAACCATTGCAGACCTTGATAAAGGATGGACTCATTGTTTTGGGGGTGGATTTGGGGGGGGGGCCTCGAATCACCTCCTCATTAACGGCATTACATTATGCTAGCTGGATACATTTGGTTGCCATTGGTTACCATGTTATGCCATATATGTTTGCCAATTAAGGGATGATATTATATGCCATGCAATCATGCAGCCTCTGGATAATATGCAACTATTTTAGATTTAACATCCTGGGCAATATAGACATTCCTCTCCCCCCTCGATCTCCAAATTGTTAATTTGTATTAACTTTGGCTTATTATATGGAGTTATCAGCATTCGCCCAAAATTTTGATCTGCATGGATCCATGCCTGCAATTTATAAGAAATTTACAGAGTAACATGAATATGCATGTGATGAAACAGTTTGCAATTTATCCCAAATTAAAAAAATATATATATTCTTGATGTTCTCAATGAATTTCCAGCATATAATTAATATCTTTGGAATTCCATCAATGCTGCAGTCATGACGCAGTAATTATTTTTCCATAATGACATTCAATAATAATAATTATGCAGACTCCTTTGATAATATTAAATTTAATATAAATTCCTTACAGTTTGATAAAGAACTAAAAACATTATCTCAAAACATTAAGTTTTCCCAGACGAAAACTCCAATTCTAACGGTCGATTTACGATAAAGGGAGAGATAAAAGTTAGACTGATTTACGTTTTACATCATCAATATTCACTCTCTTATTTTTTATAGTAAAGAAAAAAGATTATTATTATTATTATACAGAAATGAAAAGTTTCCATCTAGCTGCTGCAGTAACAAAATAATCCCTCCGCGTGGAGAACCAAGTCACGTGAGAAGATTTGTGGCTATTGCCGCAGTAGCTCTCTGTTCTCTTCTCTGTCTGCATCATGAAGCCTTATGGTGCAGTAACATCCCTCTCTTGCTGGCGCATGCTTGGCTGCTCTGGGGATCGAACAAGATTGTGTCTCGTGAAGCCCTACATCGACTACATATTATAGCGTGGGCGGCCCCAGCAGAAAATATATAACAGCTCGTTACTACAATCTCGTTAGTGCTACCAGGAATTCTCAGTTTAATCAATGTCCCCCTCATCCTTAAAATATCTTCTTTGTGCTTTTTTAATGTCAGGTGTTTACATGGGTTTAAAAATTTATAATACAAACAAATAGCCATGATAATGCATGTTGTGATGGATTGGATTTTTCAACTTTATTATATGCCACTGCAAAATATTAGGTGGCAAGATGACAATGGCAATATTCAGTGATGTGTAGCATTATTTTATATTAAAAATTATACATCTAATTATGGTTTTGTTGTTGTCTTAATATTTAATTTGTTATTTCAAATATAATAATTGAATTCAAAGCTTACATGATAAATGCCATGCAGCATTTACGATGCTCGATGCGAAAATATCTTTATTCAGCCATGAAAAGAGCAACATATTAAATGCACAAAGATATATACATCCAAAGACAGAATAAAGATGTATTTTCAATTGCATAAATATATATTTTTCTATTTTCTATGCTATCTGATTTTAATATGATTACGTAATTCTATAAATTGCAGATCCATATTATGTGGTCATCTAACTTTTATATTTCGTCCACATACATTTTTGTATGTTGATCTCCATGGTAACGCCTGGACAAACTTTTCTCTGCAGACCAAATAGAAAAGATAAGTTGTTTTTGTGTGCTCGGAGATTGATTAACGATTTGCGCCGCCGCTGCTATCATCATGGAGAGTTGACCGGCACGTCGTCATGGCAACCGGCCACGCCCCCCGGACAACAGATCGAAGCCACCACGCAGAGGAGAGGCACGCGAGCTGCTGCTGCTGCCGCGGACCAACCTCGGATCTTCGTTACTGCAGGGGAACTGCTGAGCTCATAATTTTGTTAATGATATTAAACATATTATAATAAAACTGTACTGTAACAGGCGTGGATCCATGAGAAACAAATTTCGGAGAAGGCTGTCCTCCATAAGGCCAATGTTAAAAAAAAAATTGGAGTGATGGAAATGCCTATATTGCCCATGTTAAATCCAAAATTTCGGGGGGGGGGAGAGGCTGCAGCCCCCTAACTACCCTCTGGATCCGCGCCTGCTGAACAGTAATATAACATGCATGAAGACCATTGCATGCATCTGTCTGCAATGTTCGTAAATGCATGCATCGATGCATGCGCATACATATTATTATGGATCAAGATTCAGATGAACCATGCATGCATCTGGATATTTATAATCTACAGGGATTAACATATATTATAATTTAGGAAAAGCTGATTCTTATATTTATATATTATATAATTCTCATTTCTATCATTTTCGATGTGTTGAGAACAGATCCGGTAAAAAAAAAAAAAAAAAAAATCGGGGAGGGTTGGCACATACTCATTTTCATTAAAAAGTTAAATGTTAAAAAGGTTTGAAAAAATATACTGCAGCCCCATGCATGAAAAGTTCAAATTTTCGGTGGACATGCCAGGGAAGGGGTCAGAAATAACAAAAATGTAAACAAAATTGTATAATAATACAATACATGCATAATAATTATATAAAGCTGCATATTGCATCATGTATAGCTTAAAATATGTATAAATAAATTAAGCACATAATTGACGTAATATAAAATTTGAAATGTGATATGTTTATATATAAAATGTAAATAAAATGATATAATAATTGACCAACACTATCAAAATATTAATCATAAAATTGATTTACTAGACACACTTTCAGATGTTTGACGGGTCGATTATAATCGCACGAGGGGGGCGGGATGTTCCCCCGAGAAATCATCTGGGCTGCTGCATGACATTTAGTCCCCTTCTGATGCTGAAAGGTCGCGCGGATGATGATGCAAACCTGCAGCGTGAAACTTTATATTAAATTGCTTCGGTTCGTCGTTATCAAGCGAGTGTTTCATCTCGCATCTGCTGGCATTTGTAACATCTCTGCGTCATCTGATGTATATAATAATATACAGATATAGGGGATACTTATATCATTGCTAATAATATATTATATATTACATTCATTGTAATTTTATAGCATCATGCAGTTTCAGGTTTCATTTCTTTTTGTTCTCTGATTAATTATATGTGTGTTTGAATGTTTGAATTGGTTCATAATGCTCATAGATTAAATTTTATACAGAGATTCGTATAATTTATATTATTAAATAATATCAAATTGAAATTTGCTGTCAAAGCACAAAAAAACAGTATTATTATTTTGTCACTTATGTATTATAATGGTATTATATTATGATTTTTTTCCCCTCTGTTTATATATTAGAGGCAGAACACTAAAATTAAACTGTATATTACTTACTGAATGAGGAATCTGCATGTAATTTTTTTATTTACCAAGCAGTCCAATCTAAGGAGGAGATTGAAAAATAACACTGTTAATTTTTTTTTTGAAATTTCTTTTTAAAAAGAAGGTCAAATCATGGAGTCAAATCGCCGATGACGTCATTAATTAAATTGTTTGGTCAAACAATTATTAAGCTCGAGGTAAACTATACTAACATGCATGCATCAACAAACAATAATTTAATTAATAATTTAAGTACACAAAATCTTATATTTATATTAAAGGGTTTGATTTAACTTAAATTTGATAGAGGGGGTGAAGGGATTATGAGTCTTTGAACGAAAAAGGCAAATTCTAACTATATAATCTCAGCCAAATAATGTTGTCATATGGGATAATAATTTGTCCTTTTCATGATCTTGTTACTGCATAGGAGTACAATTTTTAAAAAAAAAAATCCCCCTTTTTCTGGAGTTCATGATGAGTACACTCCCGCGTGATATTAAAAGATAACAGTTTTAATTACAAGCTGCTCCATTAAAGAACTCAGAGATAAGGTTAATGGAGGAATCTGGCGGCTGGTAAAGCACTCTGCCCCCCGTGAATGACATGACGACGGTTACCCGCATCTCACTGAGCTTACGTGTGATATACCAAACAGAAGCAACGGTCAACACTCTCACCCGACTACCAGCACCACCAAGACGATTGAGGAAACGGAAACGATGTACTAAACATTATCAGTAAAAGATCCTGTTTTATACATTATTTAAATTTATTTATTAATATAACTTTTTTATACATTTATAAATTTAATTTTTTTAATTTTTTTTTAAAAAATACAGGTGATTTTTGCAATTATTTTTAATATTTCCTATGACCAAAGCAAATGACACCAATAATTAAGGTGATTAAAATTTATATTGTACATATTACGTTATTTTTTCATACCACAATTTAAAATACTAATGCCGGATGGGGGTAAGGGATGGTATTCTTTCAGGACTTTTGGGTGTGGGGTGGTGAACATATATACTATATATATCTATAATACATACTGTCGCAGGCTAGTTGCAGTTATCATGAGCTACACATAATGAGTAATTAATAATCATGCAAGTACTTCCAATTAAGCATGTCAAGTCAGAAATCAGCAATGCTCTTATAATAAGTGAAGTCTCACGTCATTGATATTGGCAATGTCAGATCATATTTATGAATCAAGAAATCTGAGAGTACCATTTCTATATACTTTTACATTGGAACTCTTCAGTGTAGATTTTGAACGTTTCCTCCTCCATGATGATCATGAGCATTGATTAATTGCGAGGCACAACCTCGCCATTCTGTTGGAGAAGTTGGCGCATGTCATCTTGGCGCAGCATCCAGCGGCAGGAGCAGCGAGAGAGCAGCCAATGCGGCAGGCGCCAGGCGTGCTCCAGATCTGCCTGCCACGCCCCCTCGCCCAGATGCGTAGTGTCAAATGTAATAAAAATGTATACAACTTTCAGATAAATTTGATATAATGCATTTTATACAAGTACGATATATCGTCCCTCGTCCGGAATAATGAGCTTACCACAGTTTCATGGCATTAATGAGCTATCTGCTTTTTCAGGTGAGCGCAATTATAAACTGTAAATCGGTATAAAATAAAGCTCATAATTGCGCTCATCAAAAATAGTATATAGCTCATTATTGCATTGAGATCATATGACGCAGAAAGCTCATAATTCCAGATCTGGACGAGGGACGATATACTGTATATGATACATCAAGCACATTCAGCTATAATATGTTATAGAGTATATATACAGTATATATATATACAGTACAAAGCCGGTATAAAGCCGGTACATCATTACACGATACAGTTTTTTAAAAAATTGTACGTATACTATTTTTCTATACAGTTATCAAATGTTTGTTAATTTGCATGTGTGAAAGTTTTGTATTTTCAATCATACATCTTCAATACATCTCATATACACCACTGTCATGGCCGTCATGGTTATTCCAACCTGAGATTTTACCACGACAATATTCTGCTATATAGGAAAGGCGACAGAGATAAGTGTGCACGGTAGTTTAAGTCACGTGACCATTGTGCAAGCTCAACACACACACACGCCACAACTCGCAGATATATTCCACGTCACCCACACTATAGAAATCGAACTGTAAATTTATTATGTAGGTCTATATAACAAGTTTATTGTAATTTTTTTATTATGCAATAAATATTACAAAGGCTGATAAGAATTTAGGTCTTCTCTCATAATGATTAATGTATTGGCGAGAGAAATTATATTTGACCAATAAGAATTGAGAGTTATTCAGAGACATAAGAGCGTGCGAGAGGTTTGCATTGGATTTGCATATCTGACGGCAATGACATAAGCTTGTTCAGCACAGGCCGGCTGGAACAATGCCATATTTAATTTGAGAGAGAGAGAGAGAGAGAGAGAGAGAGAGAGAGAGAGAGGGAGACATGAGCTTTGCTTCAGTGAGCGAGCTAGGGATGCATTATATTATATCTTAATATGCATTATATTATATCTTAATATAATTATATGCGCGATTATGAAGCTGAAATGCACGCTGCCTTGTGACATCTACATTATAATCTTCATGACAGCGCACGATACCACGCTGGGGATCAAGGAATCGTTCGAATATATTTAATCCTTTGTTGTTGGAGTTCTAAAATTCCATCATTCCATCAACAATGAAGTTTTTGCGTTCGCCAAAATTACGCAAGAAATAAAATTATCTTGACTTTTTATTGCAAATATATTATAATTATAACTCTTGCATGGGTGTCAGTATTTAAATAAGTGCAATTGACTTCTCTCCCCCTGCTGATGCTATTTTGAGTATGCGCCTGATGCAATTTTGATAGCTATCTAACTGCCATACTTTCAACTCAATTTATTTTTATTCGTCCAATTTCAGATAAATTTATTTATGCATGACTATTTATTTGTATAATTTTGTACATTTTTTAATGATCTTGGTAATATTGGTATTAATGGTAATAATTACAGCTGGATACATTTATTTATGCATGGGACTATTGTCAATATAAGTTTAATTCTAATTTTATTGGAGAGACTGTAGTTTTATTTATAACATCATTTCTATATACTGCATGAATGTTTTTTTTTTTCCAACATGAAAAATATCATATATTATTTTTTTTTTATCAAAATTAACATACTCCAATACATACATACATATACAAACATGGAAGCGGTAATATTTCATGTTTTGAAAAATGTTTTTGACATGACTCATAATATGTTAATATGTAATATTTTGGGGGACTCTATTGACTCAAATAAGATTTTTATTTTTTATTTATTTTTTTTTCAAAAAAGAGTTATTCGAGTCATGTTGAATTTACCATATTTAATACAACATTTTTATTGTGTAACACATTTTTAAGCCGCACAATTAATAGATCAGGCTACACTACATAATTATTAATTAAATTTTATTATGAAGTATGTTTTATACAGATAAGAAAATCTCATAATAAGTATTCATAATGTCATTTACATAATTATAAGAACGATTATTTTATAAAATGGTTTCTCTCTGCGTCGTTTAGGTTGATTAAATAGATAATGTGATAGTTTGCTGCTATTAAAACATGCGTTCAATTCCGGCCTGTCAAGTATTGAACTTTGACATCTCACTTTCCTTCTTCCTGCCACCTTGCTACTCAGGTAACTTCTATTATCTTCCCGCACGGACAATCAGCTGATCAGTCGATGAGCGAGCGGATATCGTCATAATTTACGTCTGTGAGAGCCTTGTGTGCAAATGTCCTCCTCCTCTCCCACGCCCTCGCCACGTCCGCCCTCCCGCGGTGTCACGTGACGTCACGTCAGAACGTGAACGAGGGCTGGTGGCGAGGCAAAAAAAAATAAATAAACGGGAGACTCTATTTGGGGCAAAATGGGGATATTGGCTCAGGGGTTGGTGTCGGGGTGAGGACCCTAAAGAGAGACTCTAGGAATATAGGGGGGTATGAGAGACTAACAAAAGACAAAAAATGTCTGTGAACAAAAGGGTGATGCGGGGGTACCTATTATAGGTACAATGATGAAGAAATTTTTATAAGAAGAGAATATAATAAAGAATTGTTTTGATTGGTGACTTTATGAGAGCACGTATTGGAAAATGTGGCGGCATGAAATTGCCAAAATGAGCTTCAAAGTACTTCTTATTCTTTTAGAACTTCTTTAAAGGGACTGTAACAAGGGTAATATGAGACCTGAAAAGAGGGGAGAAAATTTTTCAGGGCTAGAACCTTGATGAAAGACTCTATGCAAGAAATAAATACATAAACAGTATAATAGGTTTTCCAACCGGGTGTGCATCCACACATTCAGCTATTATATGCTAAATTTGACAATTTCACCGCACCAGAGTGTACGTTGTGACGTCACAGGAAGACATAAAAGCCTCTTTTGTTTCCACCACGTGGCCGTAAGTCAACAAGTGCCCAACACAACGCACGAAATTCTCCCAACATCAGATACAAATCTGCATGACCGGTCACTAAATAATAATATTTCTCAAATATTAATTTTATACTTAAAATTAAATTATTTTAGTAAAATAATGAAAACAAACTTGTTTTATATCATTTTTGTTGTATAATAAAACAATTTATAATGTGATATTTATCTCTACGTCATATGCTTCATGTTAGCTTACTAAGTTTTACACTGGCTAACGTGTGGATATCATGCTACTCTAGTGATAAGAATTTTATGAAAGGAAACAAAGATGCCTGCATGGAATTTGGATTCATTAAATCACTAAAACTGCTAACAATGCATCTGATTACCAGGAACTTAATTGCTGATGCATACCTGCAAACCATCATCAAATGATGATCGAGTGATGGGCGTGATGACTATATCATAGAAAAAAATTATCTAGATATAATCTAGATTATTATCCAAAGATGCATCCTTTTATCAAAGAAGGGATGACCTGAATAAACTAATAAAATTTGAAAAAATATCAGTTATACATAATTTAATTGTCATCATCTCCGCTAGCTGCTCTGCATTATGGATTCTATTGTTAAATTGTCAATATGACTTTGATGTCATAAAATACAAAATCAAGGCTATAAATTTACATTACATATTATATCATGAAATAATACATATAAATGACATAATATAGATCCTATATTATGTTTCTTTTTTAATAATTTATATGTATAACTTTTATTTTGCATACTCTATCATCATATAAAAAAATGTTAACGAAGAGAAAGAGGCGGGGGGAGGGGGTGCGGAGGTGCATATTAATTAATAAAACATTTAATATATTATTATCATGATTATAATATATTTCTATATAACATTATTTCATCAATCATTCTAATTCATCAAATTATAAAACATTAAAAAAAAATTAAGTTTATGTAAAATATCAGTATATAATATATTTTCACACACAGTACCCTTGATCGCTCCTCTTTGGTACTTGATCATTTGAGCAAAACAGAATCTTCTGCACGCAATGTTTCTAACGAAACATTGTTCCAAGAAACATTGTTTCGTTAGAAACATTGCACGCAGAAGACTCTGGAGCAAAAGGTACCAGTACCGGGGTCAAGTGGTCCTAACTTGTACAATCCGTGGTGAGATGCAGCACACCTGCGGGCCCCGTGTTGCGTGACTGTAGGCCGGATGAACCAAGTAGTCTCGAGATAGGAGGGAGGGAGCTGATAGTGCGAGACGGCGGCAGCGACGTCCGCCTGATAAGACGACCTGCGGGCGCAGAGATGGACTGGACACTTATATGATGGACACGTGGCTCGAAAACAACCTTCAGTTCTCACTACGTTTGCCTCTATATGCGTATATGAGTAAGCTAATTTTTTGGTGTTCCCTTTTAATTCTCTTTATCTCAAACATGGAACGTGTTGCTTTGAGTTTATCAAATACAAGACTTAATTGGGGGACATTCACGAAGCCCCACTTAAGCTTCAATTTATTAAACCAGGGACTAAACATTGTTAGTCCCTATGGTTAGCCCCTGGTTTAGCACCAGGAATAAAAATTGAGGCTAAAGTTGGGGTTAAAGTGCTTCGTGAATGTCCCCCAATATTATATACATATAATAAATACTTTCTTATAGACAACGTTTATTTAGGCACAAAAAATATAACGAAATTCAAAATTGTCATATCGCCATTCAAAAAGGGGAATTGAATTGAATGATGTATTGACTTCGAGTCTATATATATATGGACCAAGTATAATATTATTAGAAATTGATCCTAAAATTGTAAAAAATGTAGGAAAAATTAATTTATTAATTTGCTGTATTTTTAAGCACAAAATGGACCTTAATTACACAAATGAACATCGTGATGTTTAAAGAGTTAAAGACTCCGTAATTTAATACGATTAAAATAATTATATCATGCAATGTAAGGAATTTCAAGAATGATACATCATGGATCCATTCATACACTATATTGTAATATATAAACTGCATGATATATATTGTATATTATATATTATATACATGTTGGTGAAGAAAAATTGCACATAAATTTATAATGGCAACCACACCGAAGTTAGTTATAATTACAATTGTCCAACGAGCAGTAGACATAACAAAAAATTCATTAATTATGATATAATGTTGCATTTTTTTATACTCTGTGTATACCTTTATTTATTTAAAGAGCATGTTTATAAATAATAACAAGATCAGTAGATTTTAAAGAAGCCAATTGTCACGACTTTTGTTATTAGTGAACCATGAGCAGCTGGAAATAACGTGAGTGGACGTAACATCGTGAAGATGAAATTATACTCCCACACAAGTTCATTCATAAAAAATTGGTTCTTCATTCATGCTCCGATGGTCCGTGGCGGAATGTGATCGGAAGTAGCGAGGGATGCTGAGAGCGGCGGTGAGATTAGAGTCAAGGTCGGCAGGAGGTTTTTCACAGAAACTACTCTTCCTCGGGCCACTTACCTGATGATGATGATGATGAGGCAGGTGCGTGAGATGCGAGCGCTGGACCAAGGATGCTGTGAAATGAGGTACATACACGCAGCTTTGATTACTGGAAGAATATATCTTGTATATATATAAGTCAGAGGTCAAAATTTAACAACGTGTTTCCAAGTATACATTGTTTATAAGTCAATATTTTTCTGTAAAAACACAATAAGTTAAAATCACTTATCGCATCAAAAATATTTTCTACAACGTTCAAAGCCATATGTCGGATAGCCTTTTTTTTTTTTTTTTTTTTTTCGTGCATGCATGCGTCTTATTGTACTGTTTTTTATTGTATGTACTTATAATTTTATACTGAAATAAATACAAATTATCATAGTTTTATAATATAAGACAATAATGATAAAAATAACAAACTTTATAATGAATTTAACAGCGGCTTATATGTTTGTAATATTGCAGTAATTGGTTGCAATTAATATAAAAGAGATATTCTGCAATGTATTACTTGCGATTTAATATGTTTACATTTTTATTAAAAATTAAGCGTTTGCTTCTATATCTAAAAATAATGTAGGCAAATTTGTGAGCAAAATTAAAATTGAAGAATCATAAATGAAAATTTGACAGCTAATCTGGAGTTCTGCAGAATTATATATAATAATATCTTGAAATATTATAATTCTAATATTTTATAATAAACAATACCTTTGTCCTCACATAACCATCTCGATCCCGCATACACGACTGCAACGTAAATGAAAATATGTTAATGGAATTCAGTCGTTATCATGCAGCGTCGCGAGCGTTTGCAAATTATTAGCAATATTTTTTTACATGATGATATTAGGGCAAAATTATCTGTACCACATTAATTTTCACTATTCAGTCTTTTTTTATAATCTATCGATTTATATAATATATTTTTTTGCAGGATTTACCACAATGCTGTAAATTCAGAAGAAAAACATTTTCCTCTGCATTTTGTGCTTACATGGTTTTGCTCGCTATATATTTGTATGGAGAGATAAACGATGAATTGTTTCTTGGAAGGCTACGTATTTTTTTTTTCTCTCTCCGAGTGTCGCAGCTATCAGCTGATGTCAGCCAACGTCCGGTTGACCTGAGCTACTATCGCCATAAACACCGGCCACCGACCTGTCGCCTTCACCAACTCTCTCTTCTGTGCTCCAAGGCCATAAGACGGAGGCTGAGGAGGGTTTATTGTGATCCCTCCCTGTCGTTTTCTACCCTTGCTGCAGCTAGAATTTTGTTTTCAGCGAAAGTTGTAAACTTTTGTATCTCAACAGATTCCTAGAGGACGGTTTATAAGATGATGCTATTACATACCTGGCTCTCTTCTTATTGCTTGTGGCTATAAGATTACCCATAACAAAAATTTTTAAGAAGAAACAAAAAAATTTGACGTATTCTAAAGATTTATTACTATTATAAGAAAAAAAGAATTAACTTGATATTTTATATTTTAGCTACAGTACAAGGTGATCTTTAAAATCGTGAATTACGTCTAAATACATGAAGTTTTAACTGTTTTTTCTAAGTAATCATGAAATTATATGTTTATTTTGTTGTATAATTGTTTTATTTGTTATCATCACGTTTTTTCACTTCGTATCTTCTATTTATAAGTAGCAGTGTTTTAACTTATGATGTGAAAGTATAAATTTAATACACGCATTCATGTTATTAATTTATCATCATTGTGGGCTTTGAATTTTAAATACTATACCAGCGAAAGTAACGAACATGCTAAATATAGTAACATGATCTATTCAGATTTTAAAAATTATTGAATTCAATAATCCATTTTGACAGATAAAGAAAGCAATTTCTACACTTGTACTTGATAAAATAGTGTATCATTTTCAATTTAAAATTACTATAAATTGACCTGCAAACATTAAATTCAATGGAGTATTGTCCTCAATTTTTTTTATTGCAGAAATGGATAGAGGGTGCAAAGTTATGCTACCCTGATTTTTTTCAGATTTTTTTGAGACCTGCAACTATTTTTAAAAAATTATTGAAAGTCCTTTTTGTGACGTCACGCGGCGGCAAGTCCTATATTTTTCTTAAGGAGCGGCGTCTCGTGACGTCACGAAAAGGACTTTCAATAATTTTTTAAAAATAGTTTCCGGGCTCTAAAAAATCTGAAAAAAATCAGGATAGCATAACTTTGCACCCTCTATCCATTTCTGCAATAAAAAAAATTGAGGACAATACTCTATGGCAGAACATTAAAATTTATTTTTATTGAAATGAAATGTAAATCAGGCAGCTAAAAATATTTACTATATATCTGCATTCTGCATGCAACAGTGTTTATTCAATAACCTCTCTCTTCGCTATACCTTTCTATATTTTAACAAAATCTCGCTTGATTCCGAAAAGAACTATAAATTAATCGTTCTCTCAGTAAAGTTCCAGCAGCGGGTAAGGTTTGTGTTGGCCACTTTAGCACCACCACTTTGGTTGCGGAATCCTCGTCGTCTCAATTAGGCGGTCAGACGCCAGCCTATACCTGAGAAGGCGCCGTTCGGCTACAGCGAGGGAGGCTGCGAGCCAAATTATCTCGAGCTGACGCCATGGACTGCGGCGGCGGCGGCAGGTAAAGAGGAAAATAAAGAGGGACTAAGAAGAACCTCTCCCTGAAATATACAAAACATTTAACTTGATCTCACTTTCACAAACAATGTCATATCATGAAAAACAATATGACGTCATCAAGTCAAAATGAAATAACATTAATATTTTTTATAAGGTGAAAATAATGAAATAATAAAAATATATAAGATTATTTATTAAATTATAAATTTTTATTTCACGCTGAAAAATTATAAGAGGGAGAAGAAAAAATATCAATGTAGATGATACACAAAAATACAATAATTGATACCACTTCTTATTTGAATATTTAAACTATTTAAGGGTTAATGTCAGTGGCATGAAAAATAGACAATGACACAGCTCTCTGAAACTTTCAGCAAACCTTCCATTCTTCTATATTCCTCACACCAATGAAATGATTTGTCATGGAAAAAAATACAGACCAAAATCGGTAAAAATTTCAAAATATTCATCACTGAAAAATAGCATTATTTTAAATAAGAACTCCTGTGTTTTTGAGTCGGTGTCTTTTTCATACGGAAAAATTAATTTTTTCAAAATCTACACTACACTGAATTTGTAGTTTTTTTTTTTTTTTTTTACATCAGTAAACTATAATTGTTTTTTTGTCCTTTATTTTTATGGACTAAAAATATTTTCATCAGTTTACTATCGGCAATTTTTTTTAGCAGTGACATTAATCCATAATTGACATGATTAATTTCAAATATGTTTCTTTTACAGGCATTGCAATACTAAAATATTGTAAACATGCATTTTGTACCTTACGGTTCTATATGTGCAATAAATAAATACAAATAAAAAAAAAATAATTTTCCAGATCCTCCGAGGTGTTGGTCACCTCGACATTCCTCAGGGAGCGGCTCCTCTCGTGATGAGACTATAATGACCACCAGAGATGAAATTTCCGGACCGTCAGTGATCTATGGCATCTCGTTTTTATGATACTTTTGTTCTAGGAGAATAAACACAACAAACGTGTTTTTCTAGTTTCCACGCCTAGCGAGTATGCAACCCATTCTTAATAAGAGACTTCCGAACTAATTTTAGTGCATATAATAAACTAATAATCCAGCATAATATAGATGCTAGGATGTAGAACAGGTATGGAGATTAAAAAGGATGTAAAAAGATAGAGAGATACGCCAATTAAGTCACTGCATGGAAAAGTATATAATTGAAAAGAGCGTAATTCTTTGAATAATCTTAAACCGAAAAAAAGAGTCTTATGGTATAACATGAGGGTATTGCAGTCTACTCGTATGAAATTATTTAATTAAAGTTTTCCACAGCAATAATAATTTGTTTTAGCTGTAATTGAATTTCTGTATAAGAAAAGTAATTGCACTCAAATGATGACTAACATTTCCACTTGATAGGAGATGAAACGATCCTTACAAAAGTTAAGATTTCTCAGTAAACTCTACCGAGGTGAAATAAATTTCATATTTTATTCGCTATTGAGCTCTCTTCTCGTCTTTTATTATCTTATTTTGCACCATTTTTTAGAGAAAAAGACGATATTACGTATTTTTTCTCTTCTTGAGGATAAAATATTAGAAATATTGTCTTCATTTCATCGTCACTTCGGGCGATGAGGAAATAAGGGGAGCAATTCACAAAGAGAGTTATCCAGGTTTTTCACTAACCACGTTTAGTGTCATTTAATTAGGCTGGTGCTAACCGCGGTTAGTGAGAAACTTGGATAATTTTCTGGATAACTCTTTCGTGAATCGCCCCCAAGATGTGTTTTAGACGAGATAATAAGATTAGGTTTAGAACGTGCAAAGGATTATTTGAAGACGTAATTTTTCAACTACGGCTTGCTGAACGAATCCTCCAGCTGGAGATCTCGCTGTCCACCCCAGCTGATCACTGACGGTTTGGCGGCCGGATGAGCACCCGCCGGAGGTAGCAACCCTGAGCGGATGGCAGGTGGCTGAGGGACCGCCCTGATGTCGAGCATCTCGCGTCTGCTGCTCGGCCGTTATAACACCTGTCGTTATCTCGCATTAGCTCTCACGTTAATTCGCCTACCGTCAGATCGCCGCGACGACAAAGGCACCCGCCACCACTGTCACACGCCGTACCATTATAGACTTCCTTATTATTTTGTGAAAAAAAATTCACCTGTTATGAATAACATCAATTCTGTAAAAAAAATGTATTTATATAATGATAATATATGATAATTTCATTTATTTGAAATTCTTAATTGGCCTATACTGATGAAATGACGGATCTCCTCTGAATTTTATATTATATTAATTAATTAACCATTATGCAAACAGACTTGTGTGTAATTATGTATATAAAATACCTGCTCCTGATGCTACCAGGAGTGTATTGATGGGAGTTATGCGCCAATCAGATTATGACAAGCAACTTCTACAACATTACAACGCACTTTAATCAATAATTCGTCTTCAGATCGCGGCTGCAGTTAGAACAGTTTCCACCCCTGCAGCCAGGTCGACGGTTGGCGCACCTGTCAGTGGCTCGGCGTCTTCCGCAGCCCGCGCGCATCCGCCGCATCTCATCGTTAGCTCACCTTCTTCCCAGAAACGCTTGCCGCTTGCTGGAGTTTCCGCCTTCATCTTGCGTGCGTGCTGCTGCTGGACCCTGCTGATAGAATCAGGTTGAAAAAAACAACCGGATGAGAAGCAACTTCGGCATCAAAATATTTTGTTGAGATATACACCAAACAATGTATTGTGACCAGCCACCGTGAATTCACATCATAAGAATTCATATATGATCGTTTTTCTCGATGTTTAATTAAACAATTAATAAGAATCCTTCTTCCTATATCATCTTTGGTTTAAATGGAGCTGATTACATAATTATACAGCACGGGGGAGGTGACCATATCGGTTTTGATGCTCAACAATTTGCCTAACTTCACGGGGAGATGACATTTAAGCTCGTCTGTTGGCTGTCAAGCAGAGACCTGGTCAATTTCCTCAGGACATGTCATGGTGCATTACGCAACCCTCAAGTGTAGCTTGCTCTATCTCGTGCCCTCGGAGTCAGTAGGACGCATTTCAAGGGGGCCCTACCGCCCTACATTATACTCTCATGAGGTTCTTACCTTTTGAAGTGGAACTTTATCCACTGCATTGAGAGAACTAAACTTATAACTTTAGAAGGGTATATTATATTATATCCCCAACCTCCCTACCCTATAACATACTCATCGTACGTAAAAAAATAATAAAAAAGTATTCATATTCTCATTATTTTGACAGGAATACTGTCGTTTCTCTTGTTAGTAAATAATTTTTATAGATACAATTATAAACCTTTAAATAAAGTAATTTAGTCAATTTTACATCATATATTTAATTTTCTGCATTTTTAATTTACAATAATTAATGCACTCCAAGGAACAAAATAAATACCCAATGCATGCACTGTGTATGATGTTGTTTAAATGCCCAATGTAAATGTAAACTATATTTTTTTAACGGAGGGCCCTACTTAAAAAATAAATAAATAATCTATTACATGCTGAATTTGTTTTCAGTACAATGGAGTATTGTCCTCAATTTTTTTTATTGCAGAAATGGATAGAGGGTGAAAAGTTATGCTACCCTGATTTTTTTCCGATTTTTTAGAGCCCGGGAAGTATTTTTAAAAAATTATTGAAAGTCCTATTTGTGACGTCACGCGGCGTCAAGTCCTATCTTTTTCTTAAAGAGCGGCGTCTCGTGACGTCACAAAAAGAACTTTCAATAATTTTTTAAAAATAGTTCCCGGGCTCTAAAAAATCTGAAAAAAATCAGGGTAGCATAACTTTGCACCCTCTATCCATTTCTACAATAAAAAAAATTGAGGTCAATACTCTATTGTTTCACCTTAAAGTAAGGACTTTTTAGGTTTACAAATATTGTCCTTAAAGTAAATATCTATAGAGTGGGGGTGGGAGAGGGGGGGGGGGGCAATCACGGCTGCAATCGTGAAAGTAACGTCCCATCCAGGAAGAAGAAAAAGACGGTGTTGTAAGTCCTCGCGGAGACACGGCTCCTCCATCTCACCGTACCTGCTGATGGCTGCTGCTGCACTTTTATGGCTCCAAGTGGTCGTCTCGCTCGCTGATCACTCGGGTTACGTGACGTCACATCCGCCACCAGACACCCAAACTCTTTCTTGCTGGCTTCTTCTTCCTCTCTTGTCAATGACCTATCCGATCAATCACGCGGCGTATCGACTTTCTTACTGCTGTAACATGAAATTCAAACACAACTTCATTAAATTTGAATTTGAATTTGAATTAAACTACCTTTTTTTTTCATGTATAAGAAAATATTGATGAAATATTGACATACTACTGGATAATTTGCTTTTCAAAGCAAATTGATCTTATATTACAAATAAAAGTCACTTATTTTTCTAAATTGTGCTACAAGAATCGTATATTAATATATATTGTTATAGCCTTGAAGGTATGCAACCAATTCTACACCCACTCCTCGTCACCCATGACTCCTCATCCTAGTGCTGACGTATAATACATTTGTCACATTTGTGTGTGCCATCAGGTGTGGATCCAGGGGGACTAGGGGCCCCCCTGAAATGTTGGATTTGACATCTTAGGTAACATAAGCATTTCCCTCACTCCAATTTTTTTTCTTAACATTGGCCTTATGCAGGCGACCTCTTACCCCTCCCCCCTGAATTTTTTTCCTGGATCTGCGCCTTGTGTGTGCTCATCCATGCAAAATAGATAATCAAACTGCATTTATAAATACATGTAAAACAGGTTGCATACTCACAAGGCGTAATGAAGACTGGCTTTTATTTCTCTCTTTTTCTGCTGTTATGACAGGGCTACAATGCTGCATGATGCTGTGATCCTGAGAGATCGCGTGCCAACAAAACAACCTCCTGATAGAGACCCACGCAACTCGCGACCCTCGGGCCCAGGTTGGCCTTCCACTCTGATGGCCCGGGGACATTAAAATCACCTTGGGGAGGGGCTAATTAATAGATGGTCAATAGCAAATAAACAATATAAACGTTTTGATTTATATAATAGATTTCACGTAATTATCGATTAAATTTTAACCATAGGAAATTAAGTCAACAGTTATAATATAATAAAATATTTAAATACTTGCAATAGTCTGTTAAAAGCTTAACAGTATCTAGGGGCTAACGGGCTATAAATACTTATAAATTTAGTGTACAATTGATAAAAATATGATCTTTTTCGACTCTATTTTCTATATAACTTTGAATAATATAATTATATTACATTTTCAATATGGTGACTTTTGTACACTATCCATCTTCAATTATCCATCTTCAATTATTATTTACCACACCATTCTCCTTTACAAATCTAAAATCGGTATGCATGATGTCATTAAAATTATGTTGCATGTAAATAATTAATGTAATAATATATATTAAGCTATCATAATATGAAATTACAATTTAAGATAATATCAGAGAATTTAAATACTTAAATATATTAATTATTTATATTTTCTATAATATCTTTCTGACCTTACTGTCTTCATTATATAATTGAACATTTTTCCTCAATTTTTTGTATACTAAATGCAAGATATAGTATTAAATTTGGCTGGCTAATACCATACTTAATACGCAGTGTATATAAAAACTTCATATTAATTCACTTATTATAGGACAATGTCTAACTTCAAGTATACTTCTACAAATGTTCAAATTATCATATAATAATCTATAATATCTATATATTTCATCATACAATACCTTCAACACAGTATAAACTGAGTGATCTCAGAATGATCTTGACTACAACCAGTTTTTTTTACTCCTCATTATCATATCATATTTCTCTCTATATAAAATATATCGTGTGAAACAATCCAGCACCACAGTAGTTATTTCATCTCGCAACAAAATCGCTTCGAGCTACGTAGTGGTGTGTTATTGCATGTGGCCTTGGTCCAGCTAGGCAAGATCAGGAGGCTGTGCACGCTACCTGGCAAGAGATCACCCTCAGGAGCCGAGCGGGAGTCTGGGAACTGCAGAGTGGCCCAACCCTCGGTAGCTACCTGAGAAGAATACTGAAGATGCTCAAACAGATCTCAGATAGCGTCAGTAAGTAGAAAAAAAGTTCTATTATATTTCTTTTAAAAGTTATCTTCATTCAGATTGGTTAAAATTTGTCACTACATGTTGACATAAATTCACAGCCACTACTTTTACATGTAAAAGATTTTATGTAAGAAGATCAGCTGATCCGTATTTAGACACAATCGTAATATATAAACACAGTTAAAAAGTAAACTACGTGGATCCTTAGGTCAAAGAGGTCATTGTACATGACTTTTAAGATTTTTCAAAGTTGATAAAAATTCAGCTCACGATCTAAATCATCTATCACCACGTGACTTTTTATAAAGAGGAAGTGATTGAGCCAAAAGAAATGCAAAAATGGTCATCGTCAATAAATTTAGATTGAGGTCAAGTTAGTATGATTCTAATACATTTGTCATCTAGCAATCATAAAAACAGATTGCTGCTGTTGCATATTGATGTCTTCTGTTGGTGGTTAAGACAATGAGGAGGAGGAGGAGGGGTCATTGACCTTAAAGTGAATATCATTGTGTTGTTGATGTCCATGCCGAGAGGACAGTCGCGGATAGAATCAACAATGATGCAGGCCAACTCTCCAAAGGCGACAGACGCCTCAGGTAGCGCGAGTGACACGTTACTGGTGTCCCATAGTGTGAAGATGTCCGGTAGATGGTGCTGACACCAGTTCATCCTACTATACTATATTTGTGACGATAATCTCGTAATTTATGGAAACGAAAGATACGCTTTTGACCTGCGACTGAAGGAACCGTGGAAACCTCCAAATAAACCTCATGCAGAACAACATGATTTTTTTTCCTTCTCTGTTTGTGAGCCATACCACAGACTATGGAAGTGTGGTTAACATAAAGATAATTCTTCAGACATGGTTAGACTGATGGGTGACTTTAAAAAAATTGCAAATCTGCATTTTTTTTTCTCTTGACGGAGCTCCAATGCATCTATAGCTCTAACATATCAAAGGCAAAGTTCCTGCTGTCCTGACTTGAAACTCTCTGGAGCATCAGAGATGCAATACAGAGATAGTTTTCCATATTTTCTGTTGTACCTGTCCGCCACCTGCCCTGGAGGTGGAGGATCAGCTGCGAATGCCAGCAAATCTCGAGCATCATCACACTTGGCACGGCGACCCCCAGCACCTGCGTGATGTTATATACGATCGTTGTCATCAGCTCAAATCAACGGCATCTTGGCAGGTCATCGTCGGTGTTCACTTTTATTGTTTATTGAATTTCTCACATCTATAACAGAACTTTAAATTTTAAAGAAAACAAGAAAAAGTAAATATTGAATTACTTCACTTACATATAATGATTTATTCTATTCGTCTGAGTATATAGCTGTAACAAAAACAAATTTGAGAGAGTATGTTGAGTGAGGGCATTTAAAAATTAATTTTACAATTAGTCAATCGGTAAATTAAATGTTACATATAATTATATATATATCATATGTAAGCAAGTTAATTGCATTATTTTATCGTAATTTGGAATTTGACAGTGCAGCTGGTGAAAATAACAACAATAAATGGTTGGTGTTATATACAAGAGGTTAGACTTTTAAAATCTAATGGTCCCATCTCAAATTATGCGTCAAAGACAATAACGACGAGTCTATAGTCCTTTTTAATTTTTATTCACATGCTTGGTTGCATATTATACTCTACATAGTAATTATAATAATATGTTATAGCACTTATATAAAGCTACCATGCCATAAGGTCAATGGGTATATAATACCGTTTAGAACAAATTGTAATATTGTATGATTTTTTATAAATTGAATATCATGCAAGAAACTCAATATTATGAGATACAATAAAACTGAGCATAAAGAGAAAAAATTAATTCAACAATATAATGTCATATCGTTGCATTTTGTGACATAGGAACCCCCATATCTCCAGCAGATAGGGAGTTGTCATGCAGGAATCTGATGACAATCACGTGATTGAAACAAGCTACCGTCTTTTAAACAATCACCAGCACGGCGTTCTCGTGAGCTGGCATTCCTCTTTAGGATAAAAATAACACACGTGAAGAAAGTTTGCTGAGGGCTCTCTATATAAGATTTTGGTGCTGATTGGAATTCTGAGTGAGAGGACTGCTGCAGGGGTTTCCGTGTTGGCACCTTCCACCTTTATCTGAGGCGTATCTTAGGTGTTGGGAGGGACCGCTACATCTCCCGCTCTCTCGGCGCCTTCGAGGATAACATTCTTGCTTGCCCCCCACCCACACACTGTCATCACTACCACACCAGTAGCAGTATATGCAGGACATGCTAATAGCCTCAGCTCGTTAACTTACTGTACCACACAGCAGGAATGTAGAGGCTTTCAGCGTGCAGACAAATTGAGGTCTTTCACTATTGAAGATTGTCTCCTCTTGTGACACGTGACTTACACTTCGGGTCACCACAAACGTGACCCTAAATGATAAATATGATATTATACGTGACGAGTTACGTAAATTTGTAATTTTGGGGGAGGTTAGAAGATTAGTTCCTTTCTCCCCCAAAGAATGAAAAATAAAATAAGGTCAATGATGTTGATATTATTTTTTATATGATGACGCCTCCATAGATTGCATAACAAAGCTGCAGTATGACAAACGGTCAACGTTATAAAGTTTGTACCGTCTTGAGTTGTTTGCTTAATTCCCACAAATTATTATAGATCGTGCCATGGTCATTATAATATATAATAATTAAACAGGATGTGGAGTGCTGTTGATAAAATATGTTTTTTATTTTATTGTAAATTGAAAATCATCAATGAATATCATATTCAGGATTGCATGTTTGCAATGCATTAAGAAAATTTACATAGTACAATACAACAGCAGAGTATAACAATTTATTATAATACATTATATTGCAGGACAAAAATTAAAAGGGTTGATATACCTCAAAAAGAGTCAACTTCCACACTGAATTGCATCGTTTTATCGATTATTCTTTATACAAACACATATAAATAATAAATTTTAACGATAAAATTCTGTGACTCCTTTGTTCTCCGAAGAAGGATCACGTCGCGTGCATGGAAGAATGGTGACAATGGTTCAGTGACCCGTGCCATGTGCACAAATCTTGGCGACGGTGGCGATCTCTGCGGAGCTACAATTAGCCCCTACAACAATACGTTTCTTGTTGCAACAATCGGCTCTTGTGCAGACGCGTGCCGGACCAATTAGCACCCGGTGACTAACTAGGGGAATTCCTCCACAGATTTGACAGAATGACGAGATGTGTGCGCGGACAAAGCATCACTCACAGCTTCAAGGCTTTCTTGTCATACAGGCAAATTAACTTCAGACACAGAGATGGTCCTTTGTCCGACAAGCTAAATGTCTGACTCTGCAGGATTGTGAAAATCAGGTTGTCTGTCGTCTCAGGTATATATATAGCGAAAGGGACGAACGAAGTGTGAATATTTTATTTGAGTAATTATATATAATAATATAAAGCAGGCATTTATGCAGTTTGGAATAGTATATAAAAGTATAATTATGATACAGTCCTTTCCCTGGAAGATTTATATCGCCTTTGGACAGTCACATGCAGTGTCCGAAATTCGACTATGCAGTATCTATATTAATTCTATAATAACCGTCATAAAATAGGATGATTATGATGTTCCTTGGAAATTAGGAAAATTTGAATTTTATTTTTAAAAAAATTATCTTAATTGGTGTGTGATATATCTCTGTTTTCATAAACTCTGCTCTGATTATACAATTTCTGCACTTATGTTCAACTATACATTGAGAAAAATTGTGCAGAAATCCTATACAGTTCAGTAATACGGGTTTACGAATAAACCTTACACATAAAATAAAAGGTATCCGGAAAACTCGGTGCAGGAAAACTCGGTGCAGGAAAACTCGGTGCAATTTCAACAAGCTAGGAAAACTCGGTGCACGGTAAACTCGGAGCACGGAAAACTGGGAGCACCGCTAGGAAAACTCGGAGCATCTCATATATTGCAAGATCCCTATACTACAAGTATATGGATTTTGGAATATGTATATTAGCATAAAAATAATAAAATATAACAAAAATCGAACACATGTAATTTTCTTGTTGCCTTCATACAAAAAAAATATTGGAGGGCTTAAATACTATGAATATCACTAATTCTATATTAAATTATATAATACTATTTATAAATTATTCAAATAATTTCATTATTTAATTAATATTTATTGTAAATAAAGGAAAAATTTAAGTGCTCTCATAGAAGGAACAGCGGTACAGCAATTTTTTGTCCATAATGTCCATATAGCTTTATGAGAACAATTACATTCTTATATCAATTTCCATTTTTATTTGTTATATGACATTATATATATTATCATTAACACATTGAAAAAAAAAATCTAATATTACATATTGCATAAATGTGAAGAAATATATTTTTATTTAATTAAAGGGAAAGGAAAATAAATACGGGGCATTCACATTTAGGGCTCGATAATTTAAGACCAGAAATTTTGGGTCTAAAAAGCATGCATAAAATCGGGCTTTAAGGTAGAGATAACACGGATCAGCTGGCCCAATGCTAAAAAAATCCCATTCATAAAAATTATGAAAAAAATTTAAAATGTTCTCCTCTACATCCCCTATCAGTAGGTAAAATATCAGGTATACAAAAACGAGCTAGTTTTCGAGTTATTTATTTTTAAAGTTGACTAATTTAACATGGAAGTTCCATTTCTCATGTTAAATTAGAGAACTTTAAAAATTAATAACTCGAAAACTAGCTCGTTTTTGTATACCTGATATTTTACCTACTGATAGGGGATGTAGAGGAGAACATTTTAAATTTTTTTCATAATCTTTATGAATGTGATTTTTTTAGCATTGGGCCAGCTGATCCGTATTATCTCTACCTTAAATTATCGAGCCCTAAATGTGGCCTTAGGACTTTGTGAATGCCTCTTAATCATGTTTTATACATGATGACGATTAATCATTATATATATTTTATATAATATAATATACATGCAATGCTGAAAAATAGGGAATGGTAATAAATTGTAATAATATTGAAATAATTTCAACCGAACATTATTTTATGGCGTTCAAACGTTCTCAACAAGTTTCTTTACTACCTGGATTGAAAAAAACAGGTAGCAGGTAAGAGGTAATTAGTGCACGTGCACTTGAACAATGGGGCGAGGCGCAGCCCAATAACTTTCATGGGCTAAGGGTCACCCAGCCTATGACTATGTGGAGGGTGTGGCCCACAACATCTCCTACTAGGCACCTAGTACTGACCCCTCCCCTCTCCCCTAATTTCCAGCTATGATGTGGATTTTGTTTCTATTTATAGCTTTGCATTTAATTATATATATAGATTCCAATAAGATAATTATGTATTATTTTGTACAATTTAAGCATCAATTTTTAAGTGGACGAACATTATTTCCTATGTGATATTTTAGCTTATGTGATCAATGTAAATAACAGTATGTTTATATAAGATAAAACACTTTTATTGTGAAATTTTTTTTCCGTATTATTGCGTTAATTAGTATATAATACAATACCGGTTTTAAAATTTATTATTTAGAAAAGTATGCATGAATTTAGTTAAGAATTTAAAAGTAAATTTGTAGCAGCACATCATATGTAAACATTTTTAAAAAAGTATTTAATTTATGTGAAAATGCATTTTGTTGAACCTAATATATTTACATATAAATTTATATGCAATGCAAATTTAATTTTAATTAAAAATTAGATAAAAGAATAAAATATCTATATAGATGAATTACGGCTCAAGGCAGCAAAATATTATGTTAAAGTTTAATAAGAATTGGTAAGAATAAGAATTGTAATATAATCACAGATGCAACTATTCTACTTCATTGCATGCACAGCTTTATATATAAAAAAAATTAAAAAAAAAATAAAAATATATATATAATAAATAAATATAAAATAGAAAGGTATCAAGTAAAGTTTCAAGAGATACATTACATATATATAATATATAGTAAAAAATTTCAACTGTATGTTGTTTTAAAAGGGTTATTCTCACTAATTTTAGGAGATGGTGAATCACTCTGAAAATTATAGTAAACCTTCCTTACATTATAACATAAATATTCAGCAAAAAGAAAAAAAAAAATGAAGCAAAAGTCAATCTAGTTTTTGAGATATTCAGGATATAAATAATAAGCATATCATTGGAAATCTGGCGGCCATTTTCAAATTAAGTCAAATCAGCATCTTTTTCAACTAAAAAAATTACCATCTCAAAAACTGGACTAAATAATTACTTTCTTTACTTCAGAAAGTGAACAGTCATTTTGTTATCTATGTTCTGATCTAAATTTTATAATTTTTTACCATCAAAAAATAATTACAATTCTTAAAAAATTATCATGGCAAATACACAAATTATAAATATTTATAAGCCCTAGAGAACAATTATTAAGGATAAATTACGATATAGTGATGCTCCTCATAGTATTTAATTAAGTCCCCTGTAACTTTTGTGTTTGGAGGCGACAATATAGCTGGTTATATATAATATATACGATATTTTATAATATATGCGATGCTCCGAGTTTTCCTAGCGGTGCTCCCAGTTTTCCGTGCTCCGAGTTTACCGTGCACCGAGTTTTCCTAGCTTGTTGAAATTGCACCGAGTTTTCCTGCACCGAGTTTTCCTGCACCGAGTTTTCCTACAATCAAAATAAAATTATTACAATAATTTCTCTTAGTTATAATATATAGTCATGCATGGGGACTATTAGGTTGTTAGCTTATAATTAATATAAAAAATGTACACGGTCATACGGAGATATCCATTGAATTAAAATAGTTCTAGAACACATCAAAACAATATATATTTTTTGTAGAATTCTTCTCTCAGATTGATATTTGTTTATTTTCTGAATTTCTTTGATAAAAAAAAATGTTAAAATGCGTATAAAAAGGCTACTCCAAATATGCTGGCAGGTTTTATTAGGTTGGAATAGCCTGCTGGCTAGCAAGGAGCCTGCGGCCAGTTCTCACGGCTAACAAAGGGTTGCTATAAAGTCCTCGATATCAAGTCACAGGTCGCAGAAATCAGCGCATCAGCAACCCGTCATAAATCAGTCATGGGTTTTTGTTTGTGTCCATACTTGGCGCGTGACTGATGGTCGGGTCAGAGAGGGGGGTCATACAAGCACACAGTACAGTGTTATTATTGCCTTGGGGAATAATAGAGTAAACGGAAGTCAAGAAGCAAATTTCAAAATATTATTCATTGAGATGATGTACAGTTGTCGTCTCGAAAAATTCCCCTTTACAGCCTTGTTAATCACCACATGCCCCGTAAGAATAACACATGCAGGGCATGGTGATTAACAAGGCTGCAAGATGGAAATTTTCCGAGGCGACGAGTGTACATATCTAATTTAATATATTTGTCATCGTATTTGCATGTACTTTTTCAGTAAAGTGCTTGGTGTTAAAAACAAAAAATTGCTTTAAATTACCCAAAAAATTGTTTTTATTAATTAATTTCAATGAAAAACACTACTTCCGCTGAAATTTTTACTTCGAGAGAGGAAACGATGCATTATGTAAAGAATCTAAAATGTATAAAAGCCCCAGCAATTAAAAACATTAAAAGAAAACTCCCAAAAATGGGGGAGCTTAGATTTTTTTAATAAACATATGCAATTTCATTAATAATACTAAAATGTCATTTGATTACTCGTATATTTTCAAAGCTCATAACAATGATTATTAATAAATATTAAATATATTATTATGATGAAGCCTGGTAATTAATTAGTGCAGGTGGGAAAGCGCACAGATCGGAACTCACATCGAAAGCAAAAGTTCCACACTCGCGAGATGTTAGCCTTGACGGTAAGAGGATGCTCTAGGAGACTGCAGGTGCTCGATTAACATTTATAATTCCTCCGGATATCACCTCATGACCCTCAAATGAGGCCAGCAAGATGGCAGCACCACCAGCAATTATAAATTTTAAACTGCTTTAAATTTACCATGACGTCGCATCATAATTCAATTCTGTGTGCATTTTTAACACTGCAGCTATTATTATTAATAGTGATTATCGTTGTTGATAGAGAGATAATCGATGATAAACTGTAAAAATTTAACAAATAAATTATTTACTGTGAAATAAAAAGTATTTGATTTTAAAACAGATAAGTAATTTTAATATGTAGGTGCATGTAATTCTCAAGCAGCCATGACAGTGCATGCATAAAAAAGTTATGCTGATTTCTTAAAATTCATCCATGCATGAATTTATATATTCACAGGGTTAATTTAGCCTCACTTCCCCACTCTCCACTTCAAGCTGGTTTTGACACTTTTATGACGACCTGCAGGGCAAAGGTGGGTCCAGCTTTATTTTTTTTTCTCCATGGCAGGGATGGTATAGAAACTTTAATGTATTTAAGGGACCTTTGGAAGGGAGGGGGTGATACCCCCGTGAATGCTCATGTCAAAGGTTAATTCCCCCCGCGATTGTTTAGGCGCGACTCTGATGACGATCGGCTCGCGCTCCGGTGCCTCAGATGCAATTTATGCAGCTCGGCATGCGCCCTCCCGCTCGCTCGCCTGCATGCTGGCCGGGACATCTCGCACGGGAGTGCAGGAAACGCTCTCTGCTTGCCATCACTCACTGCAGGGGGGGTTGCATCATTTACATAAGGTTATACGAGTGCACAAAAACATCATTTGAAAATAACAAACAATAATAAAATTGACGCCAAAAAGCTATAAAAATAATCAATAATTTTTTATTGCGCTCCTAATGCAAATTTGTTTGTTCTCTCTTGCAATGTTCTCTCGACATCTCTGTTTACCGCGCTTTTACAGTAAAATTAATTTAATATTGCTACCGGAAGTAACCGGAAGTGAGAGGTTTCTGGCCTTCCTATTCTTATTTGAAGTATAAAATTTTGGCGAGTTTGTATAAAGAAGAATACTAAAATGTTTGCAAATTTTCAAGACCCTGACATGTCAAGATGACATCTCACTTCCGGCTATTTCCGGCAGTAATTTTATATAAATTTGACTGTAGCTGTTAACTCACCTAAAATGTAGCGTGTTGTGAGGAGCCGCACCCTGCATGATGCGGTGACTGATGCCAGCTTCATTATGCACAATAACACATGCAGCATGCACTAAAAAGAAGCTCGACAGCTGATAAACCACATTATAAACTAATTGAACAATCAATTGAAGAATTATTATTCTAATATGTTGCCATGATTGAGTGAACTTTCATTCCCTGGTGCATTTTTTTTCACAAAATTGTATCACTATACACGAGCTTTAAATTATGTCAATAAATCAGAAAATATAATAAAAGAATTTGTTTAACTTTTATAGGAAGTCTTATTATAGGAACCGAAGTGTTTTTTGACATATAAGTTTTGTAATTGGTTCTCACTAGATATAATAATTATATAATAAAAATTTAATTATCATTGCATATAATAATATTTTTAGCCTCTTTTTTGCATGCATGACTTTTACCATTTTTAAGTTTATTGTATATGTAACAAATTTTAATAAACTGACCGGATGGCTGATGTTTATATTATTTATATAATATTAAAGTAAACACCGTCTTTGAACTCTCTATTAAGATAGAAGGAAAAAAACAATTAAAATTAATAAATTAATATTCTATCAAATTGTAGAGTTTTTTATGTAATTAAGATAAAGTACATTGTACAATTTCGTTTATTTTGACGATTTTCATCTCTAATAATACAGTAACAATTAACACACGTGCTTGGCTTGACGCTTGCGTGCATGCTCTCTGCAAGATGTCTATCAAAATATTTGCCAATTTTAATTTATTTGTTCAGTTTGCAAATAAATTAACCCAGCTTTCTGGACTGCGGGTTTTCATTGAACTTCTTGTTTTATCACATTATACTGTCTAATGTGTCTTTTACTATCAATTCACTTCCATTTTTTAATGAAAGCCCCAGAATAATTTGATTTGCTTACTGTATGAATCCAGGCGTTGCATAAAGATTTTTTATGTAAGCAGAGTTTGGATACATTTGATATATAATTATAACTATATCAAAAGTATAGTACAACTATTTAATAAGATAATTAAATTTATTTTTATATAATATTAAATTAATGTTTTAAATTAATTTTAATATACTGATGATTTTTTCAAGATATAATTTATATGATGATACGATATGAGAACAATATTGGTTGATTATCATATAAATCTCCTATATACATAATCATCACGCTTATCAGGACCAAAAATCGTTCACTATTTATCAAAGGACAGATTTAACCATGCAGTTTAATAAGGGTCATTTTTAAAAGTAAAACTATGAGATAATAGCCTCTCACTGTAAATAAAAAGAAAAGAAGCCTTTGAATAAGAAACCTTTGAAATTACAGTAGATGTCAGAGTCTTTAAAAGTATATCGAATTTCATGAAGTTGGCACGGTGTTAATAAAAGAGGATGAATGAGAGTGCACTTCATTGAGATAAATCGTCAGCTGCAATAAATTAAAACTACATATTTATATACATGTGCATTCAGTAATTGGACCACGCATGAAATGTTTATATTATTTTGTCTTGAAAATTTGCCATGCATATATAATAATTGTCTCTAACTGTAAGCTGGGAATACATGGCACTCATAATTTTTTTATTTTAAATATACGTTTTGTTCTTCAAATTACAAAAGTTACGCAGAAGTGCATGTACTTGGTATAATTACTCATTTTTTTTCTTGGGATTCTTTTTAGTAAATGTATATGACATTTTATCCAAAATTCTCACCGCGCGTAATCTTATAACACGTACACATTATATTAATTTATGTTACATTATAACAATGTACTGAAATTATCGAACCATAGAGGAGAAAAAACAAGAGAAATGAACAAGTCGGGAAGCGAACAAGGGACCGTGAAGATCGCTAACTTTGGCATTATCTTGCTCTGTTTTGGGGATGTACACCACATTTACTGTCCGCGCACCAACAGCTGTGTGTACTCATGTTGCATGCCATGATGACTAAGGTGACGTAATGCCTACAGATGATGTACAGTACTTGGCAAGAGAACAGGAATTTGAGACTACATTCACCTATCAAATGCTCAGTTCTAATTAGAAAGTAAGATTCCATCCAATAAACTTCCTATCCTTATATTTTTAAAAATAGATTGATTATTTGCTTGGGAATGGTTGGTATTTTGGGGCAATTGACACATTTTGGTCATGAATGCCCACTTTTTTTTAAAAATAATTCACTGTCAGTCACTGTCATATATGTAAGCAACATATACAGTACATAAGAGCTTGGTATACAATTAAAAAAATTAGTATAATATTATATAATTAAGTTGGTTTGTATAATGGCTCGATCATGATTAAATTCTCAAATTCTATATATATGTATATTATTAATTTAACTATTGAATTTGTAATAGTTTAACTGAAATGCAATCATACAAATGCATTTGATGCATAGTTTTAATGTGTATTAAGGATTGCATATATTGCTATTTTTGGATGAATTTCAATTATCTCATCAATCCAGTTTATTTCGAAATTTCAGTTTTTGTTCAGTGTGTTTGTCATATATATGATTATTAATTATTATTCTTGATTTTTATCACTAAAATAACTTGTTGTTTTCAGGAATGTGCATTTAATGTTTTCTTGTGTGTACGATTGACATCACGTCCTGATTTATGAAATTTATGACAAGTTTATATTATTGTGTATACTATCGAAAAGCAAGAAAGACATTATGAAATATTATATTGTATAATACATCATCACATCTATTTGTTTATTACATTACATAGATCTATTATTGTTACTTTTATACTTTTTTTTTCTACTATTGTATTTTTTTTTAATTAATTCAGGAACATGCACACCAAGTGTGTTATATTCAAATTAAATGCATTTTTTATATGTCTGACTTCACAGTTTTATGATAAAAGAAAAGGATATCTATATATACAAAACAGACACAAAAGAAAAATCTTTTGTATCATGTATAAATCTTATATCAATCGTGAAATGATTTGAATTGCATTTAGGAACAGATTTCTTGATTGAAATTTCAGCTGATGCATGGACAAAAATGCAAAATTCTCATATTATCCCACCACTGCACTGGGGGAAATGTCGTCAGTGCGGTCGAAGGTTGAACAGCTGACCATACCCCCAGGTCGTTGGCCCCCGAGGAAGCGGGTCATTTGAAAAGGCCATGCAAATCAATCGCGTGAATATTTCAAATGTCCCGCACACAACTGACCTAGAAATTATATTTCGTTCGTCTGACTTGTCAAATTATTTTGTGAAATCAGAAATTTGTTCTTAATCTTCAGGTGAGAGGTACCCCTGTAGCTCGTGATCCATGGTGCAGAAACTTATTTAAACTTTTAGTTCTTCTCTATATGGTCACAATGGTGACTTAATGACAAGGCAACGATCTGTTTATTCTTTCTTCAAACCAAAAGATATTTTGCATTTCCTGTAATCATAAATAACGTAAGATTTTTTTTTTGAGGTTTCTAAATATTTTATTCACATGGTTAAAAAAGTACAATAATAAATTGAGATGACAAAATATGCAACACAACATGTTGAAATTCCCTTTGAATGATGATGTTGATGATGGGAGCGCAATCACATAAAACTACAAATTGGCTCAAACTCGTCTGTTTTTGTACCCACGGATGTATGGTCACTCCCCGGACAGTTCACATAAGAACATTTGACAATAAAGAATAAGTCACCTTCAAGTTGATGACGTCATCCGGGAAACCTCCATTATATCAGACATGATTCACCTAAAAAAAATCTATGATTTTCTAATTAATTTTAATCAATGCGAGGAAATGTTTGATCACAAAATATAGTCAGAAAACGTTTCTTAAATTGATTCAACGAGTTTCAATATCATTATGACGTAGTATTTTAATAAAGTGGCGGTAAATTTGAATATATTTTGTACAGGAAGTGGGTGGGAAGTTCATGTCCGCGATGTCACCGGTGTAGATGTTAAGAGAGAGCGGGGGGGCGTGGCGAGGAGATGGAGGGGCCGAGAGAATACAGATGTGGCGTCTCCCACGCACCTCCGCCTAAATAACAATGTGGTCGCTACTGTAAATGTCCCCACAAGAGAATATTATAGAGTCAGTGACCGCTGCCACAGTCAGCTTGAGGGCAAGGATGGACACCAGCGACGTGACAGATACTTATTATTGAGAGTCAATAACTTCTGTTTGAACTTCGCGTAGTAGTGGAGAAATAATCTTCTTGACATTTATAATGTTGTTACTTACGTTATTTAACTCCCTTCGATCAATATACTACTCTGGGAAGGTTTTATATAAGAATAACCAAGTAAATTTAGGTCTTCATGTAAGAATTATGTAAGAATAGCACACAGGAAATGAAAAAAAAAAGGTTTGAACTGTAAGAAGTTTATAATTTGATTATGAGTATAATATGATTATATATTGATTACAAATGAATGACTCGGTCATCATGATTAAAGCAGAGAATATCAGGAGAATATATTGTATTATAGGTATAGGTATTATAGTACACTTCGTATGGAAAACAATTGAGCCTTTATTTATCTTTATTTATTATTATTTTTAAATGTAGCTTATACACGCGCGTATCCCTTTCGCAAAACATGCCAAATGTATGCAAATTACGTACAGTACAAGTGCACGCATCATAAAATATTCCCTTTCTAACACAAATATAATATTATACTGTAACATCCAAAAATTGAATTGAATTTATTGATGTATTGACTTCTGGTCTGTCATGGACCAAGCAGTCATTGCCCGTAACATCCATGAAGATCGAAGCCGGCACCCTGACCGACGTTCAGGTAGCGGTTGTGGGCGGGACAGTATATAGTACGCGACATTCCACGACATCTCGCCGGCCGTTATAGTCGCGCGGTCAGTGGGGGGCTTCTTCTCGGGACGTGAGACACAGCTAGAGAATTGGTATACCAACGAGACAGCACCTCGTTCGGGACGTGAGATGGTGGTCACTACATCGTATTGTATAATAGGAACAGAAAAACTGTCAACTGGCAAGAGGGCCATGCAATAACTCAAATGCTTTGGTCTATAACTGGTAAAAAAAAAATCAATAATCTGATTTTTGGATTAATTTTGTCTTCATTAATTGTGTGACAAAAAGTTAGTAGTTTTTTCAGAACATAATGCACAAGATTCATAATACATCATGCACCTCTAGGGACAGTACGTTATCCCTTCAATTTGTGCATTTTTTTTTAGTCTTTTGGGCAATGTCATATAGAGGAGTCGTAATATTATATATATCATAATTATATAGGAATCATGATGGTTATAGGGGCGCAATTCACGAAGCAGTTATTATAGCAGTTAGCCAGGTTTCTAACCAAGTTTATTATAGCTGAACCACGTTTAACTATACCTGTTTCACGTGTTAAATCAGCTAAATCGCGCCCCATATTAGGATATAGTTTCTAAAGCTTCTTTCCTGAATCGCGTCACTTTGCATGGCTCGCTAATAAACAAGGAAATTGAATAGACTCTCGGTTATTTCTAATGCGTGTCCACGGATGGTCATGTGCTATAAACAATTGTTAAACAATGCTAAATCTTCTCACGGAGGTCTTTTAATTATTAGTCATAAGACTCATAACCTGATGAGTAATTACTAGCTCCTCCCTCGTAGAAACAATAAGCTATTCCTGGCGCGAGCCAACGGTGTTTACTAGCACGTTCTCCACATGATGTCCCCCTGCAGATGTCCATCCAAGTACCTGCAAGTTCAAGTGTGGCCGTTAACATGATGGACTCTCTCTCGTGGATCATATGAATAAATTGTGACGTAAAAAAATAAATTTTAATTAATTTAAAGCTGTTTTAGGTTTCAATAAAGGATGCATGTATACATGCAACACGATCTATGCTGGCACTATCAGAATTGTCCTATCTTTATTTTTTTTAGCAATATTAGGGGCCGTTTTCATTAAGGGTAGGTCAGGGACAAAAAAATAACATCAGTTTTGAAATCTTCGGGCTCAATTACCAATATATACTGAGATTTTCAAGATGGAATCCAAACTTCTTTTAAAAGGGTCACTTTACATTGATTTTGTATTGGACGTTCTTCTTTTATTAATTTTCCCCCATTTTGGGGGTGAAATAATTTAATTAGCTAATTAAAACCTATATCATTCAATTGTCTGAACCTTTGTGCATATACGTGTGCAAAAATCATGATTTATTAAAAAATGATTTTTTTTTCAAAATTAAAAGTGTGACGCAAGATATGGAACAGTCTGTATATATTTATATAATATAATTATACTTATATAATATAAACTTTAAAAAATGTAATATAATTATATATCCTTCCTGGTTCAAATATTTATTATGCATGTATTTTTATAGAAAATAATTGAACCCCCAAAACATCACAATCAAGGTGAATTATTTGTATAACATTATATATATATATATTTAAAAATAATAATTGAAGTAATTGACACACTTGTTTAAGTATACCTTTTTTTATACTGTCATTTATGCAGTTAGACATAATTTATTTTTAAAATGCACATTATATGATAACACTAGCACGACAGTTTTATAATGATGTGTAGGGAGTAGGGGAAATTTTGATAAATGTGGCCGCAACATTATGTAACTATTGCCCATGTGCATGTTTCATTTTTAAATTTTTAATGACCTTATCCCTATAAAGATTTTTTGTATGCTATTTTTTGAACGCCTCATGCATTACGTATTTACTCTTTGCACACGTTCAATTATAAGAGTGCATGTGGGACAGAGGTCGGGGTGACCTTTGTTCTCCAAACGCTGACCTGCTGCCGGCCGCTCCTTAATTGCATGCTCATGTGCTCATGCAGCATTATAATAACAGTGCATGGATGGCACACAATGCATTGTATCATTTTACGTTACTATCTGCATGGAGATATTGGAATTTGGAAATACAATACGTTGATAATTTTTGTTGTCATAATTACAAAAATAGACTTCAAAATTAATAAGTTAATTATCATAACTGCTCATCAAAATTATAACCATATTAGAGTCTGTTAGTTGCAACAAAAATTTCTTCCATTTCTGATAAGGTTTATATTTTAATGATAAGCAAGTGAACAAATAACCTTCTTGAAATTGTGAAAAGCTGTTTTTGCAACTGACAGAATTTAGTAGATTGTATTTTTTAAGTAATCCAAATTTTTAATTAAATATTTATATAAGTGTTAACTTATTAATTTAAAATTCTACCAGTTTTTTTCTTTTTCTTTTACATTATTTTTATGTATATTGAGTTATTTTTGTGATAAATAAAGATTTTCACTTTCAACATGTTTTTATGCTTTTATTAGGATATCATGGTAATTAGACGAAGTTCTATAAAACTCAGGAAAAAAGCGAGCTAGTGTAATTATTAGCGAAAATTTTAATACTTTCTGTGGACAATTACACAGACACTATATATAATATTCAAAATTTTTGATTAATTTTCCTCATAACGTTGTTTCATAGACATTTTATAACTCGATCGTGACTGATGGCGGCTCTTCTATTTGGTATCTATGAGGTAGCTCGTCGGTTTGCAAACATCTTGTTGACACCTCGACTTATACCTTGAGGACCGTGGTGGCTCTACTCAGGTCACTGCGAAGAGACAGCTTTGTCTGCAGGATGAATTACGACCGGTATCGAATCCAAGGTTTCGCACGCACCTTCCATCCCTTTTCATCCCTTAAAAAAAAAAGAGAAAGTGTCTGATTTTATTTCTTGAAAACGATATATACCAACAAGCACAAGCAAGCGTGTGTCCAAATAAAAACATCACATCCCTCTTTTCGTGTTCAGAACATCCCTATTGAAAAAATATAAGAGAAAAAAAATAAACAATGAATTATTGACAAGATGCAGTGGCCACAGCGAATCTTCTTCAAACTTTATTCAACAATGGCCTCGAGGCTGCATGCTTTTATGAGTTCATCTCTACCAAAAGGGAGGAGGTCACATAGGGCACCAGAGTTCAAGGACTTTTGGTCATTTATTTGAGGGATGTTCACAATAAATTTAGTTTTTACATAGTTTGAGGTATAAAAAAAAAATGGTTGTAGATGAATTAATGTTTTTGTGTGTATGTTGTATTCATCAAATTTATGGTATATTCATGTATAGATATATTTATTAAGTTTGGATCATTGGTTCAGCGATTACTTATTGCTTTAAATGAGAAAAAATAAATGTCATGCAGCAGTTAATTAAAAATTATTAGAAATGTAAGCAGTATATTATATTTATTTAATTATATTTTCTCGTGTGGCTATACATAATTATAATACAACATATTTATTATTATTAAATTATTAATATATACGATTAGTAATAAAAGATACAATGCAATTGATGCATATTTTTGTTTACAAACTTAATAATCTTAATTGTGTCACAAATAAATTAAAAGAATATTTTGTATATATTTATATTTATTTTATAAATAAATTGCAAAAAAAAATTAAAAATTAAAAGCAAAATTATAATATAACAAATTCCGATAAAAATTACGTAAAAACTGTGCTTTTTTGCGACAAGAGCACGTAATTTTGTTCTTACTTCTTGTTGTAAGATAAGAAACCCATTTACTATTTATGTAAGCCACGAACATCAAAACAAACACTTCTTGAATGTGTGTTTTTCTTTACCTTGCCATAAAATGCAAAATCTGTATCCTCCTCCTTCGAATCATTTTGTAAGACGTTATTTACATGCAGTCTATTCAAGACGACCTTTTGTCATGGAAAAAATTTCACTTTTCCTAGAAGAAGATTTTTGTTTGTCTTCAATAAAAGGCATCAATCCCTCACGAGGAATGTTCCATACCACATGACCATAAATTGGCTGGCCAAGGCCGCCCTTGTCTCGTCAGCGCAGGTATTGCTCGACTTTGCTCACCTGTACACTTTCAGTTTCTCACTTTCTCTCCCCACAAAGTGTGGCGCAAGGCAATAAAAGTGCTGACATATTGTTGTGTTATTCTCACGGGGCCTCGGTTCGATCCCAGGATCTGCTGCTGTCAATCTTCCGGCCAAGATTGTTATACAATTCAATATATCAAGAAACCCTACCTCAGTAAAGAAATATGCTGTTGTGGACTCAATTTTTCTGGTATTAAGATACTTTATATGGGATTATTTAATTTCATTATATTTTATATATAAAAGAATTCCATATGGAGCGGGATTTAGAGATGGCTGTCATTTATATTATATTGAGGTTGTTTATCATGAGGCATGTACTGAGATAGATGATGTACTCATAGATTCACTATATTGTACATAGATTATTGATTTTTTAATCAATATTTTCATACTTGGGATGCAGGATCTGGTGTCTGGAAGATTGTAATTACTCCAATTACATAATTTTATAAAAAATCATGTCACACAAAATTCATTTCGAAGCAAAATTAAATTTTATATGTAAAATTTGCATAATAAATTATGCAAGAAAATATTAATATAGACCTTACATATATTTGTAAATTGCAATTATTTCTTTAATTTTATTATATATACAGAATGTCATTTATTTTATTTGAACGTAAATAAACCATTCGGCAATCAAAATATAACACCTTCATGTGACAATAAAGTCACCTTGCTCGACCTTGAAGTGCATGCTGTTAATTTGCATGACCCGAGGCGTGTGTCACACCAAGTCAAATGCTACACTGAAATGAGCGTGCAGATTGGTATTTTTGAAATGAGTTGGTTTATAGAGAAAAGAACAAAAGAAGACTTATTTTCCATGAGTTCATGAGTTGTTCGTGCACACCATTTCAAATAATTTAAAAAGTGATCGTGTCGCCTTGAGGTTAGGCAACTTGTTCAGCACCGTCACCCCGCCCCTGCTGTGTATGTGACCAACTTGATTTGAGTGGAGAACAGGTTGTAACCTCAAGCCGAAACGTTTTGCCAAAGAGGTGGACATTATTTATTACTTGGTATAAGTGTTTCTTAATCGGGAGCAAAGTGTATTAATTGCATGGAGATCAAAATTAAATATAATAGTATTATACCAAACTATTTATGCAATTAATATAAATCCTGCAAAGGCATACATAGTCCCTCTATATATATATGGTCCCTCTATATATCGATCGGTAACTTTATTGACAGCTTCATTTCCTAATTGATTTGAGTGCAAAAGTTGTTTTGCAATGAGAATCAGTGATGTGTAACGTTGCTAACTTTGTGCACGTGACGTCACCTGGCTCCTGGATGGGCCAGCTCTGCAGATACGGAAGCCCCGCGCCGCGCTAATTGGATCAGCATCCCGGCAGGCAGTAAGCCGATTACCCCGAGCCCAAGATAAGGCCGCCCCAGCGAGATGGCTGCTTGAGCTTGGCCAACTAAACACCAAATAACAGGAGCTGCTACTGTCTGTATACAGACATCGTGGTATATATAACCATGTACTGTGAAGTATACTATATACTATTTGAAAATCGGCTGCATGTATTCCAATTAACCCACGTTTTAAGTTCTCATAAGTTTCATTAAATAGAACATTATACTGAATGAGAGCTTATATCTAAGTCCATGCAATATAAAATTATTTATAGCAGTTGTTTGTATTTCTTGTTTTGTTGTGTTATAATATATAAATGTTGACGTATATTGTGATTAAATGAAATTATTGAAGTACTGTACACTTATATTGTTGTACATGCAAACGAAAAGCAATAGAATATATTAATAATTATGAATTACTATGAAATATGAAATATTTTGAAGTGAAAAATCTTAAATAAAATTATAAGCTAGTATAATTACAGTAAAGTGGCCTTGCAGGCAATTAAATTTAGACATAAAACCATTGCAAGTTTGTAATAAAAATGTTATTAAGTTTCTTCTCTGAAAACTTTTGATAACGAACTGGTTATATAATGAATAATTATATAAAATGTCAAAAATGTGGTATTAATTTTTTCAATCATAAAATATATTATTTCAATCATAAAATTCTAATAAAAATTGAACTATTTAATTGTTTGCATTTAGGAACGTACACCATGCAGCACTTATTCGTAATACACGCATTGATACTTTGGTCCTGAAGATGTTAAATTTTGTTTTAGTTCACACACTCCTCCGATTGTCCTTTGTTTGTTCTGCATGGTTGATCTTGTGTTGACGTCACCTGTCATGTGTTGTTGATTCCTCTCCTCCTTGCGATCTATACGCGTGAGATTGTGAGGAGCACAATAAAAAATATACGCCGGGCAGAATTCGGAGAGATGGCGCCGTTGCCCACGCTTTCCCACAGGCTATAAAACTGAGCTCTGCAGATTTGAGTTATGTTTCCTCTCTCTTCGCATATAACTTTGAGGAGCGAACTACCTGGGCCGTTGATCGCGAGAATTTTCGTACAGCAACGTACTTAGTTCTAGATATAGACCACAGTTGAGGAATTATTTTGCAATGTCGTTGATTCAATTTTATTATTGTTTCTTTATTTAATTACATATCATATAGAGGTGTTCGAGAAGCCTCGAATGCTGTTTATGCTTTTGTTTTATAAATAATAATATATAGTCCATAAAATTATTTTGTTAGAAAATTATTTGTACAATTATCTAATTTTTCACCTCGGGACAGCTTTGATTTTATACCCTTTCTAGCTTAATTAATGCAGCTGCAACTCCGAAAGAAATTTTGAAGCGATGCAAATTTCTATTTTTTTTTTTAAGAAGGAAAATTATATTTATATTTTAATATACTTAGCACGTCTCCGTAGACTGCATGGTAAATAAATTTTATTATATGCTGTCCCGAAATGGTCATAACTGGCGAACGATTCACGTGAGCATGGACAATATAGTCACTGCAAAGAAGTGATCTTGACCAACGCATCCATCAGAGAGCAGCTGACTCTTATAGGGCTTATACATGGGAGGGCGTCGCATACAGTAGCAGTGGCACGAGCCACGATGCATAAAAGCAAGGTATATTGAAATGTCGCTGGATCCAATATCAGCTTACAAGGACCGCTCTCCTGAAAGTCACTCTGACATGAAGCCATGGCGGTCTCTGTCACTTAATCTAATTAAGGCAATTAGTTACATTTCGAGGTTCCGTGTCAACTCGCTAGATGGCTCTGACGATGAACTTACCTTACGTCGAACTACCTTGGACGAAGTTGATCACGCGGAAAACCTGTTAGTCAACTATAAAGCGGTCGTTAATTCTTTATTAGATAAGACATTTAACTCGTCGTATCACTTTCGTGTATTACAGTGAGTTAAAAAAAATGTTCTGACAGATTAATAAACATAAAACGACATCATGATTTGATACAATTAATTTGTGATGCGTTGCGTGTATATGCATGTATAGACGCATTTTCTTTATATGACGTTTTGTTAAAAGAATTGCAACAAATTACGAAATAACGAGATACATCACTATAAGACTCAAACTTTATTTAATGTTCTGATTGACTTTAAGATGTTATATTTATATAGTTATAGGATCGGTGGCTTTTGAAATAAAGTAAGAAATCGGGAAAAATTGGTGCAGGTTGTTGGGAAATGAGAGACAAAATACGACCAAATTTAATTAAATGATTTTGATACTTAATTTGGTGTTTGAAAATTTGCACATATAAATATTTGAATGAATTACAGTGGCGACACTGCTAAGTGGCACATATAAGCTGCAAATATGCAGGGTTTTTAGTTGAGGTATATATTAAAATATGCCACTTTATTTATAAATATAATATTAATTATAAAACCAGAAAACTTCAATTTACTTTTACGTTTCTTTTTGTAATGTGTTTTACTGTTTTGTAATAACATTGATGTGTAATATGATTGAGTTTTTATAAAGAAAAAACATAATTGAAGCTAATTAATTAATTAAAGCTCTATGGAAAAAATGTGGAAGATTATTATTATTATTATATTTAAATATTAAGATTGTCTTTAATAACATGCTTTTTCCATACATATAATTTCCTATTTATAATCTATTATGCATTTATTTTAAATTTGAATTTTTTCAATCGTTTCAGCAGTTTTTTCATGAACTGCATTCATTCAACACACATGACATATACGTTATTTTTATCATGCAGTACTATCTCGACCTATCATATTATTATATTCAACATTAGCGATATTAAAATTACATACATCCTCATCAAATATTACACTCTTTCCTTCTGCCATGATTTCCAACAATCTCAAGCAGCAGAATATCGACCGTGCCACCCCCCCCCCCCCCAGGGGGGAGATCTGGCTGTGGTCCGCCCGGGATGAATCGGGAGCCGCCAGGTACGGCCTGGCACCTTTGACCGTCGCCGCCACGGAGATAGAATATCCGGCGTGCGTCGTCATTAATCACGAGCAGGTGAGTCACCGCCGTGGTCCCCCGTGCCAGCCCCGCCCCCACATCTCAACAACAGACAGTATATCACGTCAGAGAAATAGGTTAACGTCAATTTTGTTGTCAATGGATTTTTTTTTGTCAATCAATTTAGAACTGTAATCAATCTTAAAATGAGACCGTATTCAGCATTTTATTTTTACATGATGACAATATTTTTAGCAAAAATAAATTGAAATTAAATGCAATGTTCATATCAACAATGATTTAATCAGTAATTAAGCATTGTCTATATATTTGAAAATGAGCAATTGAGCACAACAAAGAAATTTATACATAAATTAAGCAAAAATTAACAAAAATATTGCATGCAAATTATTCCAATAAAAGTTATCAGCGCAAATTGAAATTATTTAATTATACACAGTATAATTATGACGTTCCCATTTTATGAGTTTTCCACAGATGCAGACTCTCCACTGCTATAATTTTTTGTCTCATGTATTTTTGATGAATAAACAAATTTATTTATATTATAGGAATCGGCTCCATGGTGTCACCGAAGAAATTTGAAGCCATACATCCACAAACCATAGAAAGTTGCCCAACATTTTGTCCTGATGAGTAATGTAGCGGGAGCTTCAGTGTGAGATGTGTCATGCAAACCACGGCTTGCTAATCTTCATGTAAGGGGGGGCAGCGAGCGAGCCGGTAACGGGCGGTTAGCAGTGGTGATAGCACTCCGTTCAAGATAACCAGGCATGCGGGTGCTCTCACCACGGTATCTGTGTGGCTCTCACGATGGCCGTTGTCGCTTGCAGAAGTGCTTACCTTCAGCAAGGGGTGTCATTTATCTTCTTTGCCTTCAGAGTTCAAATGTATATAATAAAATTAAGTTTGTAATTTGATCAACGATATGAAAAGTCATGTATGCTGGACTGAGGATTTTGACTATATTCTTTTTTCTGTCACTTTTTAAAAATTATTCATATTAAAAACATGGAGATATATCGCAGAAAATTAACAGTTCATTTTTTGAATTGCTTTTTTAGTGCATGAATGTTATTAGCAATGCACAAGTTTATACGAAAAAACAAATTCCCTGCTTGGCTATTTATAAAATATTTTGATTTTGCAAATGAATTTGTAATTATTTATTAACGTATCAAGTTTAATGCTTTAAAGTTAAAAATTAAAGAAAGATTACAAAATATTTAATATGTATTATATGTTTATTATGTAGTTTTTTTTTAAAGTTACAAAAATAATTTTACTGTGAAAAACTAAAACGTTAATATATATATGAAAGAAAATATTAATTATTGAAAATTGAAAAGTGGTGGATGAAAAACGATGCACAGTAGTTTGTATAACTTGAATAATTATATTAATTTATATCTGCTACATCATGACATGACATACAATGAGTTTGCAACACTTGTGAAATAAATTTTTAATTTGAAGAAAAGTATAACATCACAATTATAATAAAACTATTTTCTAGCTCGATATATTTATAAAATTTGTGTTATTATTTTAAATGAAAGGTTATTACAAAGCAATTAATTATCTATTAATGTTATTTGCAGGTGCTCGGTAGAAGTTATTATAGTCTGTCGTCTGCCGATTACCATCTTTGGAATATAATTTATTTTATGTCGATATCTGCTAGCAAAAAGTTTGCACTTTTTTCTTCTGATTTTGGTCGATTATTTGAAGTTCCTTGAACTTTCATTACTAAAGTTGTAATTTATAATACACACAAATTATACATAATTTTCTATCTAATTAATAGAGGCTACAAAGAACATAAAAAAGACATAAAACAAAAAAGTGTTTTAATATTTAACATAAACTTTGATCTGTTATCAGTATGATAATTTATTTATCCTGATGAGTATAGTTTTTCCAACAATAAGTTGTAAAGGAAAAAGTTTATATTTAAACTGAAAATTAAACAGATACAATATTTCAATATAGACAGAAAACAAACGTCTTCAATTTTATGGACCTTCCGTTTCAATTTTTTTCTTCAAACCGTCAGCCGTCAATATTATAATACCTAATACATGACACATGCAGCGGCCTCCATAGTCTCCATACTATATTATAAAATTTGGTGTTTATATAGGGAACATCTTCAAAGGCGCTATATACAGTCGTGGCTTTGGGGTAAGTCAGTGTTATGCCTAATATTTTTCTGATGATATTTGATCTTATATTTGGCTGTATGTTTTGCAGCGTATCCGATGATAACCAAGGACCAATTAACATTGAAATTGAGAATAATTCTCATATTTTTATATCATGGCATGCATGATTAATTATCAGCGAAATGAGGTTTATAAGAAAATCACCTGGAATGATTTATTTACCACTTTGATCACCATACAGTCTCTCATTGTATGTATATATGTATAATAAGATATAGTTAGGCTGCATCTTATATACAGTCTTAAAACATGCAGATTAAATTTGCATTTTTTTTTTTTTTGGAGGTGAGAAGAGCGATCATTCAAATTCTACTTCATGCATCAAAAAAGTGTTGATATTCTCGTAATCCATGGAGCTCGATCGATTGTATGGGAATGTAAATGTCCCATCAGTCTCGAGATGTGTCTTTTCCTTATCTGCAGCACCACGGATACAGTGTACAGTTGATGTGATCACAGGAAATTATTGACGTGGGTGAATGTGTGGTTCGAAAAAGACCTTTGACCCCCACCTGCAGCGGCGTAACTACAAAATGTGGGCCCGGGGGCCGAAGGCCCGATTGGGCACTCGCCGCGAAGCAGTGGTTTCGTAGGGGGGGGGGGCGGGGGGAGTGGATCTCCGCAGGAGGCGATTTTTTTTAGAAAATGTGGGCGTGGCACTTTTTTTTAATGAAGAAAATTATATAATTTAATGAAATTAGATTTGCGCAATATTTATAAATTCCTTATTAATTCATGAATTTACATCAACATTGCAGGTCCACAGATGTCACGTTAAGCAGCAATCGGCAAATTTAAAACAAAAATAAAAAAAAACAGTACGGTGTTGTAAAAATATTAAAATTCACATTAGTTCATTTTAATCTACTATAACACGAGAATTACTAATTAGCACATATATGGGTAAAAAAATGTCTATAATTTAAAGATTTAAGCACAATTTTGACTTATGAGAGGGACTAGCTATTGTTTCAACTGCACACTCGTGCTTTGACGGCATGCATGGTGAACTGAATTTGGGGTGGTTTATTCAAATCTTAAATGTCATAAAACAGGGAGAGATGAGTCAGATGAGGAGCACATATGAGCTAATTTTCTCCCCATCCTCAAGTGATAATGATAATGCTCGCTCTCGGTCTTCATATTTGTGACAAAAACATTTAAAAACTTATGTTAAGAGGGCGCTTTCGTTGAGTTTTGACGTTCAAAAAAATGTTTTCTTTGTACGGATATTTTGCGAAAAACTATTAGTGCGACAAAGTTAAAATTTTCTCACAATACACAAAAAACGTTGCTCTAAAAATTGTATTTTTTGTTTTTGTGTGGCACTTTGATTAATTTAATTTTACTGCGATCAAAGTGGGCGATTATAAGGTACTTTGGGATTTTTTTCCCAGCAAAGTAACTATCGTATATACAGAGTGAACCACAATTCGCGTGCCAACTTTTTTCGTAAATATGGTATTGCAAAAATTTTCGCACAAACTTCAAATTTGGTACACTTGTAGCTGAGGGTTGTAAAAATTAGTTCAGGGTGTTGAAATTTTTATTGGACACCAATAACACCCCTTTCAGGGGTGGTTTTTAAAAAAATTATTTTCGCCTTATGGAAATTCAATGTTAAATTCAACTTTTTTTTAAATCATTGGAATTTTGCAGAGAAAATTTCTAGCACAGGGTAATCGACCCTCCTGAACTCAGAATTAATTTTAGATTTTTTCCCCGACGCACCCCTGAGGGTGGAGACCTACCCCTAAAATCCATTTTCCTTAAAAATTGTGCTAAAATTATGAAATTAATTCTCAAGGGGTAATCGACCCTCTTGAACTCAGAAATAATTTTAAATTTTTTCCCGACGCACCCCTGAAGGTGGAAAACTACCCCAAAAATCCATTTTCCTTAAAAATTATGCAAAATTTATAAAATTAATTTTCAAGGGGTAATCGACCCTCCTGAACTCAGAAATAATTTTAAAATTTTTTCCCGACGCACACCTGAGGGTGGAGACCTACCCCTAAAATCCATTTTCCTTAAAAATTGTGCTAAAATTATGAAATTAATTTTCAAGGGGTAATCGACCCTCCTGAACTCGGAAATAATTTTAGATTTTTTCCCCCGACTCACTCCTGAGGGTCAACGGTTACACACCATATCCTAGGCTTATTTCTTAATAATCGAGGAGAAATTGTGTATTAAATTTTTTTCGAGGTTTATCGAAATCTTTCAGAAAAAAAAATCACAGACTCAACTCTTCACTTGCAGCATCATGCCACCATCATCATGTGTCATGTCCACCGTTAATTGCATGGCGTGAAGGCACATGTTGGTCTACACAAGGCTATGTGTGCCTTTAACAACTGAGGTGTGACCAATTCCACATAACGTCTGTCACTTTCAGCTCGTCAATGGTCTCAAATCTCTTTCTGAAGCAAAAGGTTTAAAAGAAGAGATTCGAGACCATTGACGAACTGAAAGTGGAGATCAGACGTTGCATGGTTTTGGTCACACCTCAGATGTTAGAGGCCATGCACCTACACACATAGCCTCGTTGAGCGGACCAACATGTGCCTTCACGCTAACTAACGGTGGACACTTTGAGTGAAACCATCGTCATGCTGCAAGTGAAGGGGTGAGTCTGTGATTTTTTTTCTGGAAGATTTTAATAAATCCCGTAAAAAAAATAATTCACAATTTCTGCTCGATTATTTAAGAAATTAGGATATGGTGGGTAGCCGTTGACCCTCAGGGCTACGTCAAAGAAAAAATCTAATATTATTTCTGAGTTCAGGAGGGTCGATTACCCTTTGAAAATTAATTTCATAAATTTTGCATAATTTTTAAGGAAGATGGATTTTAGGGGTAGTTCTCAACCCTCAGGGGTGCGTCGGGGAAAAAATCTAAAATTATTTCTGAGTTCAGGAGGGTCGATTACCCCTTGAAAATTAATTTCATAATTTTAGCAAAATTTTTAAGGAAAATTGAGTTTAGGGGTAGGTCTTCACCCTCAGGGGTGCGTCGGAGAAAATATCTAAAATTATTTCCGAGTTCAGGAGGGTCGATTACCCATTGAAAATTAATTTCATAATTTTAGCACAATTTTTAAGGAAAATGGATTTTGGGGGTTGTTCTCCACCCTCAGGGTTGTGTCAGGGAAAAAATCTAAAATTATTTCTGAGTTCAGGAGGGTCGATTACCCCTTGAGAATTAATTTCATAATTTTAGCACAATTTGTAAAGAAAATGGATTTTAGGGGTAGGTCTCCACCCTCAGGGGTGCGTCGGGGAAAAAATCTAAAATTAATTCTGAGTTCAGGAGGGTCGATTACCCTATGCTAGAAATTTTCTCCGCAAAATTCCAATGATTTCAAAAAAAGTTGAATTTAACATTGAATTTCCATAAGGCGAAAATAATTTTTTTAAAAACCACCCCTGAAAGGGGTGTTATTGGTGTCCAATAAAAATTTCAACACCCTGAACTAATTTTTACAACCCTTAGCTACAAGTGTACCAAATTTGAAGTCTGTACGAAAATTTTTGCAATACCAAATTTACGAAAAAAGTTGGCACGCGAATTGTGGTTCACTCTGTAGATTTGAATTGTAAGATTTTACGCAGAAGTTTGGTCTCTTTAATAAAAAAAATAAAATATGTTTAATATTGAGAGCTTCTATCATAATATTGCGTAATGAAGATGATAAAAATTCAATATTTTCGTTAACAATTTTGTTGCATTCAGCTAGTCGGCAAAGAACTAAAGAAGTGGGCGGAGGGAGAAGCTGCCTCCCACACCCCTATCCGCCGGCGTGATATATTACTCGACCGTCACCCTCAAAACGAAAAAAAAAAAAAAAAAGTCAACATGTGCCGGGGAGAGCATTTGTATATTCTATCCATACACACGTTGACAAGACACTTATAATGCACTCGAACAATAATTGTACAATAAATGTAATGTTAAATATTATACGACTATATATATTCATATATAATTAAGAATTTTATGACAGATTATCTATAACCAACAACATAAGAAAATAGTAAAAAAATTATTCCCGATTTTTTTTTTTTATAAAATCTTCGTAAATTTTTCAAAAATAATAATCAATCGGTTTAACTATAATGACGGGGTGCAGGAAAAAAAAATTAAACGAGCGATATATAACATTTCATTATACATAGTATATGCTAATTTTTTTGGATCCATTATTGATTTTAGTTGAAATAGTCTATATATTATATTATATATAATATTATATATGTATATATATAATATAGTATTATATATTATATTATATCAGAGTGTACAGATAATCATGCGACATTTATTAATTTTATATTATAATTATATTATAGTCTCTCAATTTCCAGAGAATATTCAAAAAATTATAATAAACACTTACATGTGCTTCAAAGTGGCATTTTTTATCGTAACATATATCATTGTGTTTTTGTGTGGTTCCCCAGGCTTTAGACATCGTTTTGGTCCATTGATAAAAAAAAAGAAGAGGTATCCGTCCTGACTGAGGTTTTCCACGGTTCCCTCAGTCTCACTTCAGCGAATGTTGGGACGCGTAACAGGCCGTGGCCACCATCAGTTCCCTACCTTATCCCTACCCATTACCCCGCCGCGAGCTGTAAGCTCTTATATAAGGGGTGTATCCTTGTATATAATTATATAATAATATATGTTGGCATCAAAGTCCGAATTCGAGCAAAGCCCGAAAAAAATGCGCACATTTAGGTGTGCCCCTAGCGATTTGAGCAAAGCCCAAAATTAACAAACATTTCGGGCTTTGCTCATTTCAATTAATTTGATCATTTCTAGAAGTGTTCAAATCGGAAAAAGCAAACCCCGACGAGAAGTTTTATTTCGGGGTTTGCTCATTAAATTTGCTCATTTCTAGAAGTGTTCAACTCGAAAAATGCAAACCCCGACGAGAAATTTTATTTCGGGCTTTGCTCACTGTTTTAATCATTTCTAGAAGTGCTCAAATAAGCAAAGTGAAAAAAAATAATTGGAAATCGTGCCGTATTATAGTAAAAATTTGTAATAAATAATAAAGCAGTAAAATATTTTAAATTTAATAATATTTAATTACATCACTTTTTTTAAGTAATTGACAAAAGACAAATTTAACATTAGCATAGCGTGCATATTATTTCTTTAAAAACATTTCTTTCTGTATTATTCAAGTCATACTGAAAAATACGAATTTGCAATTTTTTTCACACTTTTTGTATAATTATTGTATGTTAGTTAATTTATTTATTTAATTTTTTTTTACAGCTGATATATTATAAAATCGTTTTAACTTAATTTATAGAACTTGCTGAGAAGCAATTTTAAAGAGCTACTCGAGCTACTCAAGATAGTACCAAACCTACAAATTAAAATAATAATAATAATAAAATAAGCATGGAAAATAAATAATTATTATGCCTGAATATTACCTGATCTTATTATTTCCTGAAATTGACTTATTTTTGCAGGGATTACTATCATGGCATTTTAAATTTCAGTTAATTGTTTCCCTTGCACAACATGGTTTATATTGACAACCTTTCTTGCAGTTGCAAAACACAAAACCTTGAGCGCTTTGAATTTGCTAATGCTGATGCTGCTGATCTGAGAGATTCTTTTCTTTGTTATGTGCAATGTGGAACGTCGTCTGAACTTAGAAATAGTTCATCTGCAATCTGGAATTCATTGCTTGAGTATAATTGTAATCATGACCTTTAATTATAAAAAATGATAACAATAAAAAAATTAAAAGTGTCTTTCAGTGTGACAAAATCGTATTTTTTCAATATATGACTTGAATAATACAGAAAGAAATATATGTTTTAAAAAGAAAATACTAGACACGCTATTAATGTTAAATTTGAAATTTTATCAATTAATTAAAAAAGATATATAATTAAAATATTATTAAATTTACATTATTTTATTGTTTTATTATTTATTGCTATAAAACGGCACAATTTCCAATTATTATTTTTCACTTTGCTTTGAGCACTTCTAGAAATGATCAAAACAGTGAGCAGAGCGGGCAAAGCCCGAAATAAAACTTCTCGTCGGGGGGGGGGGTTACATTTTCCGATTTGAACACTTCTAGAAATGATCAATCAAATTTAAATGAGCAAACCCCGAAATAAAACTTCTCGTCGGGGTTTGCTTCTTTCGATTTGAGCACTTCTAGAAATGATCGAATTGAAATGAACAAAGCCCGAAATATTTGTTAATTTCGGGCTTTGCTCAAATCGCTAGGGGCACACCTAGATGTGCGCATTTTTTTCGGGCTTTGCCCGAATTCGGGTTTTGGTGCCAACATATATATAAAGATTATATAAAGATTCAGACTAAAAAGTTGCCAAAATATTGTTATTGTATTTATATTTTTCAAAATTATAATCTGGCTGCATTTAAAAATCAATTTTGACACATTAGTTATATTTCTATTTTTATTATTAATAAATATCTTTATTGGTGTATTATATTTCATATAGTACATAACCACATAATATATATGTATGAATAAAACGTACATAAATACACGTATGCATACATTTATTTTATATTCGTCACATAAATTGCTTGCAATCTAACTAAAACTACATTGCTGAAGTGAATAGAAAGGTCCTCAATTGTGTCAATTCAGTTTTTTTTTATTTTTAATTTGGGCAAAAAATGTCGTAGAGAGAAAAAAAAAAGACGTCTGTAGGCTAATTTTTTCTCCTGCAACTGATTGTTGTAATATCGTTTGAATCAAATGATTTTTTTTTTTAAAAATGTATAAATTTGACAGTTGATTGATGTTTGTGGTTTTCCCGCACATGGTGTGCACATGTGCTCCGAGCGCGCGACAAACGTCAAGCTAGCAGCAGCAAGCCACCTCAGCTTGCTTCGAGTCGCCTTGACCCACCCCTCAGTGAGAAAACTCTCCCCTCCAGTTTTGGTCTAGGATCGAACGAAAGCGCCCTCTTAAGGGGGAAAAAAAATATATGCCTATAGTTTAAAAGGTTATATTTTTATTTATTATTATTATTTTTTGTCACACTCAATTGAAATTTCTTCAATGAGCTTGACTGAAAAGGCACCCTTTGATGAAAGGGCCCGGGGCTCTTGGCCCCCTCGGCCCCCTCTGTAGTTACGCCACTGCCCGCCTGCATGGCAGCCGATCTCGATCTCATCATCTTTGACGGAACACTGTAGTTCCTGGAACAACCACTTGGTGATTCGCGAACCAAATGACGAATCATAAGATGTTCCGTGAACGTATCCTTCCGTGTAACAATTTTAATGAAAATTGATTTATAAAGATTTCACAGCTTTGTTAATATTTTCTCTTCAAACGATCGAGAAACGACCACAGGATCAAGAGAAGAGTTGTGTCATGCCAGATTATATTATATAGTTATAATATTTTCATTCATTAATCATTATAGAGTTTTCTTAATTCCTTTTAAGATTTTTACAAATATTCATTCCAACGCGCGGCGTTTCTAGCATCGATTTTTTTTCGATGTATTTTTATTTACCCTTTCCAGATTGTAGATTTTTTACACTCTCAAACTAATTGTAAGTGTAAAAAATTATAAAATATATATAATAAGAGAAGGGCATGAAATATTATAAAGTATATAAAGTATTTAGTATATATACACATTTTATATTCTGAATAAGAAAATATATAGAGAACAAATTTTACAATTGTTTTGTAAAATCCTAATTCTGTGTTCACACTTTGCTGATTTTGATTGCGAGCATTACATATGTATCTCGATTCAATCTGACAGAAATGCTGCGCCAAATTCAGGAAGTCCATGTCATTGATTTGCTATAAAATAAAAATAACGATCTCCATCTATTATTTACATTTTACACGAAATTGTACTTTACACGTGATTCTTAATTTTTTGCACAAACAAGAGTTCACTCAAAAATTTCACAGATTACAGCTTTATACACAAATTTGATATGGTTTATGATTTTAATATCTTTCAAAGGATACAGTCGTAAAATTATTAAATGAATCCAAAATCTAGTTGTTTTTTATTCTATTTTTATATATAAATATATTGTTATCTTTCAAAACTAGGAAATTTATACGAATAATAATCTGATACAATCAGGTGTGTGCAGGTTTAATAATCTAAAAGTTTGAGGCTATTCGTTGCTATGGAAACCGCGACGTTGATTCTGAGAACTGATGGAGTTGTGGTTTTTGTGTTCTGCGGTGATTGTAATTGATGTGGAACCACCACCATCTAGCGGTCGGAGCGGGAAGCAAGAAGTGGGCTCTGGCACCAAGGGTGCAGGGGGTGACTGGGGGGAGTGTACTGGGTGGTCACCTATATCAACTTGAGAAGCATTTTACCTTAGGGCAGTGACGTATATAGCTGAGGAACAATTTTGTTTATATATATATATATATATATATATATATATATATATTATATATATATATATATATATTATATATATATATATATATATATATATATATATATATATATATATATATATATATATATATATATATATATATATATATATATATATATATATATATATTTTTACAAGGATACACCCCTAAGAGCTTACAGCTCGCGGCGGGGTACAGGGTAGGTTAATTTTTAGCAGTGCAATGGGGGGCAAAGAGATATATATATATCATGTGCATGATGTCTATTTAATAAATTTAATTATTTAATATATTATGTATTAATAGCTAGCCATACTTGAACCAATTCTTAGAATGATAGCTCCATCCTCCTTGCCTACACTACAACCTGAGCCCGGACACTTTTTGTTTACGATAGGGATAGAGGTGCGAGCAAAAAGCAGATCCAGCACTCCATTTCGGGCAGGCTCTGACTGGGTCAGGGATCCCTGACTGGCCCCTCTGATTTTTAAGATAGAGAGTATATACAACCGTGGCCTCACAGGCCCCCTATTAGGTGTTCTTTGCTGCCTGTATAATGTCTATATATGGCCCCTATAGCTTCCCAGTCCGAGCCTGATTTCGGGGATAGGGGTCAGTGCCCTTTATTGCAATGTTATGTTTTTTAGACTTTACCCACTTTAGGGATGGTGTCCGGTAACCACAGTGTGCTGCCATGGGGGTTGATATTTCCTCACGTGTATTTTAGTACCTTTTCGGGGGTGCGATCACCCCTATTTCCAGCCCTCCTCGGCTCCTCCACCTAGTAGATCTTCACTGGAGCAAGCAGGTAAAAGAACAATATGTTACCTGAGAGGCACCATCTTGAAGGTGCTCTCTGGAGCGGCTCCCAAAGCTCTCGTGATGCGACGTGCTGGTCCAGTGCAGCAGACAGCGCGTGCGGGGCGAGAAATGAAGCGTGCATCCCGGAAACTGCCCCACCTGCCCATCTCACCTGCGCTGGAAGAAATTAATTGTTATATATGTTATTAGTTTTCCGGCAGTATATAAATCTTTTGTTAAATATTTGATATAACAAGAATAGGATGCAATACAGGTAATTATAATTATTATTTGATACTATATGATGAATTTAATTCATGTTATATAGGAAGTGTATGTGTTATTTCAGTTATTTGTTATATGTGTGCAAGATATTTAATTAAAAAGGAAGATTTTAATTAAATTATAAAAAAAAAGTTACGAAATTCAATGCACTTATTGCCATTCAGTTAGTGCAGCTAAATATGCGTGATAATTTATGAATGATTAATGATTTTTGCATGACGTTATATTGATATACGTTGAACAACAATGAGACTATCCTATAATAATATCATGCAGATGAATGGATTCTTAGTCATAGCAAATTACGTATTTAAATTTAAATCTTAGATAGTCAATTAAGACAAGTTGTAATGCTCCATGCATCAGATCGAAAAAAAGCACAGTAAAAACAATTTGAAATATACATTGTCGTTGGATCATGTTTTATGTAATAAAAAATAATTAGATTTTCTTAATTCAATCAAGGGCGCATATTTTAATATATTATATAATTTATATTGTATGTTTCAGCTTTACCTTTGTAATAATAATATTTTTTTAATTCACATGCAACTGTGACAAAAAATATTGAACAAAATATTGAATGGGTCCCCCCCCCCCCACCCGGGCCCCATGTAAAAAAAAAAACGTGGTCCACGGGGAAAGAAGAGAGGGGGGGGGGGTCAGAGAAAATACCCATGCAGATTTATAGGTTTATAAGACGCGCATTAAGCTCCTTTTATATCTCGTCTACGCTAAAAGTCTCGCCATATTCGGCAGTTTCATAAAATTTGGTGTGTCTCCATCGCAACGTGCTCCAAACAAACTTCATTGTTGGGATTTCCACGCATTGTTTCACGTCAACGTTTACACTTGCGTGCGCGCTCCTTTTTCAAAAGCGTGTAACAACCAGCATGGACAATCTTCGGTTGTCGCGATGTTAACAAGGCGGCTTATGTCCCCAACCTGATATGTGGCAGTACTTAATGTAATTGGGAAAGCGGATATGATATATGTAAATAGAGGTGCAATTTGTGTCTTAGCACTAATCGGACAATGGATAATGGTTTAAAAATATTCCACTAAATTACAGCTTTGGTCACTAGAGTCACTACACTACGCAGCTTTCACTAAAACCTGCTGATGTGATGGGATTTTCCAAAGCCTATATGATTGAATTGAGTGGTATTTTTAAATATGATGCAGTTGTATAATATGCACATGATCCGATTCTTAATCAAATGGTCCAGAGACCATTAGAGACCTCCGTAGATATTTGACAAAGATTTTGGCGGGGTCTGATCGTGCATGGTGATGAAGGCACGCGATTTACGATGGAAACAATAAAAAAAATATCCATCAAGTTTCTCACTAATTGCAGGTAGATTCATTGATTGATTGGCACTAACCGTGGTTATGTAGTGTGATTCTTCGTGATTTGCGTCTAATAATATAAAGCAGAATAGTACTTAATTGATGTAAAATTTATGCTGAATTTCTTGAACTGCGTCATCTTAAATTTAATGTAAGCTATAGTGCTTTGCGTGTCTTTGACTGTTTCAAGTTTAGCATGCAACAATAGAAGGATAATTAAATTCCACGCACAGTTGTTAAACAATAAATTACAAAGATTTTATGCACCATGTAATGTATGTACAAAATAAAAAATCCTTATATTATATACTACTTTTTATAGTGGTAGCTCTTATTATATTATACATTTATATTTTATAAATGTTTTATTAAACACACATTGTACGTATGTACATTATATAAAATTTCGTATAAATATAATTATAGTTAATTACAGAAACAACACAGACAAAAAAATGAACAAAATTAATAACACGAATTATATAATAATGATCGAGTTAATTTAATTACAAACATGTTCAATAAATTGTTGTTATTATTATTATTAATAATATATATGCATAAATGCAAATTTTAAAAAGTTAAAATATTTGCGCTATTTGTATGATTAATGTTGCCTTAAATGTATGTATACTAATTAGCATAATTACTCATATTAATAAGTATAAAAAAATTACATATATAGCGTGATCGAATTTCAAAGGTCCTCAAAGCTCAAAGTTCAGTAACTCGACGACGATCTGATGGAATCTAGCTGGATATATAAAAAATTATATAAATGTTATATTTTATTCTTTTCTAATCACAAATTTAATACGACAGTTTAAAATACTATAAATATAACTTTAATTTGTCGTTGACCCTCTAATGAAAAGATTTAAAAAGCTTGTCTTCGCGGTTCAGTTGATTTAGTTTTATTACAACTCACTAGATGTCACTACCTAGCAAGAAGCTATGTTACGCGGTAAAGTTAAATTGTGTTTGAGATGGCGGGGGGACAGTCACCATCTGCTGCCTTCGTGCCTTTTCATGCAGTTATTCTCAAGATGCATAAAGCCGGCTCGAACCGCGTTGACCTTTATTCAGTATATTGCCGTAATCATCTTTAATGTTAGACATGCATTCAAAAAGCATTAATTGTTAAATTATAATACGGACACCGCGGTGCATCGTCGTAACTCTAATTACTAGTGTGTATAATACACAGTTGGGTCGTTGACAATTAAAAGCAAACTAACAAGTTTTTACAATACGTACATCAACCTTCTATTAAAGGCTTTGTCTCATCTCACTCATATGCTTAAAATATAATTTTATTAACAGATACCGTTCGTAAGTACCTGAATCATGAATATAGGCGTGGATACATATACAATAAAAAAATAGGAGGGTCTGGGCTCATAACATAAGGTCAATGTTAAAACAGAGTGGGATAATGCCTGGCATTTAATATTAACCTGCCCACTTTAAAGCCAAAATTTAGGGCCATGGGCTTCATTCTGCTTGTATATATATATTAGAGGATGTACGATTTAGAGCGTATAATATGTGGTAGAAGTCTCTAGATACTTTCACCTGAGGAATTAAGAGTGAGCGTATACATATTTGTGTGTGGGGCATAAAAATTAGAGCGGTTAACTGATTGGAAATTTCGGGACAAATCGACATCATATATGTGGTGACATCACGATAATGTGTATGTCGATCCCTCCATATCAGGGACGAGATATACTTTTGCCTGGTGGTGTACATTTGCTGACGTGAGTTCAAGACCTTCTCTAAGCAATAAATCTGACAACAATCATCCATGACGTTTTTATTATACAATTGCACTGCATTTCCTTACAATTGCAATATTTACCTTCCTTGTTTGGAGAGATAATTATCACGTTGGAGAACAACAATTTACGACGACGCGGTGATTTGGGCGAGGATCAAAGATCAGCTGGCATCAAGAAGGTGTCGCCGGTCAGGTAACGGCTCCAGTCATAACGGCGCACTTGACGTAATCCTCAGTAGTCTTTGCACACCACTCTCTCGATCGACACCGCTCCACTCGCTCACACCATGTGTTCTCCGGCGAGTCGCGGGCTGCAGGCCCTCCTTATCGTGGCGAACGTCGTGCTACTGCATGGTGAGTATATCCACTGTGGGAACACCTCGGGACACCGTGATGATTGCTCTGATTAGGAGACACTGTCCATGCAGACCTGTGGTGAATTTGAATTTAATAATGAGTGGCCTTTAACCCCCCTCCCCCTTTTAAGTCACAAATCTCTGCTTCTCTTTGCGTCTTGCATGGAGCCCTCTAGCAAATCAGGCAGGGATATAAACTCAGAGCGTTCTGAGACCACTCTGACAAAGTTTTGCTGTCTTCCCATGCCATCATCAGCCTTTTGGTGGTGCACAGGAATGGTTAAATTGGTGCTTATTTGTGAAAACAACAATGCTCTTTTCAAATACACACGTGTACATGGTAATATTGCAAGGTTCTGGTGCGGCAGGCAGCAATGTATCGTCTTCTAGATTTATACCTTAATTGTTTTTGCTATGTAGTGCAAATAAAGTATATTATAATGTGAACTTAGCTCATAAATTGTTGATAAAATTAACTATATATATTATGACTCCGCGTACTTATTATTTATGACACATGATGTTGCAGCTTGCATGCTTCACAGTGCGCTATGGTCTCCATTTTACAATTTGCATGACAAATAATGATATTTGCATTGCAAATGAAATTTTTTTTATAGAGAGAAAGTATCGATCGAGTTACCATTAAAAAAATTGCCTATATTATTCTGTGTTAAGCCGGTATTACACGATACAATTGTTCTAATTATTGTACACAATTTTTTCTTACAAAAAAACTTAATCTTCATTTGTTTGTATGGAGAGGAAATTTTCTTGCAAGGAAAAATTGTATACAATAATCAGAAAAATTGTATATTGTGTAATATAGGCTTTATAAATAATGTTATGAGTCGTAGCCTACGACTCATAACATTATTTATAAAGCCCATACTCGTAGCCACACATCTCTCTATATTATTTTATTATTGCAGTCACAGCATCTTTAAGCACTCTGTAAGATTTTAAAGCATATATGAAACAAATATGCAACAGAATAATAAAAATTTAACGTTTCATCATTTTATATTTTCCTCTTGTATTTCCAATCTTCATGATGCAATAAATAAAATCTACACTGTTATAATAATTGTATAATTGCATGCAATATAAGCTCACATCAAGAAAATATATAGTAATGAATCATCCATTACTGACCAACGATCAGATGCTATGAATTTCTATATTATAACTATATACTGTATTGCAATATTTAAGTGCATATAATTGCACTTGCACATCCTGATTTTATTCTAGGAATTTACTTATCATATGAAGTCTCCATTTTCTTATAGGTTAATTATTAATTTATATTGCATATTCTACATCGTTATATTGTTATTAATGATGCAGAATTTCCCTCTTAATTAGCATTACTTATTATTATGTTTTTAATATTATTCCTCTGAAAGAAATGTTACTAATATACATAATAAAAATAAGAAATAATTATAACGATTGTGATGCATGACGATTCACTCTGTCGTATATGGGACTTCACAGCACTCTTTATAAGAAAATCAGAATCCTATTTTTTTATATTGCTTGCGCATTTCTTTTTGAGCGTGGATGTGTGTGCAATTGTATATTCAACAGTTAATTGTTTAAATTGTTAGCAGGTTATTAATTAACTACTGTAATTTCAATATATAATATTATAGTATCCAGCATGTTATAATATATTACAAGACGTGTTATATGCATAAGGTAAGGTTAATTAATTAGGTCTACCACGAATTCTCCTTATCTGCAAAAAAGCAGATAATTCACTATGACTTTAACCTAAATATCATGTTAACCCATATTATATACGTGTTCTTATTGTGTAAATACAAACCAGCATTGCCAGAGGACCCCACTTTTTGTTATAACTTATAAACAAAAATACAACAACCACCATGTAGTGTGTCTCTTCACTTCAAGGTGTGTAGAGCGGTAGGTAAAGTGTTGTGCATTGACTTGAGGGAATTATATAGTCGTGACTTGACCATCACAGGCTATCGCGGAAGCTATTTGCATGTGCTGTGTTATATACGTGAATGGCAAACGTTCACGTACTGTGAATGGAATAGACAACTTGCATTTTTTTTTATATACTGAAGAAATGAATAGAGGGCATCAAATTATGCTAGTACGATTTTTTAGAGAACGCGGGAAGTATTGCTATAAAAAAGTTGGTCAAAGTTTGGATTTGAACCCACGGCCCTTTTTAGTCTCCATCCTTTTATTAAAAAGTGCATGACGCCTCTCTTTGTATTTTCAAAATTTTATAGTGCCCGCGAGATCTAAAAAAAATTGAAAAAGAAACAGAGTTGTATAATTTAATGCCCTCTATTCACATATCTGCAATAAAAAATGTCATGTTTAAGTTGTCCATTCCTGCAATTATTTTAATCTTGCAAAATTTAAAAGAGGTTCAATTTTAGGGGTTAATTTCTAAATCATCAAGAAACAAAAGAAGGCGACAATTCTCTACGTTTCTTTGAGTCCTACTTTTAGCCCATATAATTTTAGCTAGTGTACGTTGTTGCTTTAGTGAACTACATTGTAACATTTGTTATATGATTGTAACAAGTAAATTGCATGGCAGTAATTTATATTATTATGTTTCTGCGAATAAGTCCCGGTGTACCTCAATATAACCGTACGGTCGAAGGTGCCAAGTTTGCGAACACGGTGACGCCGCAATGGTGGCGCATCACTCTGCATGTAAACATATACACCTTGGGACAACTGAAACGTTACCACTGCCTAAATTTGCTGGAACTGAAATTCCAAAGAGATATGAAGAGATGTACAATCTTCGCCTCTGAAAATTTCCCTTTATGGCCTTGTTATAATCACCATGCCTAATAAGAATAACATAAGTTGACCATGTTGTGATTATCTGAATGAAAAATGCAAGGCTGCAAATGGGAAAGTTAAAGGCGACGAGTCTACATTTGTAATTTTGGGGATATATCGTGGTAAGTACCCAGTCAACATACATTGCAGTCGTACTAAAAAGGTTAAACACCTGCGTAAACTGTGTGACGTACGACGCTGACAAACAGAGCAGGGGTAACGTTCGTGCTGCCTTGAGGTGTACACGGAAATTATACAGGTAAGTGCACTCCACAGTTTCCAACTAAACAATGATATTTTATTACTAACATGCATCCAGTAGAACAGGTCCCCGTGGAAAACATGTTGATGGCATCATCTTTTTATCTTATGAACTCTTCACCTCACAGCTTAATTAATTTTAAACTGATGTTCGTGATTACAAAATAGTGTTTTGTGAATTATTTTCACTCCAAGAATGCATGCAGGGTTATTTGGTTTTCAACACTCTCGTTTTCTTCAAATCAAAATTATGAATATTTCACAGTCTTGCAGACTATACTAATATAAATATATTATATTCTATAATATGTTACTATAAATAAAATGCATGTACTTTGCAACATATAATAATTACAAAGCTCATTAAAAGATTGAATCCCCGATTCAACACCTGTCTAATGTCTCTTTATTCATGATATTTAAATCTAACTGTAATGAGTAAAAAATATTAACTATAGTTATTAATAAAATAATACTACTAGATCAAATTAAGATCATAAATCATCACGCTTCGTTTTGTTTCTTTCATGAAAACCACTTTTTGTCTTCGTCTTTTTAAGGACAGGTTTGAGCTCGACAAATTTATTCAAATCTTCTTTTTTAAAAAAAAAAAAAGTGACAGATAATTTGTCTTTGCGCACCACTTGGTTAATTTAATTCCGTTATAGCAACATAGTATCATTTTCGCATGCAAAAACACAAAATCTCATATCGTCGAGTCATAAAACAAAGTGTTTTTATATACCACAGTTAGTTCTTGTTACTCGCACACCGGGGGATAAATAGTTGAGACTCATGTTAAATAACCTCTCATTGCGAACATTCGGATAAAGTTCAAGCCAATTAGAATTCACGTCTCAAAATCTCCACCAATGAGAGATCTCGTTTGAATCACGAAAATATTCTACGGACTGAAGGTAAAACTAAACTTGAAAGCTTATAGCGGCGTTTGAGATAAGAGCGCGCTCGGCCTGCAGGGTATTTAATTGAGAGTGCGGGCCCTATGGGAGAACAGTGGAGGCTGGTTCGCCGTTGAGAGGTGGTCTCGTGGAGTTAGAAGCCCAAACCTGAGCTGTAAGGGTCAGGCGTTGAAAAGTAAGAAAATTAGTCGAGTGTGAGGCAACTTGACGTGATAACGAGAGAAGTTTTAATTAGTAGATCATTGATGACTTTAAGAAGTCGAGAGAGATAAGTGCTTGAAGATAAACAACATTTTTTACTCTCTGCAGCTGAGGACAATGGTTGCATGGAAAATTATTCAACAAATAAAGAGCTTTTATCAATTAATTATTAATTATTAGTTAATAAAAGTTCCGCAATGACAGCATGATTAACCATGTTAATTTTTGGCTAATAAATCTCAACATTGTATGGAACAAATCGGTGCAATGGAATTACCTGGGAGGAATAGAGATATAAATTGCTGTGAACGAGTATTCTAGCTATAATATAATATTGACGTCAATATGGACATCTGGTGGATTTTACCTGCGTGTTTTTAAAAGTTGACATTGTTTTGATATCAGATCTTTGCTACTGGCTAAAATACGCGTGTAATTGAGTCATACTGACTCTATCGAGGAGGTTTTCAATGCCATCTTTAGGTGCTTTATGAGGTTAATTCTCTAAATTTCCTCTGTTCGCAGGCTACTTCCCTCCCCACAACGGCACCATGCGGTTCGCCAGCTCGGTGCAGCCTCAGAAGGGCCGGATCGTGTCGGGGCTGCTGATGATGCTGGGGTTGACCTCACCCTCGCCCACGGCCGCCATCGAGACCGGGCCGCCCCAGAACCGGATCACTCCGGGCTGCGACTTCTACCAGAACGTCGAGCCGGGGGACAAGTTCTTCGTGTACTCGCCTAACTACCCAAACAGTTTCGCGCCCTACGTCGCCTGTCGATGGTAAGACAAGCGAGGTGGTGCCAGGCAAGCTCATTGTAATAACTAGGGCTGTCCACACGTGGTCCCAGGCAATTTATTAGTGTAGACTGCTCAGTTTCATGGCTATAATATAAGTTAAAAGTTGAAAATTTTTTATATTTTTGTTTGCAAAAGTAATATATTTATATACGATTCGGTACTAATGTAATTATTAACCATTTAAACAATTAGAAATAAAAAAATTGCATTTTTTTTAAACACCGTCTTTTAAAATTCGAAAAGTATACACACACGATATTAGAATTTCATAAGCATAAATCTCAGCATTTTATTCTAGGCTAGAACTAATCAGCAAGGATTTTAGGAGGAGCTATAGGTCACGTGTCAGTAACTCCCTCGTGTCCTCAGGTTCGCGGTGGCGCCAGTGGGGTGGCGCCTGCAGCTCGAGTGCCGCGAGATCCAGTTGGACGAGGGCGACCCTGACGACGGCACGTGCGACGGAGGTGACGTGCTGCTCGTCTCGCTCTCCGGAGACGCTCGCCTCAGAGACGCGCACGGGTAAGACGCTTCGTCAGAACTGTACATCAAACAAGTCAAACTTAAAGAGACTTTTGAAAATATATCATTATTATTATAAATAATTACGGTTCAAAACAACAATTCTTAGTCTTGCGTATCATAAATTACAATTCAGTGATATATCATACTAATTTAAATATGTGTACAATTTATTAAAGTTAATATATTCCAAGTTAGAGTTGATGAGTTTTAGAGTCTCGAGACACAGACACATGTTCTGTAATTCAATAATTATCTTCAATAGTTATGTCAGTTCATTTATTAACTTAAAGGTCGTTTCAGGTACTGCGGGGTGGGCAGCTTCCTGGCGGCGAGTCACTCGAACCTGCTGAACGTGGTGTTCGAGGCCGGTCCGCGGTTCATCCCCGGCAACCGCTTCATGTGCGAGCTGACAACCGTGACACCGCCCACCCCGGCACCGCCTACCACCACCACCACCACCACCACCCCTCCGCCACCTAACTGCAGTTGTGGCAATCGGTACAAGGTGAGTACTGATGAGAGACCATGCAATATATAGTATTAGTGATAAATTTAGTTACAGGGTTACGTTTTGAAATTGATTCTTTTATAAATTAACATTCTCATCCTGTTATGTTATAAATATTTATTGAAAACACGATTCCATGTTATATTTCAATTAAATTTCATTACATGCAATTGCTAAGATTTTTTTTTGTTGTTCCATTGATAATTATATAACATCCCACCTCTCCCTAGAACCGGATCGTGGGCGGCGTGGAGACCGGCATCAACGAGTTCCCCATGATGGCTGGCGTGGTGGAGCTCGCCTCTGCGCGCGTCTTCTGCGGCGCGACGCTCATCTCGGCCCGGCGCGCAGTCACCGCGGCACACTGTCTGGTGCAGCGGGCTCCGGGCAGCGTGGTGCTGCTGGTCGGTGACCACGACCTTGAGTGAGTAGCCAAGGTCACATGTCAAGGTCACGTCATTAAAACTTCTACTTTGCATGCTCTGCGCTCTTCCATACGTGACCCTCGATCTCAACCAAGCATTAGATTTTAATTTATTGTATTTTGGGTAATTATTGATTATTTCATGTGTCATGTGCTCTAATCTTCCAAGTTCGTAAATGCACAATCAATTCATGAACCATTTATACATTTATAAGGAAAATCTGATTTTTGATTATCATCTGATTGTGTGTATTTTACAAGCAGACGTTGCTTTAGTTGATTTATCAGGCCCTTGTTGGGAAGAAATTCCAAGGTGCTTGACCATCACTATCGTGTGAAGCAAATACTTATAGCAGCAAAGAACTGAGTCTGAACTCAGGATACAAAGTATCTTTGAGATTTTCACCTTCACTTGTTGACCTCAGGTCTGGCGCGGACACGGACAAGGCGGCGGTGTTTCGGATCCGGAGGTTCCTCGCCTTCCCACGCTACAACTCCGTCACCCAACAGAACGACATCGCGGTCATCGAGACCGTCCAGGACATACCGTGAGTCACAACTGACGAGAGAAAATTATTGTTAATTTATGGACGTGATTTTGTTCAGATTTTCTAGACATCAATATTAAACAATATTGATTTTGATCTCTTTATCAAAGAAATTGGTGACTTTTTGTGACGTCACGAGGCGGCAAGTCCTATCGTTTTCTTAAGGGTGGCGCCTCGTGACGTTACAAAAAGTTACAAAAAGAAATTTCAATAATTTTTTAAAAATTGTTTCCGGGCCCTAAAAAATCTGAAAAAAATCAGGGTAGCATAACTTTGCACGCTTTATCCATTTCTGCAATAAAAAAAATTAAGGTCGATACTATAACATTGTCCTGTATACTGGGTCGCTGAAGTAAGGAGAAGGGTTCTGATCACCCCCTTGCCCCTGAGACTCTCCATTTCATCATACATAATTTGAAACCTCCCAAGACCCTGCTCACCAAGCCCTCTGACGTGATGGTCACGTGACATGCTGCAGGACGACCCCCACAGTCGGCCCCGCGTGCCTGCCCTTCCGATACCAGGACCGCACTTTCGAGGGTGATGACGTCATCGTGCTGGGTGAGCTATTATGTCAGGAGGCAATAAGGTTCAAAGTCAATCCCTCGTTTCTGGTGTATATCTTTTTTACTATTTCATTACTTTAATTTCAAATTTTATAAAATTATGAAAATTAGAGATCAATTCATAAAAAGTAATGTTATTTTAAATAAATATAATTTTTGCTTTTTGGTTCTTAAGTTTAGGAGACAAATTAATAGCAATCGAGTTTTACAATTTCTTTTTTATATTGTAGTGTATAGCAGCGCCAAATGAGGACAGCAGAGGTAAAATATATGCTGTTCCGAAGTTCTATCTCCACTCTCGTGTCCTGCAGGCTGGGGCAGCACGTCGTTCGGCGGCGAGACCTCCTCCAAGCTGCAGAAGGCCGAGTTGGAGGTGGTGAGTGACGCGACCTGCGAGAGAGCCTACCCTGGCAGTGTGGGGCCCAGTCAGATCTGCACCTTCAAGAACGGCTCGGACGCTTGCCAGGTGAGAACCGGCTGGTATATACTGTACAATCATCGCTTCGTAATATAGCAAAGAAACTTTTCGGGTTGATGACAATTTATGCAGTTAAATACTTTTAATTTGAGAACGAAGTGTACAAAATGGCGGCACACGTATTATTTATATAGATGGAATCGTTTCTCCAGAAATCGTACACAGGGTATAGTGCTATTATTGATATTTATAAGCTATGGTTTTCTGTATTTTATATCCTATTCTAGAAGTTATGTTTCAATGACAGAAAAGTCCATGATGTTTACCTTCTGCGGTAAGAGTCTATAAGTATTCATTGATAGAAAATAACTGTTCTTACGTCATTTCATTATGGTTTCGGCGTCATTCGTACACCAAACTGCCACATAAGAACTTAAAAATATAATTCTGGTAATTCACTTAAGCCTTGGAGAGAACCACTAACGTGCAGAATTTTGTCCCTCAGTCCGACTCCGGCGGCCCCGTTTTGTGGCAGGACCCAGCCACCGGGAGGCTGCATCTGGTCGGGGTCATCAGCTACGGCGTCCGCTGCGCCTCTGACCGTCCCGCGGTCAACACCAGGGTCACCGCTTACCTGGATTGGATTCAACAGGTCACCGGTGAGTTAGCCCTCTCTTATCAAAGTGGGTGATTAGCGAGGGTCAATTTTATAGCAATCAAATTTTATTGACGTAATTTGTTATTGTATATAACACTGATTTCTGTTATTATAACAGAAATAGAAAATGAAATATGTTTCTTAATTTTTTTTACTAAGAAGTACTATTTTTGAAGAACTATTGAGTCATTTTTCTGAAGTGACGACACTATTTTATTAAAATTATAACGATTTTAAGCCAAAAATATTCGTACATTAAGGGTAAAGTAACACGAAACATCGATCATTCTAGTAGTCCCATTTGACTGATTAACATGTAAGCATTAAAAATCTCATAATAATTTACAACATACATGAAAAATTTTTATTGTAGAAATGAAGAGAGGACACCAAATTATACTACTCGGAATTTTTTCAGATTTTTTTGAGACTCGAAACTATTTAAAAAAAAAAAAAAATATTGAAAGTTCCGTAAGTTAAGTTGGCACTCCTGAATCCTTAATAAAAAGGACCGAGACGCCTATTGCGCCTCCAGGGGGTGTGGCCGCACTTTCAATAATTATTTAAAAATAGTTCTGGGTTTCAAGAAAGTCTGAAAAAATTCAGAGTAGCATAATTTGGTACCCTCTATTCATTTCTGCAATCAAAAATTTTCATGTATGTTGTCCATTGTGATTTTTTTTTTAGAGATAGTCCTTGGCACCAAAAAGTTGTAGAAAAAATTTCAAAACAATCGTACGAGCCGATTTTTTTTAATTAATTTTTTAAATTTTCAGTATAGGGTTTTCCAATGGAGAGTTAAACAAAAAAATTAATTTAAAAAAATCGGCTCGTCCAATTGTTTAAAAAAAAAATCTGCAACTTTTTATTGCTAAGAACTGTCTCTAAAAAAATTCAGAATTATTATGAGGTTTACATGTTAATCAAATGGGAATACTACGGTCGATGTTTCATGTTACCTTATTATAGCTTTAAAATTAATTTTCTTTTTTAATTTCATCCATGCTTGGAAGATTTGATCAAATCAGATTATATTTTGAAGTCGATGCTTTATTAAAATGTAAATCGTGAAAATGAGCAACCTCACTCAACCACCTCCCAGAAAATTTACCGGACTCTCTGATGACTTAATTGCTCTATGCTATATTTATATAGTCAAATGAATTGAATAAATCTACTAACCACACAATGCTGACTGTTTTCCTGGCTGTTTCAGGGGACGACTTCTGCGTGGCACGATGACCTGCAACTTCACGTCTTAATTTCCAACTAAAATGTTCCTAAGTGTCACTTATTTATTTATTTGTGTTATGTTTTTGTTTTGTAGCAATAAAGTCGTTAATTTATTTTTTATTTTCAAATGTTTTAAATTAAAAATATTTATAAACTCAAGTCACAACCTTGTTTATATATAATATTATACATTATTATATAAATGTATAACATTTTACATATTACACAGTTTTCAGTTTAAAGGCCAAAAAACGAAAGTGTTTCAGTTTTTTAGATTCAGATTCAGATTCAGAATAGGTTTTATTCAAATTCACATAATACAAATACAGAGTTAGGATTCA